>CM044546.2:16214443-16644443 GCA_024416835.2 Perccottus glenii | reverse complement strand
ACTGCTGTGTCTCTGTGTGGTCCTCTGTTTCCTGGCTCAGCTCCTGGATGCTGCTGCTCAGGTACTCATAGAGAACTTGTAGGCTTGGACTATTTCAGGTACAGTAATGACATTAAACAAGATTTTAAGTCCTTCATTTGATTTTAATTAATCAAACCAATATTTCTTTCTCATAAAGAAGTCTCTAGGATTTGTAAAACGGTTGTAAAACTGTAAAACAAAGGCTACTGTTGTCTCATTTGATATTTAAAGCTCACTGAGAGTTTTATGTTAATTCTAGATGTGTCAAGAATGTTACCCCAAATCTTGTTTTGTACGTTAAACACCAATGCATTATATCTTTATGAAAATGCTTCTCTCAATGAAAAACAACTCAGAGACTGTGTGATTGGTTAAAACAGTTGCTAACTGTACAATTATATAAACCACCCTCATATTTAAGGCAGCACATCTGTGAGATTATTTTAAAAACACAGTTTGCTCACTGAGCACTGTTTTGAGTTGACACTGCATTGTTTTGTTTCAGTTTGAAAGTATCTCTGAAATAGTACATCTGCAGGCTGCGGCATGAATCAATCTAATGTTAATGCAATGGTAACAATTTGGGATTTGGCCCCAGAACATGAAGGTGAGGCTGTTAGGTGCCGGTGCACCTTTCTTTTTCTTCTTTATATTATGTAGTAATTTTTTTAATTGTTGATCTTCTGTGTATCTTTTGTATTAAGTAGTTTTCATAGTTTATATATTTTAGATGTTTATATGTTTTTTAGGCTCATTAGAGTATATAAGTCATCTGAGTAGGCTCGCTCGCTCTCTCGCTTCCGCCTCAGCTGTTCCGGTATCAACGCTGTTGAGCGCCACCGGCTTGCTCCATGCTCTGTAGTTTTGTTAGCCTAGCCTTGTTTTTGTTTGGCCTGAAGGGACCGGCTGTCTGATTTCTCGTTCTTTATTTTGTTCAGGATAAAAAGATTAAAAGTGAGTCCACAGTTAATCAGGCCTGACTGAAAAAAATGTTTTCCAGCAGGTTCCTGTTCTGCAGCATTTGGACAGAGACATTCATATCAAGAGCACACACAATTTACATGCCACTTTTTCACACACATTCACTCTTAAAACAGTGCATAGGTCAGTGGTTACTGTGTATACTGTATACAATTTGTTTTTAAAGTGTAGCTGTCAAAAACAAATTGGAAGTTTTTCTGAGAGTTATGATGAGATCAGCAATATTATTCCAGACCTCAATCTGATCTTGTCATTTTGAGGTGAGCTCTCACAGTTCACAGCTAGGATCAGTGTTTTCTCCTTCAGTGCCACTGAATATTCAGTCTTTGGCAGACGCTCAATTTTACAACAGGAATTTAATCTTATGAATAAAAATCACTTTATCTCTAATTTGTCCTGTACAGTACAATATTCACAGCCAAAACAATGGCACAACTGTTTCAAGTCACATATTTGGCTTCTTTTTGTGTTGCCAAATTACTGTCAATATTTAGGGTAAATTCAAGTTATAAATAAGCTTCATCTCTGGGCCTAAAGGTACTATTGATGTAATGTAATCTGTTACTGCCAGGCTTAGGGCCCCCAGGTGAACAGCATACCCTTACTTTATACAATTATGTAATTCCGAATAGAACTCTGCCATGGATCACTTAAGGGTATAGCTTTTACTGCTCTATGCTCTATGCTGCTCTGTTGCCTCAATGATACTCTATGAGGTGCCGTGGGGAACATTATTCAGAATATCTTTTCAGTCCCCACTTCTTGACTTTTACACACCACTTCTTCATACATATTTATTTCTTATACAAACTATTATTCACCTCATACACATACTACGTACTTATCACTGTAAAAGTTTTAATTATAAATTTCAGTTGTTGTAAAAGTGTTTAACTAGTGTAAATGCATTTGAATGTGTGTCCAAAAGAAATTCAGTTAAACAGGAAGGCAGCTCAGTGGAACAGGAAGGCAGCTCAGTGAAACTGGAAGCTAAACATAGGTAAAACATAAAATATCACATAAGCCTGTAAGTTGTTGATTTGTGTTGAAACAAAACGAATACAAGGGTAAAATCTGATTCAAAATAAGTAAATTTGTTGTCCAATTACTTTGTGTTGCAGGTTATAAATATATTAAGTTATAAACTAAAAATGTTGATAAATTAAAATGTTAATAAATTAAAATGTTATTAAACGCTTAAACGTTAGCAAAGGTTAGCACGCACATGCTAGTGCAAGTATACAGGTTTTTCAATGCAAGTTAACATTGAGCTAGCGGAATATGCTAGCAATTTCTATGGTTCAAATGCAATCATTTACATTTTTAGTTGAAGTGGTGTGTAAAAGTTTAAAACAAAAGCATCTGGAGTTAAATTTTAAGATAAAGACGTTTTGGCTCTAATTCCACTTGATCAATTCTGAGATCAACTGGTAAGAGAGCTAAGCTTTTATCAGCTTCCTTAGCAGTTGATCTCAGATGTCTCTTGAAATTAGAGATGAAATGTCTTCACCTTGAAAAGTGAGTCCAGATGCTTTTGTGTTAACCTTTTCTTCAGAATGACCCGGATAACTGAGAACCTTCACAGACATGTTGAAGTGGTGAATAAATGTCAGGAAGTGGTGTGTGAATGTCAAGAAGTTGTATGTAAAAGTCAAGAAGTGGTGTGTGAAAGTTAAGAAATGGTGAGTGAAAAGATATTCTGAAATATGTCCCCATGTCACCTCATACACTTCTCCCACTGTTTTGTACTCTACCTCCTCCACCTACTAGCGCCTCATTTTAAGATATACCTCAAGATTAATTTTGATTATGTCTTATTCTCCTTACGGATAAACTTATTTCAGCAAGTTTAGATGAACATATAGTTAACATAAAGTAGCCTACAGTGTAATTTCAGTAAAGTATGATGGTGTCTCCCACAGAGCGTACAACGGGCCAACATGAATGAGAAGTAGACCCGGTCAGTTTAAAGGACGTGAGACACAGCATATGATTACGAATAGAAGACACCATACGCGCTAACAAGTCAAGTGCGGAACTTGAGTACCTCTAAAACAGTGTGTACCAGGCTAATACGTGTATGTTTGGATATTTAGAGCGAACGCCACTTGGCTCTATTTAACGTGGATGCTCTTACCGCGTAAAGATACTGCGGCATTTCCTTTCTCCTACTGAGTCGCACTGCATGCATGTATCGTTCCGCCATTATAGGAAATGCTGCTGAACCAATTGCATCTGTGTTTACACCCTCACCTGTCAAACACACACCCTCTGCTGGATTTTCTCTCTGTAAGGTAGAAATTATATAATTATTATTTACCCGCTGCTGGTCAACGTGTTAGCATTGCAATTTAAGCCCTCGTATAACTAGAAAAGTAAAAAGCCGGTCTGCCTACATTAGAAAGCGTTGGCATGGTTAGCGCCTTCAGTCAACGAGCTGAGGCTGGTTATCTTTCCGCCTGGCTTGTTTTTTAGCCGATTATCAGAAAGTCCTTGCGCCTAATCATCACAGCCTGAGGTCGAAGCGAGACTACGTGCGTTAGCATAGCAAACATTGTTAGGAAATATAAACTCTGTTCGCGGACAGCGGTAGCAGAGGTGAATCTAGCTAACATGAGCGACCATACAGCGCATCTTCAAGCTAGCTGCCTAAATAATGTGCGGCTAGAATGAGATGCGTTTAGCAAATCCGTTAGCTAGCACAGTGTCCAATACATACATAATTGTCTATAATCAATCTGTGGCAGGCTTACGTTAGTAATGAAGCGGCTTCAAATGGAAATCTTATGCCACATTTATTTAGCATTTCTGTAGCAAATAAATATTTAAATCAATTGTGTTTTTACTGTCCTAAACCCCACGTTTGAAACAGAATTGAGAATACTGTGGACGCGCACTGCAAAATATTTATATATTTTATATTATATATGTTATTTATATATTTGTATTCAGTTTTTTTAATATGTAATACTATACATTTTGTGTACTATTTTTGTATTTATTGTTCATCTTTGAACTATTGTATCTATTCTACAAAGCACTTTGCCACTTTATGAAATGCACATTTATTGGAATACTAGACAAAAAATAAAACGAACGAAACTTATTCAATAATATATATTTTAAAAAAAGACAAATGGAATGACTTACTCCTACACCTCAAAATAGTGATTAGCTGATTGTACTCTTAATCAGTGTATGTACGCACCTACTGGAATATGACTGCAACTACTGGAATATGACTGTGTATTGTATGTATAAACAAATGTAAACCTACAACCCCTTGTCTGTAAAATGTACTGTGAAGGGAGGAGAGAGGAGGTAGCTGTAAGTCAGACTCAGAGAGAGGTAGTGCTATTTGAGTATTTAATATTATTAATCCAGCCCATCAGATGTGACTCTCATTGTTTAAGTCTGGTGTTTTCCACATTATGCACCTAGGAGCTAAAAACAAACTCAGACTGAAGCGCTTACGGTAGCCACTACCTGGACGGACTCTCTGGCAATTGACCTTTGCAGGTAAGTCTGAGCATCACACAGTAGAGTTAGACAATGCCTTGCTAATTCATCTACATTGTTGTACTGTGAATTTATTTAGAAAACCTGATTTTAGACAATTGCCATACATGTATATCTAGTGTACATTTGCACTTTTCGTTGTCATTACATTGTTATTAACCACATTAATACTTAGATGTTTTTATTCTCAGTCAGTTTTATGTTGTCAACTTGTGGTTACTAAGTCCCTGAGGCTTTGAGGCACCTTGTGTTTTTCTGTAATTTGCAAGGTGTTAATTGGGGTATCTCAGGTGTATGTGTTCAGCTCCAATCCTCCGGGGCTTGTGGAAAGTAATCTTGTAATACACAGAAATGCAATCCAAACAAATTGTTGATGATATTGATTTACATGTGAGTTAACTATTGTCACCGATCATAACCTTTCCAAAGACTGTATGGTTAGATTTTTATTTACTCCATCTTTTTTGACTGTTTTGGTCATAGGGAATAGCGGAATAAGACTTGAACCATGAGCTCAGTGGCAGTGTTGACACCAGAGAGTTTTGCGGAGCACCGCAGTGGCCTCAAGGACCAGGAGATGACAGGTAAACAGTCTTTTAGTTTTATAAGTAATGTTTATCATTCTTTTAGAATTGTAATTCTGTTTACACACACACCATACATAGAGCATTGTTTTCCGGCTTCGCACATAATTACTATTTCATCTTTATGTCTCCCTGTGCCAGGGTGCGTCCCAGAGGATGAAGCCTATATTCCTACCTACCTGGAGGCATTCCCTCCGCTCCCAGAGAAAGGCACACCAGGGGAAAAAACTGGAGAACCGGTATCAGTGTGGGGAAGCAAGATTAGGCCCATCAAAGCCTCTGTAATCACCCAGGTAACACTGCCATAAGTAACACTCAGCTCCATGTTTGTTTTCTCTACATATATAACTCTACAGTGAGTTTTAATATAATTTTACCAGTATAAGTATTATAAGTAAGTATTCAGTGTCTATTGCTCCGGGACCAAAATATATTTACAGAGATATGAACTCTCTTTCTCTCTGTGTCAAGGTTTTCCATGTCCCCCTGGAGGAGCGTCGATACAAGGACAACAGCCAGTTTGGAGAGGGTGAGGAGGCCAAGGTATGCTTGGACATCATGCAACGAACAGGAGCCCACATCGAGCTTTCCCTGGCTAAAGACCAAGGCTTGTCCATCATGGTTACTGGAAAACTTGACTCTGTCATGAAAGCTCGCAAGGAAATAGTAGCTCGTCTTCAGACTCAGGTACATTTACTACATAAAATAACATTTACAATACATTAAATATTGCTTTTATTATAATGTATAACATTGAAATTATATTTTCCAATAAATTTTTTATATTGTTATTTAGATTACATAATAGGCTAGTTGAAAGAGGATTTTAAATTTGAAGTGGGAGGTAAAGTTTTGCTGTTGTGTGGCCTTCACCAGCAAATATTGGTTTCCACTTCAGTTGGTGAACCTAGGTCCACATGAATAGTTGAGCTGCATTTATTACAAAATAACATTGCCCTATTTTACATTTTAAACAGAATGGACATTGCATAAAATTTTTGTTCTTAGAGCATGTTATCTGCTTTCTAAAAAACACATTTTAATTATTATACTTATACTTATTATTATTATACTATATCTTCTAGGCATCAGCTACAGTCGCAATCCCAAAGGAGCACCATCGCTTTGTAATTGGTAAAAATGGTGAGAAAATGCAGGAGCTGGAACTGAAGACGGCTACTAAGATCGCAATACCTCGACCTGATGATCCCAATGCTAACATCCGCATCACTGGCACCAAGGAGGGAATCGAGAAGGCACGACATGAGATTCTTCTCATTTCTGCTGAACAGGTAGGGCAGGAATCCAAATGTTGTTGTTTTTCTCTTCTTTGAAACCTTTCTTAATATCTACCTTCTTCCTTTCCTCCTTCATGCCAGGACAAGCGAGCTGTGGAGCGTTTGTCTCTGGAAAAGGCCTTCCACCCGTTTATTGCCGGCGCCCACAACCGCCTGGTGCAGGAGCTGAGCCAGGAAACGGGTGCTCGCATCAGCATCCCCCCACCCAGCCTGCCCAAAGATGAGATTGTTATTACTGGGGAGAAGGAAGCTGTTGCACTAGCGCTCAGCCGTATCCGGGCCATCTATGATGACAAGGTGCATTCACAATGAGAGATAGCGCTCTCTATTTTGACTGATGTGTATAATCTGTCTTACTTGTTTGTTTAGATTCTTACATACTCTGCTTTTATTGCACAACAAGCAACAACATAGGCCTGGGCAATATTTTGAGTTGAGTATCTTGATATATTATTGTACGAGGTATGGGATGAGCCAATATTATTAATATTGAAATATAATTTCTGGCGTTAATTGTAGTGCAGCGTTGATAATTTCGCTGTTTTGTCTCCCACACTCACTCACTGCTCTGCATCAGTATAAAATCCACCTTTAAATCTCCAGTACAGATACATGGAAAGCCAAGGCATTGACTGATGGACTGATTAATTAATCCATTTACGCACTTAAATATGTCAGCGAGCTGTTCACAAGCTGCATTATCTACACAAGCAGAATCACTGTACCACAAAAATAGCACTACTTTCACAGATAGACATAGAATGTGTTTGTGTTGTGTTCTGTTGTACTGAGTAACCATTTTTAGGTGTACGTGTGCAGATTGTTGTTATTTAACCACCATTTTACCATATGTGGTAAAAATTGTGTGACATTGGCAACTCTTATTTATTATTGCTGTCCGGGAAAATAATATATCGAGATATTGTATTTCTTTTATATTGATTTATTCATTAACCAAACTGAGTTGTCTACAACAAGGTTAACAAAGGTTTTACCTATTTTAAGTTGGAAGAAAATGGTGTTGCATACGGTTATCCAAATGACTTGTTGCAGCTTTTGTAACAAGCAAAATAGAGATGCAAAGGCACAACACAACTTTTAATGATAGATGGATGAGACGTGCATCAGATTAGTGCTGGTGATAGGCAAACTGGAGATAATGTGGAGAGAAAATTGGATTTGACAAGGACACAACAGGATGAGAATGCTAATGTTATTTAGTGCATAATATGAGGATCAAATTTTTTTGTTTTTCTTGCTTTTACTCTCTCCTTATTACTTCCCTCTGTCTGAGCTCATCTTTTCTTCAGTATATATACATATATATATATATATATGTCTTTACCTTTTTCCTGTATTCATGCCAAACCATATCTGCTCAATGAGCTGCCATTCATCCCACTTTTTGTCTCCTGTTGTGTTCACAACCATCCTGTAACATGCTCATTAATCTCTTTGCTACTTGTCATGGCTTCCTCTGTCTCTACGGATGTTCAAATAATTTTATTTGAAAAACATCCGTATATAATCTCATTCTCGCCTCAACAGAAGAGGAAGACCACCACTATCTCAGTGGAAGTGAAAAAGTCTCAGCACAAGTATATCATTGGACCTAAGGGCAATACTCTGCAGGAGATCCTGGAAGCTACAGGCGTGTCTGTAGAGATGCCACCGCTGGATTCGGCCTCGGAGACCATCATCCTGCGGGGGGAGCCCGATAAGCTAGGTCCTGCTCTCACTCAGGTGTACGCAAAGGTAAGATTGTAATATTAAAAAGCAAAAAAAGAGATTAACAGTTGTACATTACTTTCTGTGACTATTGTGTACATATGTTTGTATATAGAACTGCTTTTAACATGAGAGCATTTTGTCTGTGTGCAGGCTAAGAGCGTGATGGTAGTGGAGGTGACGGCTCCTGCCTGGCTACATCGCTTTATCATCGGCAAAAAGGGACAGAACATAGGCCGGATCACGCAGCAGTTACCACGAGTAAGTTAAAGTTTTTCCTTTAAGGTCTGTTACATGATTAGGTTTGACGGTTTATTTATCCTAATTAATTTCTGTGTAGGTTCATATAGAGTTTACAGATGGAGAGGAGCGCATAAGTCTGGAGGGACCCACAGAGGAGGTGGAGCAAGCTCAGGCACAAATACAAGAGATAATCAAGGACCTGGTCAGTACACATGCGCAAACAAAAAATATTATAAAATACTGTGTAAAACAAAGAATTGTCCATATTTTGGTCTTTCTCTTGTGTCCAGTTGGTGAGGATGGACTACACCGAAGTCTTCATTGATCAGCGTTTCCACAGACACCTTATTGGAAAAAATGGAGCTAACAGTGAGTTTAATTTTCTACCTCGTGTCAGGAAAAAACAACATTTGGGGATTTTACAGGCGTCCTCTCATGGAATTCAATGCCATTTACATGATTAATATAGTTTAATATATATTTTTGTGGTGTACTATTTAAATTTTTACTTTTTTAACTCTTTAGTTAACCGAATCAAAGAGCAGTACAAAGTATCAGTCAGAATCCCCCAAGATTCAGAGCGAAGTGGCCTGGTTCGTATCGAGGGTGACCCTAAAGGAGTCCAGCTGGCACGAAGGGAACTCATTGAGATGGTTCAAAGAATGGTGAGAAGACATATGATTTGATGCAGTCATACAAATCGTTTATGTGGCTTTCTTGTTAAATTTTGTAGGAAAATGAGAGAACCAAAGACCTGATTGTAGAGCAGAAATATCATCGGACAATCATTGGCCAGAAGGGAGAAAAGATAAAGGAGGTTCGAGACAAGTTCCCTGAGGTAAAAGTTTTTATAATTTTTATTTCACTGGCTCAAAGGGTTTATTATTCTGATTTACTTGTAATATAATTCTAAATGTATATTGTCTGATTGTCTTCTAGGTGATTATTAATTTCCCTGACCCATCGCAGAAGAGCGACATTGTTCAACTGAGAGGCCCAAAGAATGAGGTGGAAAAATGCGCCAAGTTTCTTCAGAAAATCATAGCAGACTTGGTATAACCCCTTTTTCATGTGACAGTTTATCTCAGTCGCACAGACATTTACTGCCAACTTCACAACATCTCTTTGTTCTTTTTGTAGATTGAGAACAGCTTTGCACTTTCTGTTCCCATCTTCAAGCAGTTTCACAAAAATATCATTGGTAAAGGCGGCGCTAACATTAAGAAGGTAGGTGTATTTAGGATAACTTGGACATAGATTCTAATTTTATTTTAAAGATCAATCCATGTATAGTGGTTATAATTTGCCTTAAATTTCAAATATTCAAATGCTTATGTTTTTCACCAGATCCGTGAAGAGACCAACACCAAGATTGACCTACCAACGGAAAACAGTAATTCGGAAATGATTGTTATCACGGGGAGGAAAAGCAACTGTGAGGCTGCCAGAGATCGAATCTTGGCAATACAGCGAGACCTGGTTAGAGGAATTACTACAATCGGATAGACCGGAAATGAGTCCTCATAAAACAGTCTGTCACGAGAGCTTCTTCTCCTGCTTTTTATTCACCCAGGCCAACATTAAAGAGGCAGAGGTCACAATCCCAGCAAAGTTGCACAACTCTCTGATAGGCTCCAAAGGTTGCCTTGTCCGCTCCATAATGGAAGACTGCGGTGGGGTCCACATCCATTTCCCATCTGAAGGCTCAGGCTCAGATAAGGTCACCATTCGAGGGCCAGCTGGTGAGGTGGAGAAGGCCAAGAAACAGTTGCTACAATTGGCTGAGGAGAAGGTAAGATACAGGATTAGGATTGCATTACGGAAGATCCAAAGTTTTTGTACAAGTGTGCCTCTAGCGTTGGCAGTACTGCAGCCAGTGTCGTGTGTGTTCACTGTGCGCACACTTGTACGAGCACAAACAAACAACAATCATAGAAGAATCTGCCGGTTTTGAGTGCGCTGGAAGCCTGTCTCTTCCCTGTGTTTGCAGGATTAATTTTCAACTTTAAAGCTAGTGTTGCTTAGTTTACTTATGGTAAGGTACCAGGAACGAGCAGGCACATTACATCACGTCCGCTGACAGCGCGGGAGTTTAGATCCCAATACCTTCTCATTTAATTGACTGTACAGGCTTACAGAGCCAACCGTGGCAAATTCAGCAGATTAGGTTGTTGCTGATGCTGGTATGGGTTTTTGTTTTATGAACCATTGAACAAATTAGTGCAAATTTTCATCTATGCGTCTTAAAGTGTGTGTCTTTTATAACTGCCATCTTTTCCTGGGATCTTCAGCAAGTCAACAACTTCACAGCTGAGCTTCAGGCCAAGCCAGAGTATCATAAGTTCCTGATTGGCCGTGGAGGGGCAAATATCCGCAGAGTACGGGACAAAACAGGGGCCCGCGTCATCTTTCCATCACATGATGATGCAGAGCAAGAATTGATTACTATTGTGGGGAAAGAGGAAGCTGTTCGTCAGGCACAGAAAGAACTGGAGTGTTTGCTCAAAAACCTGGTAAATACATATATTGTCTTGTTATGATTAAAGTTGAACCCTCACCTCTCT
Organism: Perccottus glenii; assembly: GCA_024416835.2. Classification (NCBI taxonomy): domain Eukaryota; kingdom Metazoa; phylum Chordata; class Actinopteri; order Gobiiformes; family Odontobutidae; genus Perccottus; species Perccottus glenii. The sequence continues at coordinate 16,633,505 of CM044546.2, read as the reverse complement.
ATGTTGTTTCTGTGTAGGATGATGTGGTGGAAGACAGTATGGAAGTGGACATTCGCCACCACAGACACTTTGTGTGCCGCAGAGGTCAAGTATTGCGAGAGATGGCAGAAGAATATGGTGGTGTTGCCGTGAGCTTTCCTCGGACTGGCGCTAATAGTCAGAAGGTCACTCTGAAAGGGGCAAAAGACTGTGTGGAAGCTGCAAAGAAACGCATCCGAGAGATTATTGAAGACCTGGTAACAATAAATTAAATGTACTTTCATTTCAAGTGATTAAAGAAATGCTTAATTATTATATAGAGCTCATCAATTGACTTTCTCGGTGAACAGGAGTCCCAAGTGATTGTAGAAGTGGCCATCCCTCAGCGTTACCACAGAGCTGTCATGGGCCCTAAGGGCTGCCGTATTCAGCACATCACCAGGGAGCATGAAGTCCAAATAAAGTTCCCCGAGAGAGAAGAGAGCACTGCAGGTCAGAAACATGACACACAATATAAACTGCTTTATATAATTACAACTGCATGTATTTGCAATTCTGCTGTTTGTAAATTAAAACAACATTCTACTGTTGCATTTCAATTCTTGTTGTATTTTTGTGACATGATTTGCAGGCCAGGAAGCTCTACTACAAGAAAATGGAGATGTTAGTCCAGAGGTTGACTTTATTCCCCGAAAGTGTGACATTATTACCATCTCTGGACGGGCAGAGAGGTGTCAAATAGCTAAAGCTGCTTTGTTGGTACGGTCCTTATAAAATGAGCTACACGTATGAAGAATTCTTCACTCATGTATCTATCTTTTTAGGCTTTGGTACCCATCACAGAGGATGTCAGAGTGTCCTATGAGCTGCATCGCTACATAATCGGACAAAAGGGCAGTGGAATCAGGAAGATGATGGAGGAATATGAGGTTTGCTGACTAAAAACAAAACCTGCTATTTATTCTTTTTATAAAAAAAATAGGATTGTGGTTTTCACCTTTTTTCTTTGTTTGCAGGTGAACATTTGGGTGCCACAACCAGAGAGGCAGCTTGATGTGATTAAGGTAACAGGTCTGGCGTCTAATGTAGAGCGAGCTAAGCTGGGTTTGCAGGAGAGGGTCAAAGAACTACAGGCCGAACAGGAGGATAGGGTACACTCTATTTACTATTTATTCCTGAAGAATCTTGATTTGAGCAAAGCTCTCTAACATGCTAACGTGAGTACTGCATTCTTTGCAGGCCCTGCGCAGTTTTAAGATCACTCTGTCGGTTGATCCTAAGTTTCATCCTAAGATCATTGGTCGCAAGGGAGCAGTCATTTCTCAGATCAGAAAAGACTATGACGTGAGCATCCAGTTTCCAGACAAAGGAGATGAGCAGCAGGTCAGAGATGATAGCACTTTCATAGTATCTAACCTTCTGATGTCTCATCTAAAAGGCAAAAAAAAAAGAAAAACGTTTTTACTTTTCTTCCAGGATCTGATTATTATATCTGGCTATGAACTTAACGTAGAGGAGGCACGTCAGGCCATCCTACAGTTGGTAGCTGAGTTGCAGGAAATGGTGAGTCAAAATGTCCATCTCGACCCACGGACACATGCCCGCATAATCGGCACTCGAGGAAAAGCCATCCGCAAGCTAATGGAAGAGTTTAAGGTCAGACTTAAACTGGCACTTTTCACACTGGCACTTAATATTGTAAAGGGTTTTTTTTACAAATTGGTGACTGGTCTGTTTACTTCTCAGGTAGATATTAGGTTTCCTCAGCCCGGGTCAGACGAACCCGACAAAGTGACAGTAACTGGACTTCCTGAGACTGTCGACAACGCAATTGACCACCTGCTCAACCTGGAAGAGGAATATGTGAGTGTTCAGTTATTTTCTCTGCCAGTGGTGAACATCTGTTTTGACAGGAACCTTAACAATGAGCAGCTTGTAAAACACACATTATTTAAATTATTAGACTTTTCTGTTTTGTACTTCCTCTTTTATTAATATGTAGTTAACCTTTCACAGAACAGAATTCAAATTTGCGATGTAAAACAAACTATTGGATTTGAGAAGTTCACAGGACTTCTTGGGAACCGTCTAAAATGAATCAAATGAACAGAGTTTCTACTTTTTTGTCTGCCAGATGCTGAGTGTGACAGAAACAGAGACTTTGGCAGCTTACATGAAACCTCCGTCTCGATATGGAGGAGGACCAGGTGGAGCAGGAGGAGGTGACGACGGCAGCGGTCTGACAAAAGGCTTTGTGGTCCGGGATGCCCCATGGAATGCAGGAGGGAACAAGGTTGGATGTTGGAGTATTTTATTGTATCTGCTTGGCTATGTGTCTGTGTAAATCATAAACCAGTAAAACTTTGGTTATGGTTTTATGTTCTTTGATGCAGGCCCCTGACATGAGCAGTGCAGAGGATTTTCCCACATTTGGGACAACCATTGCTCCAAAACAAACCTCAGCTTGGGGTCCGAAGAAGTTCTAAAGTCATCTGAATTGAACAAAAAACAAATACATCTGTATTGTAGATGATGAGGGGGGGGAACTCAATTGCTGCTCACCTTCCTTCCCTCTTCCTTCTTAGCAACCTCCTTTTATCTGTTTTTCCATAAACCCTCATTTACCAACCTCCCAAAACCAGCTACAAAGAATCTGTGAGAACTCACCCTTCATATATTTTTTCATTCTACTTTGTATGCCCAGTTTTGTTTCCCTGGGAGACAAGAAGGACATTGAGTGCTCTCATTTGATAGTTCTCTGACTCAGTTGCACTTGCACTCGGCAACATTTCAACAGCTGTCCGTCTTCTCTATCCCACCTTATTGCTTTAGAAATATTTGAATTTCAAATAAGTTTTCAGGGAGGTGGCTGCATTTTTCAATGTTACAAAAAGAGTTTTATTGTTCAACGTTGTGGAAAGATCTGTTTTTTTGTTTTTTTAACACAAGAGTCTTGTTGGCTCACCTTTTGTGAAGCAGTAAATGTTTGTTTCTGTGTGTCAGTGGGCTAAAGGAGAGGCTTTTCAACGAGTGTTTCCATTTTATTTATTTATTTAAAAGCAAAATGGCTGCTGTAATACACTTCTGTGGTTGGAATTGTTTGTTCTGAAGGCTGTACTATTTATTTTATTTCACAAGGAAATATTTTATTTAAACTACTGTGATCATGCATTTCTATAAAGGCACTCACTGTAGCTTGATCTTAAGTTGAAAGTGAACACTTTACATCAGGGTCTGAGGAACATGTCAACAGTTGTAATTTTTAAGTGTACAAAGAACTTTTCGCTATTTTTTTAAATTGTGTGCGATTGTTCTGTTGGTTCTGGCATACTTGTAAGATTGAACGTGTGTGTGTGTGTGTGTGTGTGGGGCGTTACAATGTATATTTGAATGAAGCTGAACCAAAATTTGACATTGTCTGTGTCTGTTTTCCAAGCTGTTCTCTAAACTGTTTTCAGCTCATCAAAAAAAAAAAAAACATGCACATAGTTGCTCAAAATGTTTTCATCTCAAAGTTCCATGAATAGCTGCATTTTATCTATATTCCAATATTTTGTAACTTAAAATTTTAACCAGTGAGGATATTTTATAGATTCCTTTATTGCAAAATGTTTTTTTTTGCTCCCCAAGAATGTTTTATAAAAGGAGAAAAAGTTAAATTTCAAAGCTGATAAAATGCTGCTTTTAAGCATGAAAATATGACTATGCAACCCAAAAGGATCACACAGCAGATACATTTCTTTCAGATGCATCTCAATAGTTATTTATTTTTCATAAGTAAATGGTGAGCTGCTACATTTCTACACGTTTAAGTGTCAGGACAGACAGTTCTGTTTAATAAAACAAACAAACAAAAAAACAAAACACTTCTGGCCTTATTAGTCTACAACATTGAGAAAGTGTGATTGAGTAAAGTATGCAACGCTGCAATAAAATGTCAGTGACCACTTTTTCTTAAATAAAATTTGAAAAACAGATTTTTTGTTAATGGCATCATAAACATGAGCTTAAAACATCATTCTGTGCATTGTCAATTTATTTTTTATAAATTGGGAAGATATGATTTGGTTATGTAACGGCCTGTACAACGCAACATACAGAAAGAAAATAATACAAATGAAATTGTACAAAGCAGCACTGGGCTAAAATAACCCAAAAAATATTTTTCACATTTTTGATTGGAAGTTTTGTTCGTCAAACCTCAGATTTTCATCATTTAGATCACAGCAGCTCTTCAGAGACTGAGCTTCAATCAAAATGGTCTGTGCCTTGAAAAATGTTTTTCGTATATTACTAAATTGGATCAAAAACAATGGAACAAACAAACCTATGTCCTTTTTTACATACAATCAGTCAATAGGTGGATGTGTTGTATTAAATAAAACCAGGTTTGACAGATGATATTGGTTGATGCAAAAAAAAAAACCAGCCCTGATGAAATAACATTCACATGTAAACGACGCCGATGCCTTGGCTTCTGTTGATTTTGTAGAACCTGGTTGTTACCTCCTGCCAGGGTAAACAAAGTCGGACAACAGGTGAATGAAACAAAGAGTGTAAACAGGAAGTGAGACAGCCAACGGAACATGGAAAACCACATTTAGACCACCTTTATAAACGTATGTGTATCACACCCACCAGGTCTACTTGTAATTATATTTACAAGGCTGAAACATGACGCACCTTTGTTAAATTCCCAAAAAAGGTGGATTTTCTTCCATTAAACTCCCCAGATAAGACCATTTTTTTGTTTGTAATTTTTTTTCACAAGAGATAAAGCTAAGCTTGAAACAACATACAGTGGTTGATATGTAAACATTTCTCCTCAAGTTTTAAACCCTCCATGCAAAGTCATGTTCACAGACACTTCTGGGTTCATTCTCGTATTCAAGTGTCCATTTCTTGTATTTTCAAAGAATATTTTTCAGACTCCATGTTTGATGCGTGGATTGGCAGGGGTAGCTCACTCTTGCAGAAAAAAAAAAAAGGTAAAATAAGTGCCAAAACAAAACACTGACTGTGTGGGTTTGCAGAAAATAAAATTAAGAAACAAAGTAAAGAACTGCAGCTAATGAACAATTATGATGTGTCAACAAAAAGTTTTTTAAAATTTGCCCACAAGTGTCCAAAACATAAAGTGCAGGCAGTGTCTGTTCTTTGAAACCGCCGTAGCCACGGCCTGTTAGAGAGTCCAAGAGCGAACAATCAAAACTGACTTAATAAAAATCAATTAATGCTTGTCAACAATCCACAGTGGGATCAGCTGGATTCTAAGAGTCTCTTGCTCAAGGCAGGGCTTGAATTAGTTGTCAGTTTCTTAAAACCATATTGAGCAGGTTGTAGTACTTAGTACTGTAGTACCAAATGTCCCTCATCTGTCCTTTCACTCTACTCGTATTAGCAGTCCGTAGAGCAGCGTGCCACCCTGCTCTTTAGTGATCCACTCAATCTCTGAATTGCTGAAGCGAGGGTCCAGGGATTCACTCTGGTTGAGTGTTTGAGGTCCCACTTTGTAGGATCCAGGACGCACACACACCTGGAAGCCCACCTGGGCATGGTGGCAGCGGTGAGAGCGGGGGTCTTGAAATCTGCAACAAGGAAAATTATGAGATAACATGAGATAAAATGTAGTGTAGATAAAAAGTATCAAAATATTTTGTTAGCCTTGTAACTTACTGCACTTTGGGAGCAAAGGTATCCAGTCCGGAGTAACGCATTGTAGGAGAGAGTCGCACTCTGGGGAGATCTCGGCCTGGGGCACTGTTTTCATCTGGCTCCCCATAGCCATTTGGCCCCTCGGTTTTGACAGGAGACACTGAAAACACAGATGATGCCCCTGCAATAACAAAATGGGCAATTGGCATTTAGTACATTTAAATATTAGTTCAATTGTTAAGTCCAACAGCACAGTAAGTTACAAACAAAGAAAAATACAAATTCAGAAATCTTTATCTGAATATTTTGGAGGAAATTATCATTACACAATCTAAGGTGGACCTACCAGGCAGCAACTGGTTGTGGTCCAGTGTTCGTCGCAGGGCTCCGACACTGGTGCCATGGTATGCAATGTGCCATTTTTTCAGTGCATTTGAAGCTTCGCAGTGCGGCTTGATTCTGGATTCACAGACACATTATATAAATAATCAGTTTCTGGAGGCATTGACTGTATGATTGTATATCAAGCAGTCAGAGTCTGTCTTTTTACCTGAGTGCGAAGCGGCACCAACCAAATGGCAGGGCATAGTCCCGTGGTGGCTCTCCTCTCTTGTAATACGCCTCATCCCCTCTGAGTTTGTGGCACGACTCACAGTAACACAGATTGTACTTGGCATCTTCACTGAAGTAACCATCTAAGAGAGAAATACCAAATAAATAAATTACTTCTTATATTAGACAGAGATCAAGATGGAGTAAAACACAGGCAGGTAAACTGTAATTCACCTGGGAGAGTGAGCAGGTCCTTGAAGCGTAAGCACAGTGCCTGGTATTCACAAGTCTTGTTGGGGTTGACTTCTGGAGGTGGTGTCCAGCACACACTCTCTTTGATTCCTGTAGGAAGAAGTCACAAAGCAAGACATAAGATAATAGCAATAAAAGAAGAAAAATATAGATAAATTCACAAATTTGTTTTTACCGTCAACCATGTCTGCCTTCTCCATGTCGCCCTGACAACGTGTCTCGGTGGTCTCTCCCCCGACAGCTGGCACATTGTTTGTTACAATAGTAACCTGCAAGGATGAAATTGTAGTATTAAGCTGAGGAGCTCATTAAAAGAAGTGTTTTAAACTGTGATTATTAAACGGCCACAGACCTGTTCACACTGGCCATAAAGGTCTACGATGGGGTAGCAGGGTGAAGGAATGTCTTGTGCTGCCACACCCTGATCCATTCCATTGACATAAAGGTGGAGACAACTGTTAGAGTCCACCAGCAGGCCCAATAATGTCCCCTCTGGACATGTGTCCAAGTTAGGACCATAGTTCTCACATATCTGTGGGGGACAGGACAAATAAAGAGTGAAGAAAAGAGACTATAGGAGTATATTTGGCATGTTTGAATAAGTAAATAAAAATTTCATCACACTCAGACAATATAATTTTGAATTGAACCTTTAATGAGTTGTGAAAGACAGAGTCTCTCTGTAGCAGCCATGTGGAGCGCTTTAAACAGCACGCTGTGGAGGGGAAGTTGAGTCGGTCAGGGGAGTGGCCTATCACCCCTAACGACAGCGATGATGTCCACGATGGGTTCAGACGGTCAATCTGAAACTAGGATGCAAACATATTTCGTTTGAGCAATAAACTCAATTTTAGAATTTATTAGGTATGTTTTAGAGACCTACAAAGTTAAGTAAACACACAACTTTTGTCTGTATTATTATATTTAAATTGAACCAATGTTATTTACTTATTTTATTGCCATATAATACAAGCATGGTATTATGAAAACTGAAAGCTATTTGCATTTGTAAACTGTTGCTGTCCACTCTTAGATAAGTGAGATATGAAACTCAGCTGTCACAGGTCCATAAATATTGAACATTGACAAGCCATCATTGGCTGATACAAAACAAAACAATGGATTTCAGAGAGCAACAAACTTTAGGTAACTGCAAACCAACTATTTGGAACATCCTTAAAAGAAAAGAAACGCACAGTGAGCTCAGCAACACCAAAAGACCCGGAAGACCACGGGAAACAACTGTGGTGGATAACCACAAAGAAAACATCCTTCACAACAGTTGGACAGATCAAGAACACTCTCCAGGAGGTAGGTGTATGTGTGTCAAAGTCAACAATCAAGAGAAGACTTCACCAGAGTGAATACAGAGGGTTCACCACAAGATGTAAACCATGGGTGAGCCTCAAAAACAGAACACTGCCAGATTAGAGTTTGCCAAACAACATCTAAAAAATCCTTCACAGTCCTGGAACAACATCCTATGGACCGATGAGACCAAGATCAACTTGTACCAGAGTGATGGGAAGAGAAGAGTCTGGAGAAGGAAAAGAACTGTTCATGATCCAAAGGCATGTGGTGGTAGTGTCATGGCGTGGGCATGTATGGCTGCCAATGGAACTTTTTACAAAACAATAAACTTCATACTAAATATAACCACCAAAATAATTTCTGACCCACTCGCAACCTATCATAATCAGATGAAATTTAAAAATAATAATATAATATTTAAACATAAATATGAAAGAAAAAAAAAACATTGTTTAATGGCTACAACAAGTATAGTAAGCTACAGATTTATGTCATGTCTGAGCTGGATTTGAACGAACATCATTGTACAGGTGGGTTCATGAGCCTGCGGATTATTGAGCTGAGTAACACCGGCTTCGCTCCGCTCATTAGTCATTACAGGCTCGTTCTCCTCAGAACGCCCGCGTATTAAAAAATGGTCGGGTTTAAATAATTAATAATTAAAGTTAATGTGTCGGGCAGGGCCGGTCTCTCGGGTGCACGGGCTCGGGTAGGGCCGGGGTTGATTTTTTTTTGAGCCGATCTAAGCTCTAGTTCTGGCTAAAATGTAGTTATGTGCAGGCCCGTTGGCCCGTTGGCATCGCCCAACCTTATGGCCAGGTGTGCGTTATTCCCTCATTATCCCATTTACAAGGAGCAGATAAAAGGTTCAGCGTTCATTTCAAGTGTGCTATTTGCATTTGGAAACTGTTGTTGTCCACTCTCAATATGAGATCCAAAGAGCTGTCACTATCAGTGAAACAAGCCATGAATAGGCTGAAAAAACAAAACAAACCCATCAGAGAGATAGAGCAAAAACTTTAGGTGTGGCCAAACCAACTGTTTGGAACATCCTTAAAAAGAAAGAACACACCGGTGAGTTCAGCAACACCAAAAGACCCGGAAGACCATGGAAAACAACTGTGGTGGATTACCACAAAGAAAACACTCTTCACAACAGTTGGCCAGATCAAGAACACTCTCCAGGAGGTAAGTGTATGTGTGTCAACAATCAAGAGAAGACTTGACTGTTTAAAGTTACCTGAAAGAGCTGCTGTCGGGCCAGAGGCTGAGCAGTGACGAGTAAGCCCTGGTTGTAGCTGGACACTCTGGCGGCTGATAAGTTCTGGTTGGACAACTGGATGTTTTTGCCATGGTTTTCTAGAAATGTCATGACAATGGGCACCAACGCACAAGGCTCACTCTCCACCTACAACAGAAATAAAAATGCAATATAAACCATTGCTAAATAATGTCTATAATACAGCCTAATAAAATCTAACTGTTGGAGTCATACCTCTCTCACAGGAGTGCCATCTTCTTCCCCTTCACTGCAGCTGTCCGAGGACAACGAGGGCGCCTTTACACTTTCTATGTCCTCTGTGAGCGAAGAACTGACAATGGAAACAGCTGTAATCTTCCCATACAGGTCCAACACTGCATATACATTCTACAACGGGACAAAACAGAGACATTGATTACTCTGTTCAGGATATCCACTATGTACTGTGTGTGTGGTTTGAATGTGCAGGACCTTGGCTACTGCAGTGGCAGCTGGTCCCATGTCCTCTCCATCAATAAAGATGTGCATTGTGTCATCACTGCACCTCTTCACACCAACACGGTTGCCAACCTGAAAAACAACATCAGTCTAAATCTTTTGTATAAGAAAATTTTAACATAAGGTCAAGGTGTATGATCAAAAAGCAAGAGTGAGCAGCTTACGGTCAGCCGGTCCAGTGAACAGCCGTAGTTCTGGCGCTGTAACACACCATTCCGGCGGACTTCAGAGCCACTTAGCACCCAGGTGACCTTGGTCCGAAGTTGTGGGAGAGAGGGGGAGAGACCTGACAGTGGGCAGGATGGCAGTTCCGGAGGTGCCAGAGTGGTGAGTCCGATATGCAGTGAACCACACCACTGCTCATCCATTACGTCAATCCTCACCTGTAGAGACGCAGAGAAAAAAAGAATGAAACGTACACGCCTTTTAGTAAAACGTTAATTAGCCCTGCCAAATCCCTCATACCTCAAACAGTTCATCAGCCCTCAGTTCCTTTGCACTAAACACAATGCCATGCGAGTAGCCTCCAACTCTGACAGCCTGCCAGCCTTCACCGAGCAGCACCACGTTTTTGCCATGCTTGCTGTGAAACCGATGGGCGACACCTGCTACTGAAGACAAAGAATAAAATAGAGGGAGAATGGTTTTCCTTTATGCCTTTTGGTCAAACCCTGATTTATTGTCTGTAAAAATATAAATGTGTGCAATATGTCTCTTATTCAAATTTGAGCCAGACATGGGAAAACACAAAATCCTACTACTGCCCAGGACACAATATGTAAAGTTGTTTTGGTTGTTCAGAACTGCCTATGGATGCTAATGTGCACCTGGGGAGTGGATGGGGAAGCTCTTCTCTGTGATGTTGCTTGTACACAGACTGTTGTCCAGAGGGCCTGAGGAGCTGGTGATAGACACCTGAACACACTGGCCGTACAGGTCAATCACTGCATACACCTCTGACAGAGAGAAAATTATGTGTTTTATGTTATTAAGAGTATACAGTCTTTGAGTCTGGAGCTATATCCCAACTTGGTTTTCTGCAGCCTGTTGTAACTGTTCACTAACTTATTTTTTTACCTGATGGAAGACCCAAGCATGCGACTCCTTGGTCCACCCCATTAATGTAATAGTGAAGGTCACCGCTGGCAGTGCGCATCATACCGATACGAGAACCTGCTGTCAGTGAGTCCAGGTCACAGCCATAGTTGTTGCGCATTGTGTTGCCATCTTGCATGATGGCGGTCCCACTGTAAGAAAGACAACAATTTTAATAAGCAGGTACAGATCAACACAGAAACATGAAATAATTCAAAGGCAAAGGCTTCCTAACCTAAGCATCCAAGTATCATAATCAATATCAGTCATAGTGTTGGGAAACTCCAGCTCCTCTGGCCTGATGGCTGTCACTCCTGAACACACAATGAGAAAATAATGTGCATTGTTAAATACTATATAATCCGTTTACATATATGTCATTTAGGAGCCACATAAGCACAAAAATTACCTGCTTCTATTGAACCCGACCAGCGGTCCACCATCTTTTGAATAACTATCTCAAACAGTTCTCCCTCTCGAAGGCACCTGCAACACAGACAGAATCCATCAGTCCATTTTTTGCCTTATTCAGAAAGGTCATTTAGTTATTTCACACTACAAATGACAAAACTTTGTACCTGTTGGAAATGACAATAGCATCATTGAACTCGCTCCGGCTATTCTGACGCAGAGCAGTGCGTCCCCCGTTGGTGATTACAGCATTGTTACCGTGAAGCGTGTGGAAACGCAGGTCGCTGGTTGTGGTGGCTCCAGCTATAGAGCAAGGGCTTCCAGGAGACATGGCTGTAGGCCCTTCTGAGCTGTCTTCTGGGAGAGGAGGGAGGTCGACTGAAGAAAACAAGATAACTAGGCTTTATTTTAAATTTTCAAATAAAAAATTAGTTATTATAGCCAACCCTACATACCCATGTCATCCATGATGGTGGCCTGAGCGGCTTGACCATAAAGGTCAACTACTGCATACACACTGGGGGTACATTCCAGGCTGCTGGGCCTTGAGGCACTCCGTTTACAAAGAAGTGAAGGCTGCCATCTTCTTTACGAACCACACCTACTGTATCGCCTGCCTGTAAGAGATGAAAAGGACACGTTTAACTGTAGAGGGACATGAACATGTATCAGATTACTGTCCAAAAGAGTCCAAATGATAGGCAGGCAAAGATTGTCAGCCAAGTGACTGAATACACATATTTACCTTTAGCCTGTCCAAGTTGTGTCCATACTCATCCAAAATTGTTGTCCCGTTGTGCATTACACCATTCCCTGTCATCATCCATGTCCCTAGAAAATAACAATTAAGACATTTTAACTCAAATCTATCATCTTTATTCATCATTTGTTTCTTTAGTATTTTACCTGAGCGTAAGTTGGTCATGGTGGAGGGCAGCTGCAGGTAGGCGGGATTGTGTGTCGTTACCCCAATTTCGATGGACCCTGCCCACTTGTCCACCATTTTGTCAATGCGAACTTGGAACACCTCATTGGAGCGTAATGGCCGGTTGCTCAGCACCACACCATGGTTAAAGTCATCAATCGCACTACAAACACATATGCAACAAAATAATAGTACAGTTAAAATGCAGTGAACTCAGACAAGATGGAGGCATAAAGAACTGCATGGAGTTCAGAATCAGACACTGCACTGGGACTCACTATGGTCGCAACGCTGTCCTGCCATCACTGATTATGGCAGCTTTCTGGCCACAGTTTGGGTGAAAAAGCAAGCGATCAAGTCCATCTGTGTCTGGAGTTATGGTGAGGGCTGGTCTGGGTCGGCCGACATCGGGTGATAAAGCCCTCATAATGGCATTGTTGCGTCTGAGGCGGTCACTGTGGTTGTGGTTGTGGACTATAGTGACTTTGACTGCCATACCATAGAGGTCCACTACACCATAGACCACGCCAGGGGTTTGGGCTGCCGCAACACCTGGGTAACATATACACACTTTATACTGTACCTCATATTTATATTTACACTTCTAAAATTGTAACAAAAAGATAAGGAGGATTTATCTCACCTTGGTCTATGCCATTAATATAGAAATGGAGCGCTCCGCTGGCCTTTCGCATTAGACCAATGTGATCTCCTTCCTAAAAAGTATTTATGAAACAAATTTTAGATCAAATCTGTCTATGTTGCTCTTCTTAAACTAAGCCATAGTCTTAAGAAAAATATACTGTAGCCAACCTGAAGTTCATCCAGGCTGAATTCACAGTACTCCCTACGAGTTCCTTTGCCATTTGTTAGTATCCCACAGCCACTCATCATGATTGTACCTGAAAAGACCATTACCATTCATTTTAAAACAAATTGGTCATCATTCACAATATACTGTAAATTCTTCTCAGCATTACCTGAGCGCAGATTTGTCATTGTTGCAGGATAGTCCAGATTGTTTGGGTTGTGTGTAGTCACACCAATCTCAATTGAGCCTGACCATTTGTCCACCAGTTTATCAATACGGATCTATGTAAACATTTAAATTGATTTATTACTTACTGCTTATCGTTTGCTAGCATTTAATTTCACATTTTTATAAATTAATGAATTACCTCAAACATCTCGTTGTGTCGGAGTGGCCGGTTGGTCATCACCACGCCATTATTGAATTCGTCGAGTGGTCTTCTACGCTCCGCTGTCTTGTTGTTGTTGCTCAGTTTGATCAGTGTGCCACATTTCTCGTGGAACAGCAGTGCGTCATTGGTGGTCATGGTTCCTGTCATAGTCCCTGGCCCTACCCCTCCATTCCCAGCGGGACTGTTGTTAGAACTTCCACTGTCCCCACTGACACCAACACCACCTCCTCCTGTAGAGTTACTGTCACTATTCACTGGAGCTCCTCCACTGCTACTCCCTCTGTCATTTCTGGAGGACTCACTTCCCGTGTTTCCAGTTCCTCTTCCACTGCTACCTCCTCCATCCCCACCTCCTCCATCTTCCCCTCCGCCTTCATCCTCAGAGCGGTAAAAAGATACTATGGCATTGTTGAACACGTCAAAAAGTTGGTGTTCTGTTAAAACTTCAACACACATCAATAAATGCAAGTGTTAGGGCTGGTCCTTTTTAAATATTTTAGCTTATCTATGGCGGACTCTCACCTGTTTCTGGCTCGAGGTTGTTGGGGAACTTGTCCGGTCTGCTGTGACTGCAGCTAAGCTCAGGCACTAAACAACACGGCAGATAAAAAAAGCTTAAGTGAAGGTACAAACAATAAAACAAAATGAGAATTTAAGTACATTTTCTACCTTCATCTCCATTCATTAATCCATTCAGTGCTGCCACATTCATCAGTGCAGTTATCCCAGCGTCCTCCCGACTTCCACACACTACCAACTCCTCTTCCTCCTCTTCCTCATCCTGCTCTACAGTCTCTCTCTCAGCGGAGGCTGGTGGCGGCTCACAGCTCACCACTGTCACTTGAGTGCACTTTCCATACAAGTCCACCACTGCCCAGAGTTTAGGAGGTAAGCCGCTGGCTGCTGCACCACAGTCCTGGCCATTGACCCAGAGGTGAAGCTCGCCACGAGAGCTGCGCTGGATGCCCACACGGTCACCTTCTGTTAACTGGTCGAGGTCACGACCGTACTCTTCCAAAACAGAGCGGCCGTCCTTAAGCACTGAGCAGCCGGACACAATCCAAGAGCCCCCCTTAAGGCCTGTGGCACTGCTGGGGAAGTCTAGAGCAGCTGGATCCAAAGCCGTCACACCAATTTCAATGGAACCGCTCCACGAGTTTACCTGGACGACACAGAAGAATTATGTTTAAAAAATATTAAAATTGTGCTTATTCACTTTAAACAAGATGATAATATTGAGATTTAGAGAGTTGCCTCTCCAGAGATGTTCTGGTGAGCATAAAAGCTGTGATGTGTACTGTGCTAATTCAGTCTGTGAAAAAATATACACATTTCCTTGTCATATGAAACATCTTAGTTATTTTTATTCCTGTTCAGAAGTCGCTTTGAAACTAAAAACAGGACAGTATGTTCTTTAAGTTTGAGACACTATTTTCATGCTCATAAACTAAACAAATCTGATCCTAGAACCACAGCAAAATCTTTGTCTTTGCATGACATAGAAATCAAATCACATAATCACTAATCTCACTTTCTTCGCAGTAATAATAAACTCAACAAAGGGTTTACAGTGACTTGAGATCTCATTGATTGCTTCAGTAGGAATATTTTCTTAGATTCACTTCCATGGCGAGGACTATTTTCAATAACACTTGTAAATACCAAGTGTTATAGTGTTATTCGACTAACCTAGGGAGTGATTCCTACACCTCCTCTTTCCACTAACTGCACCATAGAAAACATCTAATTATAATATATTGTAGAAACTTGACAATGACCTTGACCCTTAGACTGAAGGCTACAAAATATATCCTCTATAAAATATTATCCTCTGCTTGTTTAACATAAAATCTAAAATCAAATGTATAAATATAAATAACAAATATAACAAAAAAAAGATAAGCTACACTTTATTCATTCCTGTGAGGGAATATTAAAGCAACACACCACAGTTGTTGTAGATTTCAAGTGGAAGACCTATATTGTAACATGAGTTTTTAATGGATATTGTTATTGCCCTGTTACTGGCATCATAACCTTTTTGTGTAAGCCTTTTAAGCTTTGTGGCCTGTGCCATGTAAGGCAGTGTGTTGCAACAGTCAAAGTATCTGGGTTAACAGTTTAAAAGAAACTCAAACTGACAATTTCATGTGGAAGAGACAGACATCTCCAACCCTTGCTCATTCACAAAAAGAGCAGCTCCGAGTGAGAATCTGCCTCTTGGTCTCTTTCAGTCACTGGCTACAACATCAGCTGAGAACAATCCTACTATATACCACTAAAAGTAACATTTATTATGACAGTTATCATCAGCACAGACTTGTTCTAATAAATGCTTTCATTTACTTGCACTTGCCTGCACTCATTTCCAACCATTCCCTGTAGCTTAGTGGATGTCAGTGCACAGGTGGGGCAGCCATCCCAAATGGGCCACTGTGATGGATACATATTGATTTTTATATAGACATGACAGAGAAAGGGCTGTTATGAGCATCCAAAAAGACATGGCTTATACTCTGCATGCAATGATTGTCCTCAGTTTCCTTTATATGACTCTTATGTAAATGTTTGAGTGATTATGCATTGGATTTCATGTTTACATAATTGTTTTTTAGGCCAGTGTGGTTACTTTGGCAGGACTGGTTCAGGAGTTTCTATAATGTTCACCACACTGCAAATGTTTTGGCAATAGCCAAAAAGAGGTAATGTTGAAGTAACAAGTCAATAACCTATTTATGAAACTAATTTGCAGGGCTGCCAAATTTTACCTCTCAAATTCAAAATACAGGCTAATAAGCACTACAGGGTTTATGGTTTCTTCCTGTTGCATTTTACATACTACCTATAAAATGAGAAGACCTGCTAGTTTAGGTAGTTTTTTTTTTTCCTAACAAAACCACCATAGTATAACAATAGCACTGATATAACAGGAATGCTGCTGATAAGACTGACAGGGGCGTTGTGTGTTCGCCACTACCACATCATAAATGTAATGGACCCACTGCAGCACTTAGCCACCAAAATAGACCTGCGGGGAAACACCGACTCACAGAACACCAAACAACATTTGTGTGTTTCTGTGGGTATAAACAAGCTCTAAAAACACAGTCACTGTCATCGCGCCATCCAGAAAAGCTAGCCCAGCTCTTTAGCGGCTAACAGGCGGCACCAGGGCACTGTGGGTTATCTTCAGCTAAATGTTCATACAAGTGTTCTGTGTTCATCAAAGCATTTTCCCTCACAGTAACATTAGCTAATGTGGGTGCCTCATAAACAGTGGCCGTCATGCCAGGTGTCAGAGCATCTACAAACCGTTATGAAAGCACGCTGCCCCTCTCTGCGGACAGTGGGGCAGACCCCTGTCCGGCCCAGCAGCCCTGTTCGCGCATTCCCTCTGCCTTCATTTCTAATCGGACTCAGCGACAGCAGCCGCGGCCTGCTGTTGTTTACCTTCTTGTCAATGCGGACAGTGAAGACATCCCGGTCCTTCAGCGGCTCCTTGCTAAGGACCAAGCCATGGTTAAACTCCTGCACTGGCTGGTTGCGTCGGGCGGTTCGGTTCGAGTTGGACAGGCCGATCAGCTTTCCGCTCCGCGGATGCAGCTCCGCCGCCATCTTCAGTGGACGGCCAGTTTCACGACGATCAGTGTTTGCGACAGTAGCGTTAAGTTATCCGGCACGTCTGTGCCTGGTGCCACCGATATAATGAACCGCGCCCACTGTTTCATTTTACAGAATATTATCTTGCACTCTTTTTAATTTGTATCATAGCCTTTTAGATTTGAAATAGCAGGACCCTTGGGGTATGGTACTGAAACAATCTTAATTAGTGAACATTCAATAGTAGTTTTAATTATTATTACAGCTTATTAATACAGTAAAAAGCTTCAATTCTTAGACCCAGAGCTAATAAACGTTTGATGAAATTGTGCACAAAACCTAATCATTCAAATATAATAATAACATATTGAACTAACTACTTAACGATCCACTAGATGGCACTAACATGTTGTTCACTCAGTGTCTACATACTGTATAGTTACATTTATGGATACTTTAGCTACAGGTAGGAGGTGTAGCTACTCATGGAGCAGCATGTCAGTATAGTGGACAGCTAGTTTCACTTGTTATATTGTCGAAGTGTGATTAAAACATTGCTACTTGATAGCAAAAAAAATAAAAATAAAAAATTCATACATTTGCAATGTGATCTTGAAATCTACATACAATAAGCAAATGTCTAGTAGGCAGGGCAGCTGTGAGAGTAGATCGACATTTCCTTGGCAGCTAAATTCATGTCCAAATCCTTCCCTTGAATTTGGATTTTTTCTAGACAACCTGTCATGAACTGGGAACCAGTGTCATCTTCACCTTTAAACAAAAATAACAAGAAATTACCATTTTTTTCCCCTAGTTTTTTGTTTCTATTGTCTTGGAATCTCAATCATCACCTGCTCACATCTCACCTAGGAGGCCTCCGATTGAAAGGGAGCCCACTCTCCAAGTGTCTGAATAATCAGGGTGGCTCTCTGGACTCACTGGTATCTTAGCAGTATCTACTCCATCTAGATGCACCATCACTCCATCCATTTGGAAGGTTATCATCAGTCTTTTAGAAGCTGGTTTTATGCTGATTTTATCAGCATTGAAGTAGGTGAGAGTGACCTCCTGTGAAGTCAGAATTTAGAAAAAATATTAAATAGTGTATATGTCTGGTGTCTGTGTGCTTTAGCTGTAGGTCTTTTTTATGAATCAGAAAACACATCAAGAATTTGATGTGTTTTCTTTTGCATACCTCTGTGCTTTTATTGGCCACTAAAGAAAACAATGGATCCTGCCCAGGATTTTTGATGCTACAAATGGTCCCTTCAATCTCACTAAAATTTCCCCAAAATTCAATGGTGACACCTTGATCTGTCTCTGCGGGGAAAACTAAGAGGACACAAAAGAACAAAAATATCAGCAAAGGCATTTTTGACTGTCTAATCATTTTTGATTAATGATGCCCAGTAATTATTAAATAAATTACTGGGCATCATTTATTTTATTAAATAAATGATGCCCAGTAAGTAAAGGTTTTTAGGCTTACTGTCAGCAAGCTTTAGAATTAAGTCTCTGAATTGTCAAGCATGATATCCCCAGCCTGTTAAAATTGTTGTTGCTGTCCTTGTAATCAAGAGTCACAGTATGTACCCACCTGAGGCATTAAAAATGGCAAACCCTTTGCCAGGAAAGTAGCTGCCAGGTTTAATATTTTCATGACAGGGCCAGAGCTCATTCGCCTCTGTCTCCCAGGGGACAGTCAGGTTTAGCCAGTTGCCTCCCCGCACACAGCCATCCATCTGTGGCTTGAACTGCAGCCGAAACAAATGACCTTAGAAGAATAAACTGTAGTAGAGGGCATAACAACTAGCAGCATATTAGAGCTATTTAATACTGAGTACCTGAACAATCATTTTCTCTGTGTTGATCAGGATCCCACCAAGCGCCAGTCGAAGTTCACCAAAAAGGGCATCTTCTTTAAATTTGGGCTGTAAGCCAACTGTAAGTCGTGGTGCCCTGTCAACCTCTAAAATCACAAACTTCCCATGGTTGCTTACTTCCATCTTATTCCAGGAACAATGGAAACACAAGAGGAAGTCAGAACCATAACCTTCTGTTGCTGAAAATAATTATGAAGCCTGCCATGTGGAAGGTGCGCTCAAAACTCACTGTGTGCCATATCCCATCATTGAGTTTGGGGCCACCAGACACACTGAGCAGCTTGTCTTCTTTGTTGATCTGCATCAAAGGGATGCCATCTTTTAGGGATAGAACAAACCAATCCTCACCGCCTTTGGTGTCTCCGTAGAAAATGGTGCCCTCTGGGTCAAATGTCCGTAGCTGAAATATTGACTTGATACTGCACAGAAAAAACAGACATTTTTAAATTACACGTCTGTTTATGTATAAGAGGGTATATTTTTCACATTTCTGTAAGTAGCTTCAATGCACTCTAGATTGTAAGGCTTCTCTGCTGAAGTGATTTGGACCTGCGGACCTACCTCCTGATCTCACTGAGGTTTACTGTTGTTTGGAGCAATGGCCTCCAGATGTCTCTGTCCTGTCCAAGGTAGAAGCTTCCACCGCCTGATATTTCCTTTTGTAACAAGTTAGGTTAAACACATTCAAATATTTCTCATAGCTACTTTAATCACACACACCATTTTGTTATTCTGAAGTTGTTAAAAGATGGACACCTTATTAAGCTGCATAGGAAACAATTGATTTAAACTTAACTAACAATTACAACGGAAATTAAGTTTTTAAGTTTATTATTTATTAAGTTATTAGTTAAATTTTTAGTTAAATAGAAGATTAAAAAATGATGTGAACAGCCGCTGTTTTAGTATTTTTTCTTCTCATGTCAATTGGTTATCTTTTCAGTTTTCTCGTATTTAAACATACCTTACCCCGTCCCTTTCCCTTTCCTTTGGCTCCTTGACCAAGCAGAGCCAGGCTCAAAGTGAGTAGCAATCCACCGGCTATTACTTTCCAAATTCCTGCCATCCTTGTGTGTATTCTCCCAATCCCAGCCCGCCTAGTGTCCACTTGGCTAAGCCCTTTAGTGGGTTGCAGTACTTCCCTGAGGGGCTTTGCTGCTGAATTTGAAGCTGCTTTGTGTGCAACTGCTACTGTGTCCTGGGGTCCAGAGGGCAAATAAGGCATGGTCAGTACAGTTTATTGATCCCCCTAAAGACATGTTTGATGGTTGGGGCAGTTTTGATTAACAGGATGTTTGTTAAAAAAGTAGGTGTGGGGTAAAGCAAGTGGGTGATAAGCAAACTTGACTTGAAAACTTCTCTTCACACCTAACAAAAGCAAACATGAATCAGATTGGAAACAATTATACACATTCTATCAAAATGAATCAAGTGTTTTTGTGTGGCCTTGGTGGTTTATTTTACTGGACAGTAGGCCGGGTGAGTGACCTTAGCCAGACCACTGATGTGTGTTTACCCATTACACAGGAACTTTGATTCTTCGCTGCTATTTGTGTTGTAGGCTGAAAAGGCCAAAAGTGTGCTTTTTTTTTCTTTTTGAGCTGGATGTCTTTCTGATCATTTACATAAGGCTAGAGAAGCACACAACCATGATAACCCGAGATCAGTAAACAATGTGCACAGAATAAAATTAAAAAACGCACAAAGTCAGAGTGCACCTAAGTATGTTTGTGAATTACTTTTATAAGCATAAGCACTCTAGCTTCCCTTTCGTTTTCTGACAACTATTTTCTTAGAAAACAATATCATCCAAATGCTAACTTATTGTTAGTGTGCACAAGTGATTCATTAATAGTTTTTGAACCACTAGGTGTCAGTAATAGGACACTGCACACTCAAGGGCCAAACTTATTCAAGGTTCCCACTATAAAATTCTTTAATAATAATTTGTATAAAATACATTAACCGTAAATGTTTCAAGCTGGGAAACATTATAAAAATTCCCCTGGAAAAGACCTTGAATGTGACCCTCATTACCGGCTTTTCATTTAGTATCAAATACAAACTGCTTTTTTTTTTTAGATATTGACAAAATGTTAACTCACACAGGTAGGATTAAATGAGAATGAACTTCCTATTAAAAACACACAGCGGTTCACAATACATGTCAGTATTACTGAAGCTATTTGTTAAAACCATTGAGTCCAGAGCTTTCTTTATTGGGTCATCAGGTTAATACTTTATTTTGTTTGATTGCAGCAGAGAGAAAGAACAGTAGACAGAAACAAGGGGGAGATAGATAGAGAACAAGGTAAGATGTCAGAAAAGGAGACTACAGACTTTGGGGAGCTGTGGCTACAAGCCTTTGTATCAAATCTAAAGACAAAGTCATCAGGCAACATTAAAACATCATTTAAAAATAACATGAACATATTCTGTGGGCTCTATATGGCACAGTAATAGGTACCCTAGACATGTACACGATAGCAAAAACAGTTTAGCCACGCCCCTACATCTACAGCTTCATAGCAAAGCCATGAAATCTATCTCCATATTTTGTCAGTTTGTCAAGAAAACTTTCATTTTGCAGTTCAAATTTCCTATGCCATATCAAGGCACCTTAACAGTTGAAATCTGGCAGGTCCACTTCTTACTATAGATAGTTATTTAAATATCAAAGCAGAGGCACATTCATTTAAACTAAAACATACAGTAAATATTTTTATATCACCACCAGATTTCAATCCAGTCACTATACGTTGATTTGCATGCTTTTGGTCTGTATGATAACCGAGACGAACAATGGCATAAGAAATGGTCCAAAAACACAACGTGTGCATCTACAGGAATGGCTTGAGATACTGTATTAGAGACAGCAAGGCTTATTACATTAGAACAAATCCCCAAAAAATAAAATAAAAACACAAGTGGACCATATACTGTTGAGGGATATGCTGCTTAGGCAGATTTATTTTGGTTTCCTTATTCACACAGTCACTCTCTCATGCACTCCACACGCAAAAAAGGCTTTTAACCACACCCAAGGGGATGCTTGTGCGCCCTTGCAGTTGGTCACGATGCATTTTAACACTCCCGCTCAATCCTAAAGCCACCCCAGTACCGTCACTCACACACACACACACACACACACACACATACATACACACACACTAAAAGAAGGTGCAGTGCGTGAGAGTATATGCTTCAGGGAAAAGGGAGCGGTGAACAGCTCTTAGTTTCCAAAACGGTTTCTGAAGTTTTTTTGACTGAATTGATAAAAAAAAATATATGTCAGAAAAAAAGAAACAAAAGCTGTGCGCACAAAGCCAGATTTGCTGAGGATATAAACTGTTAGGAAGCAAGTGTTGCTCATGCTTTGTGAATACAGAACCCAAGTTTTACTGACAATGTTGCTAGGACTACTGTATATATGCATACCAGACATTATACGGTTATTTGTGTCAAAGTAGAAAAAAAAAAACAAAAAAATACAGAAACTGACTCTACCATTAATGTACTTCATTAACCTCATGACTAGATTTACATTCATAATTTTAAGTTCACTCCCCTTTTCATTGAAAGTCATTTCCATCTTGTAAGAGGGCTAAACAACATTAATGACAAGAGAACAAACATATAAAGAGAACAGAACATATAACCAAAAAAAGGCCCCATGAACTGAGGGCATCTGGGGGAGTTTCGGCCACCACTTTGGCTGCTGAGCTCAGCCTTATCCTACCACTTAGCAAACAGTACAGGGCAGGAAGAGAAATAGTTCAAGCTCTCTCGGATCTCCCCTCAGCATGGGAGCGTTTTTTTTTTCCCAGAAGTCCTTAGACCTACAGTTTTATGCCCTTATATTTCTTTCCCTCTCCAGAAATAACTCAATACCCTGAATCCATCTAACTTGTTTTCCTTCCTTACTGTCATTCTCTTCATCCTGGCCTTGGAAAAGGAGCTGTTTCCTGTTCCAGCAAAGTGAAAAAAGCTACTCACAAAATGAAGGCTGACTGGTAATTTTTTTTTTTTTCAATGTGAAAGACATGAGATGAAAAATGGAAGTGCAATGGTCTACCAGCCTTTAATTCTTACCCAGTGGCCAGCTACATATCCAAAGCAGCTACAAGTGTCCCCTTAAAGTGATCACTATTATTCTATTTTGTGCACATAACGTTTAAACTATGGTGAATGCTCAACAGCTCCTATCATCTGGCCATAGTCATCATCTTTGTTGAGAATTCAGAAGCTCAGATGATCGGTCACTATCATCGAGTCGCACCCAGCCACACCATCTTATAAATTTGGATATAACAAACATTTAAAAAATCCTTTTACACTCTGACCTACACAGTAGCTTTTCCAACTAGAGGAATTTATGTGTGCCTTCAAACTACATTGAATGATAAAACCATTCATGAGCATTCCCCTTCATACACAATAAAATGCACGGTTTTGCACTTAAACTTGCATAAGTCTGACTCACTGATGCCTATACACATGTGCGTGTACATAATAATATAGAACATAGAATACACCTGCTCATTCTATTAAAGACATATTGGCATTGCTTAATGCTTCAATGCTTTGTTTTGAGTAAGGACTTCTTCTGTTTCATTGCCTAGTCGTGCCCACACATGCCTTCCCAGAAGAGCATTTATCCTCATTATGCAATGGATATAAAGGGAAGCAGACTGAACTATTATTTTTCCACACAACACACACCCTGTTAGCAGTTCATATTGTTATAATATAGATAATACAACAAGGGAGGAAGATTAATCAAGCTCTAGGACTACGACACACTACAGAAAAACAGGAGTGACTGGTAGAAAAGTGAGGAGGAGTAAAGATTTCCTCAATGCTTCTTTACTCCTTTTCATCCCTTCAAACTTGCTCCTGATTGAGTGCCTTGCTCACATGTCTACTGAATAAAAGAGAGGACGTGGTCCTGCTGCAGTGTGCACACACCCCGACCACTTTCCCACCAAACAGGCATATTCCTTTTAGATAGTGCTTGTTGTCCTAAGGTTTGTTGCTGCTGCTGTCTCGTTGTTTCTTGCCACTGCTGCTGCCATGGCTGTAGAGGCTAGTGTTGGCCACAAGAGGGTGTGGCGCTGTGCCCATGTATGGCCCAGTGGTGTAGTTGAAGATGGCAGGGAGGAAAGGCAGCGGTTCCACCTTGTCACTGCCAGGAGCCACCATATTGAGAGCTACAGGAAGAGCAGCAAGGTTATAGGGGTAGGCCAACAACTGGGGCCCGTAGAGCAGCTGGTATGGGTCTGGATAGAATGGCAGTTTGCTCAGGTCACCTCCATTAGGAACCATCACTTTTCCCAGTGGGCCAAACGGAAGTGTTCCAGCAGGATAGGAGGACATGAGCAGGTTGCTCTCCTGCTTCTTCGCGGAGCGGTAGCTGTCCGGTACAATGAGTGGTAGAGGATACTCCTGAGCGGGATAGCCATCTACCTGTTGGGACTCTCTGGAAGTGTCCCGGTTGTCTAGGTCAAGTAGAGCCTGTGGGGCCCTGGGGAGGAGCAGAGCGTGGGCAGAGGGGCGGTCAGTGGTCACAGCTGCTCCGTCCGGCTGAGAGACCCGCTCTAGTTCATGTGTGCTGGAGTGGATCTGGCGATTGGACTCAGCTGAATGTCCAATAGAAGAGGGGGAGAGGCAGGGAGATTTGGGGGTGCCCCTGTGTGAGATGGGGCCGTTTATCGTGATTGGAGTGGGGATGTGTTGGGGGGACGGTACGGGGCTCAAAGGCTCCTCTTTAGGCACCAGTAAAGCATTGTGGTTGTCTAAAGCGTGTTTATTCATCTGCTGAACTCTTTGTTTCTCTCTTTCTAGTTCCCTCTCACGAGCGAGTATGGATGACATGGTCAGGTCTTGTGCTTTGTCGGGTGAGGGACACCTAGACAGGGACTGGACTCTAAGATCCTGCACAAGAGGGGGTTCTTTATATTTAGGGTGCAGATATATGCCACTCTCATTGTGTTTGTCTCTGTCTATAATGACCCCATCCCGTTTCCTGAATCCTGGCTCGGAGCTGGGAGGGGTTGTCATGGAAACAGGCGGCGGAGCAGCAGTGGTTATTCTGGTGATGTTCTGAGAGGTTTTGGAAGGTGTTTGTACAGGGCAGGGGAGTCTGTGGCTCTGGCAGTCTAAGTTTTTCTTGTTCGGAGTGCGATAGTCTAGACATTCAGATCCGTTCATGACTAGCACACTCTGTGTGGCAGGGAGGATCTCGGGTTTACTGGGTATAAGATTAACGGGGTTTTCTAAAGGAGGGTTACTTTGTGGGATATGTTCTCTGACAGGTTGTTTTGGCTCTGGCAATTCACTTTCCTCACTCATTTTGTGTTCATTTGAATGTTTGTTGACATCATTCTGTTGAAACACACGCTCAGCTGCAATAGTAGGCTCTGATGTCGAATAGCTGATAACTGAAACAGAGAGGGCAACAGGCACATGCTCTTTCTCACTCTGTAATTCTCTGCTAATAACTTGTGTTTTTGGCTCTCTGTCTTGCTCCTCTTTCTCCTCTCTCTCTGGGGAACTGCTTAACTCATGGCGTCGTATGTGTCTGTTTAGCGCTGAAGACGTCTTGCACACTTTATGACATTGTGGACAGGTGTGTCGAGATAACGCCCTCCTACTTAGCCGGCTCGGACTAGAAATACGCCCTACTGTATGAGAACCTTTTTCTTCGTCATATTTTGTGATAGATGGAACTGATTTTAGCCCTTCTCCTTCAGTTTGTTCAGTAAGTGCTACTTTAGGGGCCACTGACAGGGAGAGGGACTCGATAGGCTTGGGATGCTGGGCTTTCTGGTGGTCTTCCAACTTTTCTGTAGAGGGAAAAGTGGCTCTGCAAAAGAGGCAGACAAACTCCAACAGATGGCTTAGCTCGTGTTTGTCTCTCTTCCTGGAGCTTGAGAACCAGCGGCCACATGTACCGCACTCTGCAGCATTTCCATTAGTCCAAGGTCGCCTCTTGATTCCTGTAGGGGCTGCTGAGGTAGACAGAGGAGGCTTTGGAGAGTTAAGAGGAGGGGCAGGTGCCTTAGCCTGTTCTTCTGCATCTATTTTTTTTTCCTTAGAAGCTGAAAAATTATAATCTTTCTTTGTTCCCCTTTCTTTATCAGCTGCAACTTTTGACACTTTCTCAGCCTCATCACTTATTCCTTCCTCTTCTTCACAGTGTGATTTTTCTTCCCCTTTATTTGCAGTGTTCTTGCGTCTCTCAGTCCTTCTCTTCACCCGTAAGGACCGCTTAAATTTCAGTTTCCTCTGCCAGTTCTTAACTCTCTGCAGGTGCGGCTGTGCCTTTCTTTTAGGCTTGTAAGAGTAGTAAGGCCGCCATAAATTATCCTCTGTGTCGTGGTCACTCTCCTGCTGCTCACGCACCTCTTGCCGGAAGTAGTACTCTCTGACTTCATCAGGGCTCGTGCTGCAGTGTTTCCTCACCTCTTCTTCCTCCTCACGGGTTTCTCCTACTCGTATGTTGTCCTGTGCATCCAAGCTGGCTCTGCGGTGCTCACGGTGTTTGTGGTGATGGTGGTGGGAGTGAGAGTGGCGTGACTCTTTAGCTTCCCTCACAGATGACATTTCACTTCGTTTGTTTTTTGGGGGCGAAAGGCTTTTGTCTCTCCTCAGGTCTGTCTCTGAGATACTGCGCTTTACTATAGCCTCTTCACCAATCCGTACTGTGATCTGGCACAGTGGCCCTGACTCTTTGACTTGTGAGCCTGCAGATTGGGGGTGCTGTTTTGAGTTACAGATGTCGCTCTTACTGTGTGACTTGCGTGATTTGTGTATTGACCTGCCTGAGTCTGGGTCTTGTCTGCCTCTCGAGCCATCGTCTGTTGTATCTGAACTGTCTCTGGACCGCTTTCTGTGATTTTCTGCACCATCCCTTTGTTTTTTCATCGACCTGGCGCTGCCTTTGTGTGAACCATGGCTGCTACTTGTTAAAGGGGCTGAGCTGTTTGTTGTTTTATTTCCAGATGTGACCTGATTGCTATGCACGATGACAGAAGAGGACACAGATGTCCCATGAACTATTACAGAGGGTTTTGTATGTCCATATGTTATCACAGAAGGCATGCTTGTATCTGGGCCTCTACCTGTCTTGGACATTTTGGTTTTGGTGCTACTAGACATTTTTAAGCTCCCACTAGCCCTGCCCTGTTCCATTTCAATTGCCTCACTGT
Organism: Perccottus glenii; assembly: GCA_024416835.2. Taxonomy (NCBI): domain Eukaryota; kingdom Metazoa; phylum Chordata; class Actinopteri; order Gobiiformes; family Odontobutidae; genus Perccottus; species Perccottus glenii. Next base: position 16,606,671 of record CM044546.2, on the reverse strand, counting down.
CATGTTTTCTAAGTTGAGATATGTCTGGTTGAGGGATTTCTGTTGGCACAGAGAGGTCTCTTTGCTCTGCAGGCACAGTAACAGGAAAGCTGTCAGGGAAGTCATCTGGGTCAGGCTTAACAGTTTGAGGATGGGCCCCACTGATGAGACTTTGCAGATCTCCAGGGTCCATAGAACACCCCAGGCCAGGGAGAGAAAGGGAAGGTGTTTCAGCTGGTGGCAGAAGCAGTCCATTATGCAAACTGTCACTGTAGGTCTTATATGGTCTCTTTTGGGAGCGCATAGGGAGAAGGCGGTAGAGCTTGAGGGCATTAGCCTTCTGCTTATAGCCTCCATTAGCTGTCTTTTCACTAGAGATGAGACTGGGGTTAATCCCGTGTATGGTTTTCTGGTGTGTTTTCAGATTATAATATGTAGCAAAGGCGTCCCAGCAGAAGATGCACTGGTAGCGGCGCTCCCCTGTGTGCCACACCTCGTGCTTTGTGCGGTACTCAGCTAGGGCAAAGACCTTGTCACAGTAATGGCATGGGTATTTGCGGCGCCACGAGTGCACGTTGGAGTGACGTTTTAGGCTGGACAGGGTCATGTAGGAGCGCTCACAGACAGAACAGAAGTAGATGACATTGCCGTCTACCACCTTTACAAAATGGTTCTCATCACCCGCAAGCAGCTCAGCGGCTGCTGCATCATCGCTTTGAATGCGTGCCAGGAGGCTCTGTGCTTTCTTTCCTGGCCGCTTAGTAATGTTTGCTTGCCCCACAATCACCCCTCCTTCCACTCTCACCTCACCCTCCTCCAGTGGCTCCTCCTTAGGCTGCACAGTGAGGGATGGAGGGCCCAGGCTACTGGATGGTAGCCCTGGCACTCGGCAGGAGGCCTCATGCGATTGCAGTCTCTTGCTGTGGATGAACACTTTGCCACAGTAGCGGCAGCTGAGGGCGCGGCTGCCACGGTGCAGCCTCATGTGGACTGTGAGTGAGGCAGCAGAGCTGAAGAGCCGGTGGCACACGCCGCATATGAGCTCTGGCTTTAGGCTGTCAGAGGGGGAGACGGAGGATGGGTGGGGAGGTGCGGTGAGGCCCTCAGAAGGGGGAGGTGGCGGTAAAGGGGGAGGGAGATGTAGTGGGGGTGGGTGAAGGTTTGGTCCATGAGGGCTTTCCACTTTGCCAGCTGGTCTTCTGGTTATTTTTTCTCTCCTTTCCGCATCCCCAGGCCTGTGATAAGCTGAGCCCAAGCTGAAGAGGATCTGAGCCGTCTGAGAGGCTGTACCATTGGTTAGCTTGTGTCTCTCATCCCATACATCCCCACCATAACAGCCCTCCAAAGCCCCACTGGAAGACCTTGGGGGCGATCTGTGAAACTGTGTTTCTGGGCTGAGTTTAGAGCACTTTAGTGGAGGTGGGGATTTGATGTCCTTTCTCACGAGTGTGTGCACAGTCATTGGAGATGAGGAGGAGGAAGGAGAGGAGGACGGAGAACTGTCATGTCTTGGGGGCTTAAAAGGTCTATGCTTTACGTCCGTTGTGGAGTCTAGTTTCCACAGCGCCCCTTCATCTGAGCATTTGGAAGTCTTGCGGCGGCGGTGTGGAGAAGGAGAAGAGGAAGAGGAGGAACTACGACAGTGGTTTGGGGATGTCAGAGATGTGGGGACCGGGGCAGCGCTAAGTGGAAAACTTAGGGTGATTTTTGCATTTTTAGGTCCATCTGGCATGTCCTCCAGTCTTTCCTCCATCACAGCCTCTCCCCGACTTCCATGCCTTTTAGCCTTCATTTTCAGCTGCTTGGCCCCTCCCTCCTCCTCTTCCTGACAGGAGACTTGTTGTTTAGTTGGGTGTGGCTGTAAGAAGGTCTGGACTGGGTGACAGGTGTCCAAAGTCCCAGATGCCAGCGTCAGGGAAGACAAAGGTGACAACTGCCGACTCCTGTGGCACGTAGCTTCCTTGGATGCACTATGTAGTATGTTGCAGAGGGGTTTTAGGCTGGCAGCCAGGTGTTGCTTGCTTAGATTTGACTTAAAAAGGCCCGCATGGATGGGGTCCCACACCTTCTCACCGGACACCATGACCAGCCCTCAAAATCTGAAAGACAAGTCAGACAAAAAAATTAGCTCACATTCAAATGTATCCAGATAAAAATTACATTGAAAGCTTTTGCAGTAGTGACACTCGTGGAACACTATGAGCAAAGGAACTGAATGCCCTCGAGAGGACAGAACTCTTATGACTCTTACAGCCAGGAATGGTGAATGAAAGACGGGAGAGTGTAGGGGAAAGGAATGAATCTGCGGCGTTGCTGGTTTAGATTTCAGCGTGCCACAGCCAAGTCTTCAGAAAGACATTCCAGAGATCTATCTCTCTCTCGTCCATGACACAACATTCCCTATGCCTAATTGGAAAGCATCCAAACTTAATCAAGATTCCCTCAAAATAGAAGCTTGACTTGCATCCATGGCCCTAATGACCATAAAAACAGTTTGAGGAGCTTGCCATTTGTGCAAGAGTCTTGTTAGCCATTCCTGGCAGTGGCTAGTATTTGCCAGGCATGACTCTAACCATTTATTTGTGAAGGGAAAGGCAGCAGGGGAGCATAGAAGAGGAGGAAGATTGCATGCGTGTGCAGTGCACAGAAAAGGGGGTGTTTTTCCGCCAACTGCGTCCGGTGCAATCCTAGCTAAGCTGTAGATGAGCGACAGGCAATTCTCATTTCCATTCTAATTCGGCTGCCAAGGTGGTGGACGCTGTTCTCCTGCATGCGAAAGATATCTTCACACGCAAAAGGCAATTTGCTGTTATTACTTATTTAAAATAGGGCAATTTTTTGTTGGGGTCTGTCGACTTAGAACGTCAACAGAGACAGTATGAGGCCATAATGATGTGATGAGAAGAAAAATCCTCAGTCATGCTTTTCTGCTTGCGTTTTCAAGCAGCCAGGCAGCCAGTAAGGCAGGCCGCTGTAAAATTCCACAGGCAGCCCTGAACAGGCAGAAACTAGGTCAGCACTGTTATTGCAGAGGGAAGAGGAGGGAGGAAAGAGGGTGAGGAAGAGGGAGAAAGAGTGATCGAAAATGCAAAAGAGAGAGAAAAATAAGTGAAGAAAAGGGGTGTCAGACAGATAGGAGCCCAGGAAACAAGCAGCACATAAAGAAAAAAATCCCTTCTACTTTTCCCTCATGGCACACACGCACCATGGTCAGACAGCTTCCATGACCATGAAGCCATGAGGTCGTTTAACTTGGAAATGACATTCAAAACCTAAAGGTGAAGCTGAGGGCAAGAGGCCTTTGAACAGTGTTCAGGTTGAAACAATTGGAACCGGGGAGTTAAGTATCTAATGACATTGTGGAGCAGGCCACGCGTATCTATGTATGACTGAAAATAATCCATCCTTTGGCATCAGCCTTGTGCTGTTTTTGCTGCTGTGTACTGAGACAGGCCTTTGTCAGCCGTCTTTGCTGAGCAATAAATGTGCAGGAAATCCCTTATGGAGAGCGCCAGTCTGCTACAAGTGGGCAGACACAGAGAGACAGCGCTAAGGCTAATACTTTCACCATCTCATCTGATGCTTGCGCCGTGGACAGGGAAATGCGTATGACGCCCCCTCAGTGTTGTGCTTTATCTCCCAATGACGCACACACACTACACAAGCAGAGCCTGCATGACACACTCACATTAAATGCTATGTAAATGTGTTTGAATGTGAATCCAAAACGATCTGCTGATGCACAAAGCATAAAGAAAAATTATACATATGTTAACAAATAAATTAAAGCATACGCAAGTTATATATATTTTAAATAAAGGGTAAATATCTGTAATTAAACTGCTACTAAGTATAGGTAACACACATCCAGTCCTTCTGCTTTGGACAGAGAATATGTTTTCTGATATTCCACCTACATTTATCCAATCAGGTGCAAGCTTTGAGAAAATAGGTGGTCCTGCCTCTTATCAGGCAGAAATATGTGACAATTGCACTATTCAACTCTACACAGTGATATAGATGTTTGTTAGTAGGTTAGTGTGATTTCATTGAAAGTTACTGCTTTTATTTCTTTTCTTTGACTAATGACAAAATAGAATGGTAACTGCTTAAACTAACTAAGTAAAGCTAACCAAAGACCGAATCACTGATTTCTCCTTAAATACACATTCGGTGCTCTCTACACTCACTGTCAAACAGACAAATGTGACCATGAGTGTGGCAAGGACCCTAAAGCAAAATACAAATACACAGCAGTCCTGTTCCCACACCTCAATGCATCAGGATGTGCCGTGCAAACAAACATATCAGGGGCCTGAAAACGTACTCATCTATTTCTGCTTGTGGAGGAGCATGACAGAACAGTGTGAACAGGTGCTCAGCTTGTGCAGGACAAATCACTAGACTATCGAAAACAGAAAAACCCTGTACACCAAATGTTTTGGCTTTCAACTAACAGCAGAGGAAACTGTGACATACAATTCAATTTGGATTTGCAATTAAATAACAGTGAAAAGGTAAACGGTCTGCTTCTGAAGTTGGAAATTTAGTTAAGTTAAAATAATCACACATCTTTTTGGACTAAAATTCATTCAAAACTTTTATCTAATTCATGTTGATTGATAATCCAACTTCACTTAAATAACATTTGATTTGCAAGCATTTTGAATTGACGGAAACCTGACAGATTACCAGTGGAAACATCACAGCAAAAGTTGCCTTGCATAACACATACAAGAGGACAGCAGAGGAGTTTGGCTGGCGCACCAGCTCGAGGCCTTGAACTAGCCGTTTGAGCAATCTGTTTATTCCTCACTGAAAATAGATATTTCGCTGCCTGACAAATAACAATTAGGAGTTACGACGCTTTTCACATCATCATGCTTTTTCCCTGCTTGTTTATCTGTCACAAAGAAGGCGTGGAAATGAATGACAAGCACCAGTTTGATGGAAAGGTGAGTCATGGAACTGGAAAACATCCAAACCCAGTAAGATAAGCTTTATTTCTTTTCAAATAAGGACAAATGTGTGGGGTGCCCTAGTTTTGTTTAGTGTAACATTTATTTTATTTTTTCTGTTAATGTAGTAAAAACAAAAAAAAACATTTAATAATTTAATAAATGCTCTTCATTTTAAACTCAAATTAACAGAAACAGTACATAAATAAAGTTTGCATAAATATTTAAAATGTTAGATAATTTGACTGAATCTGAACCTTTATGAAACACATTCCTTTTTCTTAAAATTATATATATTTTTTTAGAATCCAGTGGAAATCAAGTGAAGTCGTGAATTTCCTGAAACAATACGATGGTGGTGAGGGATAATTGGGGCGTCTTTATGGGTTGAACATGGTCTTACAGCCGGTGAGTCAGTAGCAAGAAGCATGACGGGAAGAGGAAGGTGTTGGGCTTATTCCCAGTAAGGGGCAGCCAGAGGGGCCCGACCAATGCAGCAGCAGCTAGTCTGGACAGAGCAGAGTGCATCTGTGTGTGTCTGGGGGGGTGGGGGAGTGGGGGTATCATTAGTAAGAAAAAGCAAGTGAACTCTCCACAACCCCCCGGCCAGGGGAGTGTAGGAGAGCCAGCCAGATGGGATAAAGGGAGGAGGGTAGGGAAGGAGAGCTGGTGTGTCCGGGAGTGGTTTACAGGGCGAGGTATTAGTGGTGTGAGCAGGGGAGGCAGTGGTAACTTCAAACACATCTATGCCATGTTCACATTTCATGGTTTCCTTGTCTTTCAGATCCCCCTCAGCGTTCCTACCTGCAAGGCCCACTTACCCCCTCTCACAATATTCCTCACATGTAAACTGTCATATGGCCGTGTTTTCACATGCCACTCCACGCACCAGCGAACCTGCCATGTCTAAAACGCCACACTCTTTACGGTCTGTTAGCTCTCAGCCCAGCGCGTAATTTCCATAATTCTGCTTGCTGCAAAAGAATCACGGGACACATTAAGGAACAGTGAGATTTCCCCCAAAAAGTGTCTAGAGAGAGTAATACAACACTTGTGACCTTTTTGAGGTAATTTCTACAAAATAATTTTCAATTTCATGCACATTCTCTGTAGAAGCATGAAAGTCTCATGGGCGTTTTGTGCCTGATAACTACCATCAGTAATAGCACAGTAGCTGCCTTGAGCGTTGAGTACTGTTGTAGTTTCTGTTTGAGCACACTACCGTACTTCGTAAAGTTTAAGAAATAACAAACCTTAAAGTACAGAAGAGCTCAGCTTTCTGTACTTTAGATACTAGATCTGTATGACCCCAAAGAGCAGCAAGAAACTACACTTCCTATTGTCTGACCTATGACCCCTTTGGCACAGTGGATCATATTTTCCATACATTAAGCTCACGGGCTTGGATTGGCATCCATGGAAACCAGGAATGTGGAGTAGTTGGCAGCAGATGCTCTGTTGTTTTGGAAAGAAAAAAGTAAGGCTTAGAGCAGCAACAACGAGGTTGGTGACATCAGTATGCCCTCTGCTGCTGTACAAGAGACAGGCTCCAGCTAAACAACATGCTGATAAAATGGAGGACACACTGAGCCTGAAGCCGAAAGAAGAGCAGAACCACTATGAGAGTGTTTACTGTAGTCTACATACAAGTTTCTTTTTGCCAAAAATACTTCTTCTACTGTTGTTGGTGAGTTGATGGACAAGGGTAAGGGGGATGGCCCACCAACAATAAAGCCTCAAATGAGTTTAATACTTGTTCTAATGTGAGCTGGTTGCTCCTTGTTTGCTGGGAATCACACAGAAGCAAGATCCGTCAATAAATTAAAAGTTTCATCGCAATCTCCAAACGAGTCATTGCTCTTGAAAAAGAACTGCGTGGTGCGACAGAGGGGAGGATGAGGGAGAAGAGGCCTGTTATTGGCACACACGCAGAGGCACGGACAGACCCAGCGTAGGCACAAAAACACAGAAAAACCATTCGCAAACACGCAGGGCATAAAAACGCACACCCACTAACACACCCCAGGCACACGCATGCTATATACAAACCCGCGCAGCAAACACCGCCACAACAGCAAGAAAAACAAGCAGGAAAACAACTGAATACAGCCTCTCTTCCTCTTATTCTGTCTGTCTGTCTCTCAGGAAGGCAACATACGAGAGAACGTACCTCTGAAAACCTCCTGCTGCATCTCTGCTGCGATGTGTTCTCTCCCCTCACACTCCCTCTCTCCCCCTCGCTCTCGGTGTATGCGCACGTCCGAGTGTGTGTCAGGGAGAGGGAGAGAGAGAGCAAGCACAGGGAGAGGCGGCGCACACAGATACACACATGCAGGCAGCAGTGTGTGAAGACAGAGGGCAGGAGCAATTCTCACACTCGAACTTGCTTGCTCTCTCACACTCACTCCACTTTCAGCCTCTGACACACAATTCTTGCCGTTTTTTTTTTCTACCCCCCCTTCTCCAACCCCTCTGCTGAATCCAATCTTCCTTTTATTTGGAAGTGTTGTTCCCTCTCTCTGGACACATACACACAGTACTTTATATACACAAAGCCCAGTGATAGGGAGAGGGAGGGAGAGTGGGAGAGCAGGCAAGCAAGCAAGCAAGAGGACGCCATTTAAGCAGTTTGTTACGAGAACTGCAAGTCCCCAAAATGGCTGAAAACAAACAGGAACCACGCCAACTCACAAAACCTGTGTATGGAGACGGACAGACAGAGAGAGACTTGAGTAACAAGTGAGTTGGGAAGAAAGCGGGAAAGTAAGACGGAAGGATAAACGGCTGCAGTCAAATGGCGGATGAGAACAGTGTGAAACAAGTGTCACTGAGGGAACTATCGCTATTGCTTGGTTAAATCGTGCACTTCAGTAAAGTTTGGGGACAATGGGAAGACTGAAATCGTGTCAGGCCATGCCAAGATATCCTGGTGCTGAAGTCTTGAGAATGGCTTGAGTTGCAAAAAATGCCTCACCTGACACTTCCCATAATGCCCCAGTGTCTAGTACACTTCCAGCTCTCCTGCTTAAACCTCTAAGCTCAGATTCAAACCAGAGTGGTTTTTCTACAGCTAACAATTAGCTGTGTACATTTACTCACAACACACAATTAAACAACACAGCAAGTAAAAGGCCATTCAATGTTATGGTCAGCTTTCTGAGTCACTGGTAGGTCCATCTAAAGCAACATAAATCGGTAATGACATCTATCAAAACAAGGCAGGGCTCTGGGTAGTGGTATTGGGGGAAATTATTTATTTTATTTATAAGTTGGTGAGTTTTTGTAGTCACTTTTCTCAGCAAGCATGTATGCTTTATAGTTATTAAACATTTAGAGCTTTGGATAGAAGCAATTCCATACACAGTATAAATAAATCCAGAAATTAACCCAAATTACTGTGGACATATAGGAAGTTGACATCCTGCAGCCAAAGACGTTTGCATGTAACAACAAACATATCAAAACATGTCCCTTAAGAACTGCACAATTCTGTATTCCTATGTACCACTGTCATAACTTGTGGCCTCTGGTGTCTCTGATTCACCTCTAACTACGTAAACCATTCAACAACAACCTTTGTCATTAGCTACATTTTCCATGGGCAGTGGAAATTCTTCTTATCTCCACTCCATCAACATGGCTGCTGAAGGTTGAAGGTTCTAACACAGTTCTGCTACAACACTATCATACAGCTGCCTTCCCGCACACACCCACCCATCGGACCCACCAACTGAACCTTGACGCCAACCACCCGCCCCCTTAATGCCCTTTCCCTCTTTCACGTCTCTCTCACCCTCATTGTACGCTGCCACACTTGTCTCCATGGGAACCATTGGGTGTTGTTTCTGTGATCTCTCTGGTTCTTGAGGTTGGACAAACTTTTTTTCTTTCTTCCCCCTCCTTGTCCCGTCTTTCATGCACCCCTGCACGTTTTTGAGGCATGCTAGTGTGAAAGGGTATAAAAGTATGAGACAAGTGAGAATAAAAAATCTGAAGGGACAGGAAAAGCACACTGTAACAGAGGCCATGTGTGAATTAGACTTGTTAGCAAAGACAATTATGGGTATGTATGTATGTATGTGTGTGTGTCTTAGCATTGTCCAGTGGTTGCACCCACCAACTCTGTCCTGCCATCTGATTTCATCAAGGTTGGGCCAAAGATGGATCTCAGATTTTCAAGCTATCAACCGACAAAAAGATATAAACAAAAATGGAAGAGCTATTGAAGTTAATGTGGTGGAAAATCTAAGCATTTAGGTTGAATTGGAATTAAGCAAAGTAAATGATTTGCTAGGCCAGTTATCCTTCACTGCGCATCTACAAGTTTGATTTACAAAACAAAAAACAAACTGTTTAAATATTATTATAAAATATTTATAAGATTTAGCCTGAATAAGCTTAATATTCAAATTAACAAGCAAGAAAAATAGAAGGGACATTTAAGAACCTAAAAATGTGTCCTCCACGCAGGTAACTGGTGCAGCTTAACCGCAGTAGTAAAAAGCTTCGCACCTTGTGGTGGTGCTGCAGAGAACTTGGTGGTGACTGTTTTTTGTCTCATGTTTTTGCAAATGCATAGTATGGACGACAACATATTGAAACTAATATACATGTTTAATGTGAAGGTACATTGCTTGTGCTACAGATGCTGTTTTATTGTAACTTATTGTCTATATTTTAATAGTTTAGTTGTTTCCACAGACTATTAAAAAGAAGAAGACGTTAATAACCTGTTTTAAAGTCCTTTTATACAAAGACTGTAAGTGAATGCATCCTGGGGAAGGCCCAAGTGTCAGTAAACATCCGCAATGATCTCAGAGACGGAATGACTAACCTGCTCTCCAGCTGACTTGGCATAAGATCAAAGTGGAGAGTTGAGGAGGTCAAATGTCAGTGGTTTCTTTAAGAGGAAGCAGCAGCTTCACAGGGACAACGCAGCAATTCCTGTATCTGTGATCTGCAAGCAGCAATGTGAGGACAGAGAGGTAAAATGAAACCAAAGCACATACATTTCTGAAAGTACTACAGATAAACACAACAATTGTTTACATTCAGAGCCACACAGAGATTAAGGCTTTTTATCTGTGTCTTAAAGGGCCAAGAAGAATGAAGGTCAATAACTAATAAATGTTTGGAGTTTACACCACAGGGCACCTTTCAATTACAAGTACAGGTACAAAACACTTCTTTTGATCTGACCTTCTTTTACTAGTGGTGTATTTGGTAAGATAAACATATTCTAGCACATAATCTGCAACAAGCATAATATGCTATTGTTACTTGGAACCTTTCTTCACCATGAGCTGCTATAATTGTTGATTTATCCTGCTGTGTGCCTAATAAAGTTTATGTTATCTCATTATCTCAACACTACATTTTAAATATGAGCAGAGTATAGCTTTGTATATTTGGCTATGTATGACTTGATAATTGTTATGAACTTTAAAAATACCACAATCTTTAAATTCAACAAAGTATCAGATGACAGAAGCAGAGTTTAATTATGCAGCGTCCGACAGTTCTACACTAGATTTGCTGAAACGGACGCACTGAGCCATAACAAGCATGTTTGTGTGAGCAGTAGAGCTCTGCTGAGTCACACAAACAGTCCCAAGGCACATATAGGAGAATATGCAATGGATTAGGATAAAGTAAAAAGCTATACTAAGGGTACATTGAGGATGCAATGTACAATCAGTTCTAGACAATAAATTGTTGGCCTAATGTAGAGGAAAGAAAAAGCAATAGAGGTTTCAAAGTGTGCATACTGCCAAAGAAGACTGGAAAGGATAGGTGGAAAATCATATGGGAGGGGTGCTTGATATGGTGTGGAGGTGGGGGCAGAAAGAGAGAGGACAGGCGGCTGGTTTTTCCACTGCCAGAGAACGAGAGAGAAGGGCTAAATCAAATTAATTAGCTCCTTCATCTCCAGGCAGCTACTCAGGCATGCTGTACTGGCATAGGAAGACAGTTTTGGGGGGGTCTGGGCATAAAAGAATAGGAGAAAGCGAGATAGGACATGGCAGAGTGGTGAAAAGCCTGCTGTGTATGTGCGCTATTCAGCAGGGCGGCCAGAGCAGGGGAGGGTGTATAATTCTCTGATAAGCATGAGGGTTGTTTTGCTGGAGCCTCTGCCCAGCCATGAGAAGGAGGAGGAGGAGGAAGTGGCTACATGTTGGTTGACATCGTGCACTGCTGCACTTTGGGTCGACAGTACTTCCTGTTTCTAGACAGCCTGTCCTTTAGTCACTGTACGCAACCCTGCTTTTCAGCATGTCGCTTTAAATAGCACACAGACACTAAAGTCACAGAAAAGAAACTAAGATAGATAGAAACCGAAAGTGTGTTATTGAAGGCTTTGACGAAGTCCAAAAGAGTTGAAAGTAAAGCAATCAACACCAGAGTACAAAGTGAAAAAAAGAGAAGCAAGGCAGCTGGTGGGAGACAATGGCAACCTGCCAAAGGGAAGCACAACTGCATAGAACTTGAAGACAAAAAAGTGAGGGAAAAGTACAATGAAGGCATATTGAATGGTGCAGCCAGAGAAGAGCCATGGCAGACTGCATGAGGCCTGCTCTATAGCCTACTGCGCAGCAAAGACAAAGCAAAAAAGGGGAAGGCTGATATGAACAGGGTCTGTAGCCCCTCTGTTAGTGCACCCGGCTTGGGTACAGGAGATTGAGGGTCTGAACTCTAGCGACAGTCTACCTGTGCCAGTCCCAAGCCTGGGTAAATAGTAAGAGTTGAATCAGGAAGCCCCAACAAAAACAATACATTGACAAGCTACTCATGCAGGTTACTCCGCTGTGGTGACTTCCTGAGGGAAAAAAGCAGAAAGGCTCTTACTTTTTTATAAACATGTGTGTGTATAAAAGGAATAGATTTCTAGTCACTGAAAGCACCTATGTAACTTCAAGTTTAGCAATTAGTAAAAAATAAAGATTGAGAATAAATTGGGGAGTTGACAAAAACCAGTGCCAGCGGTCACGCCCTTGGAAGAAGAGACCTGTGGACCGCTCAGTGTGGCAGTGCTGCCCAGGCCAGACTTGGCTGCACTGTGAAGACCCTAGATTAGAACTAAGCGGATTGCAACGCGAGGTGGGATCAAGAGCAATTAATTTAGCACCCTGATCATTCTAGGAAAGACGGCGAAACATATCTCTTTCAGAAACTACGGTGAATCCTTATAGACAAATTGTCTGGCTCACTCAACATTCCTGCTTGTGCCTAGTACCCTACAGATAAAAAAGCTAAAATTAATTCTGAAATATTAGGACACAACTTCAGATGGATTTAAAGGGTGTGTGAAGTATAAAATAAAGATGAAAGCATTTTGCAGGAATTGGCATCATCCAAAACAAACATCTAAAGAACAGAACATTCTCCTGCCGACAGAAATGGGCCGGCCGTTCCAATATGCTCTCATAGACAACATGCCTCTGACACTGCGTCATGTCTTTTTATTATAAAACGACCACGTCATTGAGTGAACACATCAAACAGCAGATGTATTGTCCACTACAATCATTATTATGCATTGTAAACCATATTGGACAGATATTTTTGGACTCATTCACAAACTTCTCAACCACTCATTAAATCTTTCATTAGCTTCATTGCCTAACCATTATTTTGTGTTACCGAGAAAGCAAAAGGTGTTTCTTTTCTTGAAATGTGCACTAAACTGGCAATGGAAGTGAGTAGTCACTTGAAAAACAAGTTTGATCTGGTTATGACATTGTTATAAAAACTAATAAATAAATATTATGCACTTTCTGCTCTATCTATTGGCCTATACTGCCTTTCAACTTCTTGGTGGGAGTTTTAAACAGCCCTTCACCAACCTCCAGTGAAGCATGCTCTGTCATCCAGCAGACAAGAGCTCCCCCTAGTACACAAAAAAAAAAAACACACACACACATGCGGTGTCAACATGACAAATTACACCTTTTGAATACATTCATGTTTAAATTACTTCCCTAATACCAATTCGTTGCTTAATATTGAATTACCTCTTATAGCGTAGTGAGAAGTATGCAATTATAGACAACCTTTTTTACTTTATATTAGAATTTCAAAATGTGAACAGATGTGATGTAAAGAAGCAAATACACTTTTTAGTTACCGTATTACTTGTTTACCATTTTTACCTAGACTGTCAGCATTTGTATTATGTCTGTATCAAACAGGTTTCTGTGAACTGACCTCCAAAGTTAAAGTTGCGGTAGTATGGGGCAGCCCTGTGGACTTGCTTCCGCTCTGGAAATGTGGTTGTGCAATGCCTTCCATGAGTCGTCTATTCTCAACATGAACCAGAGGAGGGCGCCATCTGTCAATAATGATTCCTTTGTACAATCATGGCATAGCATGGCACATGGTGAACAAAGTGATTTACTGTCAGACGTATCTATGCATTCCAAACCTGACACTGGTGTAATTTTCAGTGACCCTCTTGATTTGCCTGAATAAGGACATTGCAGCAGATGCGTTATCCATTCTTTCTTCTGCACTTTGTTACTGTCTCAGCTGAACCTGGCAAAAATACATGATGCAAACAGGTATATTCATGTTTGTAGCAGCACACAGAGAGAGATGACCTGCCATTGAAGTGAGTCAATTTAAATGTAATACAACCCATCACTATTTAAATCCCCACAAAAAAAAAACACACAGATGTCTGGATACAGATCCCATTTATTTGAAAGAGGACAGTAACAAAGTTATTTGAAAAATAAGATTAACATTAACATAACATTTATATCAATGCATTGGCAACACAACGCCAGATAAGGTTTTTCGCAATCATAACTCTGGTGAACTAGTCTAAATTAAACTTACAATAATGGTATCTTTGGAAATGGTAATTACAGAAACAGCAACAGAAATACATATTGGACATACAGATTAGATGACATGACTATGTCTCAGCTATCACGGGACTGTTTACGTCTGTATGACTTTTACAGTAAAATGATACTTAACACACATTCCTCTGCCCAAAGAAACATAATAGAAATCAGACCAGGGTTACCAGGCTACATCTATTGTGTAACAAGCCTTTTAAATCCTCGGTGACTGTTTAATTCTGTTAAAGTTACAAAGACTAGGACAAAAGGGAAATCTACTACTGAAATACCTTTAATCGACTATAACGCTTTTTTCTTACATAAATCTAAAGCTGTAGCTCACCAAAACCAGACTAATAGGAATGCAATGGTACTTGAAAAATGGTTTAAATTCTCGACAGAAGCTTTTGACTATTATACCGGCTCCCCAAATTAACTGCAGTTTTAACAACTCAGAGCTTTCTAATAATACGAAGTATGTATTTTACTTGAAACAAAACCGACTAAAGGGGTAAATACAGATTAGCCAACCGATTCGTAAAAACTAGCAAGAAGAATCCAGACTCCATCTTTCTTGTCTACAACAAGAAGCACATCGCCACACGCCGCCATGTTGGGGGTTTGTGGTGTCCGACTGTAGCTGTAATAGCCTTGAATAAAACCTTAAAAGTGTTACTAGTTTATACACGATAAACCTCCGTCAATGAGATCCAAAATCAAGTAAAACTTGAACAAGGGTTGCAGAAATATGTATTATCATATTAAATAATAGCTGCCTAGTATAGGTCTTGTCAGGATATGCCAGGCTAAATTAGCTTAGGCTAATGAAGACGAAATTTGGTTATGAAATATAAATATCAACGACAGATGCTATACAAGCACCATCAAGGCTTCACGAGTACATTAACTTTAATTTTGAATCTAACGATATACCACTGCTGTCGACAATCTTCTCGCCAATTATATGTTAAGCCGTAAGATAATTTAACCACAGCAAGGTGGTTAACGTTTTAAATAAGGTTGTTTGATAAACTTGTGTGAAATTCTGCCTTTTACCCGTTTAATCGGGTGTATTATGTTAGTGACCGCCAAATCATTGCATAGTGTTATTAGCTAGCTAACTATGCTAGCCCCTTCTTTTTAAACCATGGCCTGCAGGATTGTTGAATCATTTGTCAAAAATATTAAACTGTATGAACAGAAGCACAAATATAAGTAGAGAGAAACCACATAAACAATGCGTGCAAATAAAGAAAGCTAAGAAATTATGAAAATACACGTCCCATCAACACATTAGGCTTTTCCGAGACTTTCCTAGAGGCGCGTAGAGAAAATCCACTTCTTTGTCCGGTCGTGGGTCGAAGGCGAGTCCGAGGCTTACAACAAAATCCCGGAGATGCAAAAAATGCAAAGATTGTTTTCAAGATACCTCGACGTATATCGCAAAAAGTTCAAAAAATAATCCACTATCAAGTGTTTTAAACTCAATCTGTCACGTATTATAAGAAATATATTCTGTTTAAACAAAGAACTTGACAGGCCTCATCCCTGAGCCTCTTTTCTTAGAGCCCAGGCTGATGCAGCGCGAGACGAACGGTAGAACAGAGATTTTTTTTTACTTTTGCTCAGAGGGAAGAAATTTGCCTCGGCAAAGATCGGCAATTGTCGGAAAGTGGGTGGATTTTGTTAAAATTTATCCAAACGAGTTCCAATCTTTCTAGTCATTGGTCTCCCACTGTTTGTTACTTAATATTAATGATAAAACCGACCAATCCAATCAGCCTTGAATGACTATTCATATAATGTATGCAGATTACTGGTGGCACAGCCTACTGTGTTTTTAAAAGCCAATCCAAAATAGTTTAGGTTGATTAAATACCCGCCTTTTAATCTTATTGGTCTAAAATAACAAACGTGCTAGTTGATTGGCCGTACGTGAGTCTAAATTAATTATTCATATAACTGTCCTGAATGGCCAATGAGCGCTTTAATACAGAGTAACATGTCCCACCTCCTGAACCCTCTGTCCCTGGTTTCATGTGTGTGTAACCCCGTAGTAGCTGTTCTGTCTATATAAACAAGCGTTGGACAGTTTAGCTTTCAGAAGCGCTTAGAGCGCTCCAGAGTGTAGATCAGGAAAGGGGAGGGGAACGGTCGGTGGCCGTCCAACATTAGACTTAACCATAGTAAATCGACAATAAAGCCATCTGACCACAGAGGTCGCTGGGATATCGCCTTCGGAGACTTTCCGGTCACCGTTGGCGGCCTGACCAGAGTCGTGGTGACAATTTAAAGGCTGTTCCTGCTCACAAAGCGGCGTGCCGACGAGGACGCGTCTCTTTGAATAGACAAGATGCACGGACCGCCCTCCGGTGACAGCGCATGCCCATTGCGCACGATCAAGAGAGTTCAATTCGGCATCATCAGCCCAGATGAGCTTGTAGGTTTTTTATTTTATGGGAGGCCGGGGATATTGTATAAATATTACAAACCACACATTTGTTTTCATTTGTTTAGAAATCTGAGGTTCAGCATACTTGGCACTGCCTTTCGTTTGTTAACAAAGCAAAATGCGTGTTAGCCTAGCCTAGCATGCTAGCGGTGTCTGGTGTGAGCTAACTAGCATGAAGCTAGAAGTTTGAAAACTTTAAGCACAACATTATCAAATACGGCCCATGCTATCACATAAATTAAACCCAAATTATTTTATGAAGTGCAACTTGAAGACCCTATTTTTTAACTAGTTAATATACATTTTGATGTAGTCTAACATGGCTCAGTAATCACTTTATAAAAATCATTAAAATGTTTCAAGTACATGGTTTTAGTTTATATATATTTATACTATTATTTTGAATAAATTTAAAGTGAATTATGTAAGCAAAGGAGATTGTTTATAACTCTTGATAATTGTGTGAGTCGAGCTATGTAGTATGTACACATTTTAGCTCTGATGTGAACCAATTATTTGTTTATATTTTCCTAGAAACGGATGTCAGTTACAGAAGGGGGAATTAAATACCCCGAAACAACAGAAGGAGGACGCCCTAAACTAGGTGGCCTTATGGACCCTAGGCAAGGTGTCATTGAACGGAGTGGAAGATGTCAGACCTGTGCAGGTACAGCTTTGTATTTTTGCTTTATTTTTTTGTCATTTAGTTATGTTATTCTGCTGTTTATTAACTCTGAATCTTTTGCAGGCAACATGACAGAATGTCCAGGTCACTTCGGACACATAGAGCTAGCAAAGCCAGTTTTTCATGTTGGCTTCATAACAAAGATAATGAAGGTGCTACGCTGTGTCTGCTTCTTTTGCTCCAAACTTTTAGTAGATTCGGTGAGTATATTTTCCTTGATTTGAAAGTGAAAAAATGTCAGCCCAGTTTCTGTGCTGACTTGTGTCTTTTCACTGTTGTAGAACAACCCTAAGATCAAAGACATCCTAGTCAAGTCTAAAGGACAACCTAGAAAACGACTGACGCACGTTTATGAGCTCTGCAAAGGGAAAAATATCTGTGAAGGAGGGGAGGAGATGGACAACAAGTTTGGGATGGAACAGCAGGAGACTGAGGAGGACATTACTAAGGAGAAGGTAATTGTATTTGTTGTGGCTCTATTATCAATATAGTTCAAAGATTTTAATTGTCATGTCAAAACAATTTCCAGGGTCACGGTGGCTGTGGGCGGTACCAACCACGCATCCGGCGATCTGGTTTGGAGCTGTATGCTGAGTGGAAACATGTCAATGAGGATTCCCAGGAGAAGAAAATCTTGTTGAGTCCAGAGCGTGTGCATGAGATCTTCAAACGCATCGCAGATGAGGAGGACGTCATCTTAGGCATGGACCCTAAATTTTCCCGACCCGAATGGATGATTGTAACTGTGTTGCCTGTGCCTCCACTGGCTGTTAGGCCTGCTGTGGTCATGCAGGGATCTGCCCGAAACCAGGTATAGAGTCAAACCATTTCCTAAGTGTCTCAAGGTTCAAACAAATTAAGCAATGTGAATGAAATGTCTGCTTCTGCTTGAAAGGATGATTTGACCCACAAACTGGCCGACATAGTCAAGATCAACAACCAGCTCAGAAGAAACGAGCAGAGTGGTGCCGCAGCTCACGTTATAGCTGAGGATGTAAAGCTCCTCCAGTTTCATGTAGCCACAATGGTGGACAATGAGTTACCAGGTCTGCCAAGGGTATGTATGCAGTTTACGATACTTCACATTAGGAAAATATTTTTGTAGTAATGGGTTGTTTCACACCATTTGTTTTAGGCAATGCAAAAGTCTGGCCGCCCTCTTAAATCCCTAAAACAGCGTTTAAAGGGAAAGGAAGGCAGAGTTCGAGGGAATCTAATGGGCAAGCGTGTGGACTTCTCTGCACGAACTGTCATCACACCTGATCCCAACCTGCAAATCGACCAAGTCGGTGTCCCACGATCCATAGCGGCTAACATGACCTTCCCCGAAATTGTCACACCCTTTAATATTGACAGGTACACTGATTTTTGTGCTTATGTCTAGAAGCCATGTTTGTTCATATTGTTTGGTGGTAATTCATTCTAAAATATCTTTACCAGATTACAAGAGCTGGTGCGAAGAGGAAACAGCCAGTACCCGGGTGCAAAATACATCATACGAGACAATGGAGACAGAATTGACCTGCGATTCACCCAAAACCAAGTGACCTTCATCTGCAAATTGGCTATAAGGCAAGAACAAACTTCCAAATCATGGAGTTGTGCAGTAAAGTAGAATGAAACCTAAACTGATTTTTTTATTTTTTATTTTGTAGGTTGAAAGACACATGTGTGATGGCGATATTGTCATCTTTAATCGTCAGCCTACACTACATAAAATGTCTATGATGGGGCACAGAGTACGAATTCTTCCCTGGTCCACTTTTCGACTAAACCTCAGGTATTAAATAACATAATTTTTTTATTAACTATGGATGATGGTGTTTAACAGCTGCTTTTCCTCCAGTGTCACAACCCCATATAATGCTGACTTTGATGGTGATGAGATGAACCTGCACTTGCCTCAGTCACTTGAGACGAGGGCAGAGATTCAGGAGCTTGCCATGGTGCCGCGCATGATTGTGACACCCCAGTCCAACAGGCCCGTCATGGGTATTGTGCAGGACACACTTACAGCAGTGCGCAAATTCACCAAAAGAGATGTCTTCTTGGAGAGGGTAAAGAGGCAGCTCAATAACCAATGCCTGATTATGTTTTAAAAAAAAAACGTAATTTATAAGAACACCTGGTAAATTCTAGCTTTTCTTGCTTTAGGGTGAAGTGATGAATCTGCTCATGTTCCTCTCCACCTGGGATGGAAAAATGCCTCAACCGGCCATCCTTAAACCCCGTCCACTGTGGACAGGCAAGCAGATATTCAGTCTTATCATTCCTGGACACATCAATGTCATCCGCACACATAGCACCCACCCCGATGAAGAAGATAGCGGCCCATACAAACACATCTCACCTGGTGACACTAAGGTACTTCTCCATCCAAGGAATCAGCAGAAAACATTGAATAGGAGTTGAAATAACAAACGGTCTTTTCTAGGTAATCGTGGAGAATGGCGAGTTGATCATGGGCATTCTTTGTAAGAAATCCTTGGGAACTTCAGCCGGCTCCCTCGTCCACATCTCCTATCTTGAGATGGGCCATGACATTACCAGACTTTTCTACTCCAACATTCAGACAGTTGTCAACAACTGGCTTCTTATTGAGGGTAATAACTCGGTTAAATATTGTGCTCTGTGCTCGTTGTCACCTTCATTTTTATTTCATGTTACTCTTTATTTTCTCCTCAGGTCATTCCATTGGTATCGGTGACTCTATTGCTGATGCAAAGACATACCTTGACATTCAGAATACCATCAAGAAGGCCAAACAGGATGTGATTGAAGTAAGTATTAAGTACATATTTACTTTAGCATGGCTGTAGTTTTCTTTCGAAAGGATGCATTTTATTCTTTATCTGTCAGGTTATTGAGAAAGCCCACAACAACGAATTGGAGCCAACCCCTGGTAACACTCTGAGGCAGACCTTTGAGAACCAGGTGAATCGTATTCTCAACGATGCTCGTGACAAGACTGGATCTTCTGCCCAGAAGTCACTGTCTGAGTACAACAACTTCAAGTCCATGGTGGTGGCAGGTTCAAAGGGTTCCAAAATTAACATCTCGCAGGTAAATGCCTTATTCATACTTGGAAAAGAAAGTTTAAAACTAAACTATTAACACTGAAATAATTCCATCTCAGGTTATTGCGGTGGTAGGACAGCAGAACGTAGAGGGTAAACGGATCCCTTTTGGTTTTAAACACCGCACTCTACCACACTTTATCAAAGATGACTACGGTCCTGAGAGCAGAGGCTTTGTAGAGAACTCCTACTTGGCTGGCCTCACTCCAACTGAGTTTTTCTTTCATGCTATGGGAGGAAGAGAGGGTCTGATCGACACAGCTGTCAAGACGGCTGAGACGGGTAAGTCCAGACACCCATCTTTAAAAAAGATGTAGAATGTCTGACAGACAATGTTAAACTTGGAGATGCCTGCTTCTTCTACCAGGTTACATCCAGCGACGTCTGATCAAATCTATGGAGTCAGTCATGGTAAAATATGATGGCACAGTACGAAATTCTATCAACCAAGTGGTACAGCTGCGTTACGGAGAGGACGGCTTGGCTGGAGAGAATGTTGAATTTCAGAACCTGGCAACAGTCAAGCCTTCACACAAAGCCTTTGAAAAAAAGTGAGAATTGGTGAACAAGTATCACACTGGGAACAGTAGTTTGAAATTTTAATGATTAACGGCCTGTCTTCTGTATAGATTTAGGTTTGATTGTACCAATGAACGAGCACTGAGGCGGACGCTACA
The DNA here is from genome assembly GCA_024416835.2 of Perccottus glenii. Taxonomy (NCBI): domain Eukaryota; kingdom Metazoa; phylum Chordata; class Actinopteri; order Gobiiformes; family Odontobutidae; genus Perccottus; species Perccottus glenii. Next base: position 16,585,997 of record CM044546.2, on the reverse strand, counting down.
AGAAGACATCATCAAAGACGTATTGACCAATGCCCATGTGCAGAGTGCCTTGGAAAGAGAATTTGACAAGATGAGGGAGGACCGGGATGTCCTCCGAGCTATTTTCCCCACTGGGGACAGTAAGGTTTGTGTCAATCAAGCTGTCATTTACAAAGTGGCAAACTAGTATTTGTGTTAATCCTAATGGTCAAATATGTTTTTGTTCTTACAGGTGGTGCTTCCTTGCAATTTGGCCAGAATGATCTGGAACGCTCAGAAAATCTTCCGTATAAACACTCGAACCCCAACGGACCTGCATCCGTTAAGAGTGGTCGAAGGTGAGCTTTCACAACAGGGGGGTTCTTCTTCAGCGTTGCTGCACTATGTCTGTTCTACAGGATGTTATGCATACATTTATAATTTACAGCTTACTGATTATGTCATTGGCTTTTTGACCAGCTTCTTACTGAAAGAACTTCTTTAACATTAGGGCTGGGATGTATATTCATTATTGTCTCAAGATATTGACAATTCCTGAAATTAAATAAATTTTGTTTTACAGGGCTAATGGACCTTAGTAAGAAGCTGATTATTGTAAATGGTGATGACCCTCTGAGCAGACAGGCCCAAGAAAATGCCACACTGCTCTTTAACATCCACCTGCGTTCCACCCTCTGCTCCAGACGTATGACTGAGGAGTTTCGCCTTTCTACTGAGGCTTTTGATTGGCTGCTAGGAGAGATTGAGACAAAGTTCAACCAGTCAATTGTAAGCATACCACCCAAGTGTATTTGGTGAATTTCTTTTCCAAAAGATATACCAATATTTCCGTCTCAATTTCCAGGCTCATCCTGGTGAGATGGTTGGTGCTCTGGCTGCTCAGTCGCTGGGAGAGCCAGCCACTCAGATGACACTCAACACTTTCCATTATGCTGGCGTGTCAGCCAAGAACGTAACATTGGGTGTGCCACGTCTAAAGGAATTGATCAACATCTCCAAGAGGCCCAAAACCCCTTCACTGACCGTCTTCCTGCTGGGTCAGGCTGCACGAGATGCTGAGCGGGCCAAGGACATTCTGTGTCGACTGGAGCACACAACACTCAGAAAGGTAAAAGGGAATCTTTTTTTTTTTTCTTTTTATGGCCAAACATTTAATAAATCCAAAAAAAACAGACGCAAAACTGAAGAGTTTTGTTTCAGGTGACTGCAAATACAGCCATCTACTACGACCCCAACCCTCAGAACACTGTGGTAGCAGAGGACCAGGAGTGGGTGAATGTCTACTATGAGATGCCAGACTTTGACGTTACTCGTATTTCACCGTGGCTGCTGCGCATTGAGCTCGATCGCAAGCACATGACTGACCGCAAGCTAACCATGGAGCAGATTGCAGAAAAGATTAATGCAGGTGGGCTTTGGTCTTTGAGGACATTCACATTTAAACACTACATTTTATAGTAATATTTTGATCTCTAAAAGGTTTTGGAGATGACCTGAATTGTATCTTTAATGACGACAACGCTGAGAAGCTGGTGCTGCGAATCCGAATCATGAACAGCGACGAAAACAAATTTCAAGAAGTAAAGGATTTAAAAGAAAAAATAAATAAAAGTAATAAAGTTGTCACTTTATACTAATCACACTTAATATTTATCTTTGTAGGACGAGGAGGTTGTTGATAAAATGGATGACGATGTGTTCCTGAGATGCATTGAGTCCAATATGCTGACAGACATGACTCTTCAGGGCATTGAGCAGATCAGCAAGGTATAGCAATCACATTGTTTATACAACTAACGGTCTTTTGCCTTGAAAATGGTTAAACTCCGAGCTCCTGTTCTCCAGGTGTACATGCATCTGCCGCAAACAGACAACAAGAAAAAGATCATCATCACAGAGGACGGTGAGTTTAAGGCCCTACAGGAGTGGATCCTCGAGACAGACGGTGTGAGCCTAATGAGAGTGCTCAGTGAGAAGGACGTTGATCCCGTCAGGACAACTTCTAATGACATTGTGGAGATCTTTACGGTAGGCCACCATGACAAAAATAAAAAAAATCTGAAAACTCTTCACTTGGTTGAGGAAAAAAACTAATAATTGTTTGTTACAATGTTCTTCTAGGTCCTGGGAATTGAGGCTGTGCGAAAGGCTCTGGAGAGAGAGTTGTACCATGTTATCTCCTTTGATGGTTCATACGTCAACTACCGTCACTTAGCTTTGCTGTGTGACACAATGACATGCAGAGGTCACTTGATGGCTATCACACGTCACGGCATCAACCGTCAAGACACAGGGCCCCTCATGAAGTGTTCCTTTGAGGAGACTGTAAGTTAAATAAATGCATTTACTGGGTTTTTACTGGGTATCATATCTGGGTTTATCGTAACATTTTCCTGCTTTGCTGCTTAGGTGGATGTGTTAATGGAGGCTTCAGCCCATGGTGAAGTTGACCCAATGAAGGGTGTGTCAGAGAACATTATGCTTGGTCAGCTTGCTCCATGTGGAACAGGTTGCTTCGACTTGTTGCTGGATGCTGAGAAGTGTAAATACGGCATGGAGATCCCCACAAACATACCTGGCATCAGTGTGGCTGGACGTAAGTGGAAGAATAAGTTGTATATCTGATGGAAATATAGCGGATACCGTTTAACTGTGTAAATACATTATGTAAGACATGTATTAATGCCAATGCTATTTGCAGCAACGGGAATGTTCTTTGGAACGGTGCCTAGTCCGATGAGCGGTATGTCACCTGCCATGACCCCCTGGAACACAGGAGCCACACCAGCCTATGGTGCCTGGTCTCCCAGTGTTGGTAAGTTGATCTTCTGCTTGGCTCTAATCCTGTGTTCAACTTTATCTGCTCAGTGCTGTCCATTTTGTGTCAACAGGCAGCGGTATGACTCCTGGAGCTGCAGGGTTCTCCCCCAGTGCAGCATCCGACGCAAGTGGCTTCTCTCCAGGCTACTCCCCAGCCTGGTCACCCACTCCTGGGTCTCCGGGATCCCCAGGCCCTGCAAGCCCATACATCCCATCTCCAGGTTAGAAATCCAAATAGTTACTCAGAGGTTAATTTTGACTGTAGTCCATTACAAACCAAGGTAATATCAAACAAATTAAATGTGTTTTTTGTTTTCTTCAGGAGGAGCCATGTCGCCCAACTATTCGCCCACATCTCCTGCCTATGAGCCTCGTTCCCCAGGAGGCTACACCCCTCAGAGTCCGGGCTACTCTCCGACATCCCCTTCCTACTCCCCTACTTCTCCTTCTTACTCCCCCACCAGCCCCAACTACAGCCCCACATCACCGTCCTATTCTCCCACATCCCCCAGTTACTCCCCCACCTCACCGTCATATTCGCCCACTTCTCCATCTTACTCCCCAACATCTCCATCTTACTCCCCCACCTCGCCCTCCTACTCTCCTACCTCCCCCTCGTACTCGCCCACATCACCCAGCTACAGCCCCACATCTCCAAGTTACAGCCCAACCTCTCCCAGCTATTCCCCCACCTCCCCTTCATACTCTCCCACCTCGCCATCGTATTCTCCCACGTCACCGTCCTATTCCCCGACCTCCCCATCATACTCCCCAACTTCACCTTCCTACTCACCAACCAGCCCCAGCTACAGCCCGACTTCACCCAATTACACACCTACATCCCCCAGTTACTCGCCAACATCCCCCTCCTACTCCCGACATCACCCTCTTATTCCCCCACCTCTCCAAACTACACCCCAACAAGCCCAAACTACTCACCCACCTCTCCATCATACTCCCCCACTTCTCCTTCCTACTCCCTCCAGTCCGCGATACACACCTCAGTCACCAACATACACCCCCAGCTCTCCTTCGTACAGTCCCAGCTCCCCGTCTTACTCCCCCACTTCACCCAAATACACGCCTACATCTCCATCTTACAGCCCCAGCTCTCCAGAGTACACCCCCACCTCCCCGAAATACTCTCCCACTTCACCAAAGTACTCTCCGACATCGCCCAAGTACTCACCGACTTCTCCGACATATTCCCCGACTACCCCAAGTACAGCCCCACCTCACCTACCTACTCCCCAACCTCTCCAACCTACACCCCCACCAGCCCCAAATACTCCCCTACCTCCCCTACTTATTCCCCAACCTCACCCAAGTACTCGCCCACATCCCCTACATACTCACCCACTAGCCCTAAAGGCTCCACCTACAGCCCCACCTCTCCCGGATACAGCCCCACCTCCCCCACCTACAGCCCTGCCATTAGCCCTGACGATAGTGATGAGGAAAACAACTAAAGTGTGGAGAAACAGGGGTGGCAGGTAGGACCTCAACCTCCTCGTGGTCACAACTTAAGGACAGCATCTTTGAACCTGCTGGAGGAGGCAGAGCTTCTGCCGGTTTCTTCTGTCAGCCCCAGCCTTCACTGTCTGAAGAAAATAACTATAGTTGAAACTATTACATAAATGACTTGAACTGCTTTTGCCTGAAGGAAAAAAGGCTGCCTTTTCATACTAGTTTTTTTAATTTTCACATGGGGTGTTGAAGTAAAACTGCAGACCCAGGAGGGTATGAAATGCAGAGGAAGTGGTAAGATGTCTGGGCAGAAAATGTCTTTAGTTAACTGCATCCAGTCTCTCTCTCACTCTCAAGCACTATGTGTTAAGTGTCCTGGACAATGTATATGTTGCCAAATGCTTACTTTTCCAAGTAAACTACTCATTTCTTAAGCATAACCATTAAGTCATTTGAGGCAAGGCTGAGGCTTTGTTTTTATGTGTGTTTTTGTCAGATATTGCTGCTTTTTTTTTTTTTTTTTTTAAAGAATACACTCAAGACAATTTCTCAATGATAAACAGCAAAACTCAATTTGGGCTGATTTACAAGTAACTGGAGAGAGAAACTGGCTTGCACCCTTCACAATTTTGAAAATCTAAACTACATAAGTGTATGTACTTATTGCCCACCCATCTTTCTCCTTCGCACCCCAGAGACAAAACCTGAAAGATGTCATTACACATCTACCAGCATCTACTTGTCTTGCATCAAAAGCAAGAAACTTTTCCAGATTATTCTTCCCTTCACACTGGGAATTAAAGTTTATATAAAATATAAGTCAGAATGATTGTTCTGTGTTTAATTTTGATTCTAGAAAGAAATGGGGCTCATGTGAGTGAGGAAGTTGCTGCTTGTCATTGTTTGCATAAGCAGCCGCTATTAATACCTTTTAATCAAGCTTTAGGTTTACATTTTTTTTCCTCCTGCTTTATTATCGTTACCCCATTTCTGATAGCTGACCCAAATGCATATTTTTTGTTTTATTTGGGCAATTCACTTTATTTAAGAAAAGGAAACTACTATTCTGTGTGAATACGTGGAGAGAAAAAAAATGTTCTCATTTGCTTTTGGTGACTTGTTTGCAAGAGGCTCATTTTCTCACTGTGGATGAAGGGGCAGTGGACAGAGAATACTTATTTTCTCATTCACTCTTTTTTATTTTATCTTTTTTAAACACTGTTGGTTGCACAGAAGGTTGAGTGTTGCGCCCAGCCTGATAAAGTGCAAAAAGTCTTTCATTGCATTTCCAGGATGCCAAAGGACAACAATTGGTTTCCCCCAGAGAAGACCGTGTCCAAATAATCTACACATTATTTCTGTCTTTAAATATACTCACTACATTAGTGTGAACGCTCTCAATGTGGGTCTAACGCAGCAGTGAAAATGCAGATCTTTTTTTCAATTTTACCAAGTGTTAGCTTAGACTCCTTCCTCTTCATCCACAAGATGTCCTCATTTCTGAAATCAGTGTTTTATTTTCTACAAATGTACCTGTGACTGGGGAAATTATGGGAGGGGTGACGGTTTCTGATCTGACTGGGAGTCCTGAAGTGATCCAAACGCTTAACGTCATTTGTGATCATTAAGAATATTGCTTCCAAGAGACAGCCATGAATTGACAGGGCTGCCTTTGGCATTGGTCTTGGCACTTATAATTTCCGGTAGACTGTGATGCTTTACAGTCTCCACCAGGCCTAAATCCAATTTACTGTCTTAACTGTGCAGTTGAGTCAGTTTGGGACATCAGGACTCCCAGGGGAATGAATGTCTGCGTGTATGTGTGTGAGACTGTGTTCAAGAAGGACTTGTCTGGGCAAACGAAGGTTTAACTTAATTGCCACTGTATAGAAATCAGCTCATTATCTCATTCTGTGTCTTTGTTCCGTTTGTTTTTTGACTTGGAAAAATTAATAAAGGTTTTACTACACATGTTTTACTTGAGTTTTTATTTTTATTTAATAAAAATGGTAAAGTATGTGATTTTGCAGTGTGTCGAACACGCGCCGAAAATAATGGTTGTCAGGACCAGATTTAAATCTGTAAACGCTAGTTGTAGTTTAATGTAGTAATTTGGTCACAAGAGGCCACTGTTGTACATTGTACGTCCTGAAATATACGGTAAATTATAGCTCCTAAAACACATGCAAACATTTAGACAGGATTCACAAGAAGGAACGCATTTAAGTAGCTGCTTTCTTGTCAAAAATAACAAGTGTTGTGTGGTACACGACACAATTGACAAGAATTGTGTTCGTTCAAAAATAAAGATCTAACACGTAAATGTAAAACAGACTGTTGGTAGATCGATGTAATGTTTACAGCGGGAAAACATATCCAAACTCGTATATAATTTATGTCTGACAATGACGGTATAATGTTAACATAAATCAGGCCTAACTTACCTTAAGAAAAGTGATAAATACCTGAAAGTAACCTCTGCTTGTATACTGACGCACAAAGTCCACTAGGGGGCGCGCTCACATTAACGTGAACATGTGATAGTCAAGGCAGTTTTTATTTATATAGCACAATTCATACACTGGTCATTGAAAGTGCTTCACAGAAACAAAAGACAAATAAAAAAATACATAGACAAGATATAGAAAATTTAAATTTAAGGATGAAGAGGGCAGATGAAAACCACTTACAGTTGTCTTTACTGAATGTAGGCAGAGCTATAGAGGAAGGTTTTGAACTTCTCCTTGAACATTGTTAAAGTTGAGGCTTGTTTTACTTTTTACTCTTTGCTGCATGAAACTTAAATGCTGCTTCACCTTGTTTAGTTCTAACTCTGGGCACGAGCAGAAGGCCTGTGTCAGATGTTCTCAGAGTCCGAGGAGGTTCAAAAGCAACTAGCATGTCAGAAAAATATTCTGGTGGTAAACCATTAAGAGACCAGCAGTGCTGTTTTAAAGTCTATTTTAAAGTCTATTCTCTGAGCAACAGGAAGCCAGTGCAGAGACTTTAAAATTGTCGTGATGTGGTTGTACTTCCTGGTTTTGGTTAGAACTAGAGCAGTTCTGAATAAGCTGCAGCTGGTTAGAATACTGTAACGGATTGCCACTGGTCTCTCAAAACGAGGGCTGCTCTAGTTCTAACCAAAACCAGGAAGTACAACCACATCATGCCAGTTTTAAAATCTCTGCACTGACTTCCTGTTGCTCAGAGAATAGACTTTAAAACAGCACTGCTGGTTTACAAGTCTCTAAATGGTTTAAACCTGGAACAGCCTCAATTTTAACAATGTTCAAGAAGAGGTTAAAAACCTTCCTCTTTAGCTCCGCCTACATTACAACTTAAAGTGTTTTTTATCTGCACTCTTCTTTTAAATGTTTTAATTTTTCTTATGTTTCTTAATCTAAATCTTGTAAATTGTCTTTTATTCTTGTAAAGCACTTTGAGTTACCCAGTGTATGAATGCCATTTGTGACTTTGATAAGTGCAGTCTCAGTCTGTGATGAGACCTGAATCCTGACTGAAAGGGATCAAAGCAGTTGATAAGCAATAGAAAGTCAGTAAGTTGCTGATATACTACATTTTTCATTATTTTGATTAAAAAAGGCAGGTTTGATATGGGCCGATAGTTGTTGAGCACTGTAGCATCAAGACTGCTCTTCTTTAGGAGAGGCTTAATGACAGCAGTTTTTAAGGCCCTCGGAAATGTTCCAGACTGTAAGGAATTATTGACTATATCAGTGAGTTGTGGTAACAAACCGCTTAGTACAGATTTCAGAAATCTAGTGGGTAAAACATCGAGGCAGCAGGTGGATGAACTCAGAACTCGAGTTTTTTTCAATTGTTCTGCTATTAATGGGTGTAAAATGTGTTAACCCAAGTGTCTCCAAGATGGCTGGCTGTTGTTTTATGTCCTTTGGACTGTAATGCATGTTTAATGCCTTGAACCTTATCATTGAAAAACAATGCAAACCTATTGCATTTAGAAAAATATTACTCTTGGTTTTTGCAACGTTTGAAAGCATGAAAATTCTCTTTGTACACCTCATAATGACTTAACAGCTTTGATTTATGCCATTTTCTTTTGGCATTTCAACATTCCCTTTTCTGTGCAGAATGAGGATTGCTCCACGATGCCTTCTGCCTTTTCCTGAGCACTAACATTCAAAACACTAGGTGTATAACAATTCAACAAATCATCATCTTGACATGATGAGGCATTTTCAAACCTGACTGCCTCCATTAACTGTGTCATTGATAAACGTGAGTGAACCTGTGTGAAATGTTAAAACATTTTGAAAATGAAGAGCTATGGCTTTTCAGGTCAGCTCTATTGTTACTATACAGTCTTTATATTTTGACACATTAGTCCAAACACTTAGAAATTACTACAAGAAAAATGAAATTGTGTTTAGTTTAGCGTTAATTGCTACAGCTCTACTTTGCCCTGCAATGCATGCAATGTCACTGAAATGCTTAGTCATTGGATTCTGCCACAGAAGCAAAAAGACTTGGACTTTACACTGAGGTTTCCCTGAAGAGACACTGAGTGGGCAAGACATTTCCTTCTGATAAACATATTACAGACCTCCTGTTTAACTCATTTAAAACGGGGTTAAACAGTAAACCAAGCTCTCTTTACTCAGGTCAAACATTATTTTTATCCATATATTGACTTTTATTTTTTCTTACCTACAAAGAATAAGGAGTGTTATTTAGGTGGGTGATCTTTGCGTGTGGAAATGATGAATCACAGTTTCACTCATACATGGGTTACATCATACTAATGTAAGCTTGATGGGTGTATTGGACCAAGGGAAGTCACGGATGACTAACTATAGAGGGTTTCCCGGGATACACGCTGTGTGACATCACTTATGATAAACTCGGGGGCTCAGTGGTCCTCCTATGACCGGAAGGTTGTTGTTGTGTCCTTGGGCAAGACACTTAACCCACCTTGACTCCAGTGGTGTTCCAGCTGTAACACTGGTGGGTAAATGGAAGCTTAATGTAGCGCCTGCTGTGACGCTGTATAAAGTAATTGCCATTTACCATAAAGAATGATGAATATTAGGCTATATTATAGGCAATAATGTTTTTAGAATGAGTGCGTCTGCTGATTGTAATAACCTTAAATTAATTTTTATCACAACAATAAAGTTCAAGTTTTAAAATGCTCTTGAAGCTGATCTGAAAAATAGCTGGTTTACTGTAAATGGGACCGAAAATAATAATAATAATAATAATAATAATAATAATAATAATAATAATAATAATAATAATTTAAAGGTAATCAAAGCAAAATGTAGAGAAGATTGTATAACTAGATTCAAATACAATAAGCTTTTAATGTGCTCTTTGTCTCCTTTAACTGTATTTCTAATCAAAACTTTTAGCTAAACTGGTTTGAAGTGTTCATTGTCAGGCTCAACCACCTTAACGTCCTGATTTAATCCCATTTCTTCACTTCTCTTCTCCTTTTTGTGTTGTGAGTCAGAGGGCAGGGCAACGAGACAGGCAGGAAATGTCTGGTGGGTGTCTGAGAAAAGGAGAGAATTTGCGTCCATTTCGAGCTGTTTCTTGCATGACTGCTCCACTCACGGCTCTCTGCAGCAACATTTACTCCCCTGCACTCTGTAAGGTAAGACTTGACAGGAAACAACTCACATTTCTGCAAACAAAACTAGTACCTACTTTCTTTTCTAGGTTTTCCTGTTTACTCAGTGTAAGTTTGATCTAAAAACACTGCGTTCATTCAATCTTTCCTTTGTCTACTCATCACATTCCTCCTGAAGTCAGTAAAAGAATGTGACAGCAACACAATGCAACGTTTGCTGTTCATGTGCCTCTGGCTCTCTGACATCAAGAAAAAAACACTCAACTCAAACTCAAAATGCAATTCACTTCTATCTTCTGTTTTTGTTATCCATGTAGAGTATTTCTGCCATTGTCTTTTTACAAGTTTCCAGTCTAAATTTGAAGTCTACTTCCTTAAACTAAGGGTGGGGACTATGAGTCAGCCTCACATAGTGCACGCTCATAAGAGCTCCCTCTGCTCTAGTGTAGCTTAGAAGCAGAAAATATAGTACTTCAGTACTACAATAATTCAGTCTAATCTATGCCCATCCAGAAGTAAAAGTGCAGTTTAAAATGAATACCATAAAATGCAAAGAGCAGTCAGTCTAACTAACCACAGGCCTTCAAATATAACAGAATATATTTAATTCTTCAAAAATGTATATTAATAACAGTAAATGTAAACTGATGAATTGCTCTAAGATTATTCTGACCCCCTTAGTCTGCTCTCATGTTTCTGGCTGGTTTCCTATAAAAGCCAGGGCCTAAAAGACACACTAGTATTGACCACTTTGTAAAGGTTTGTGAACTTAATGTAACCTCAGCAAAAGATATACTATATTCATTATATTTCATTTTAAATAACAAACTGTGCGGAGAAAGCCTTATGTGAGATGCTATTAACCTTTCCTTGTACAATTATACTAGGGCTGAACAATTTTGGAAAATAGTGTAATTGCAAATTTTTTTTTTCAACCAATATTGCGTTTTCAATTATTTGTTTTGTTTTCTTTTTTAATTATTATTGTTTTTTACATATTGACAATCACTAAATACATGGGTGTAGGTTTAGGGGGCTAGGTACTAGTCCCTATCAATATTTTGAGATGGCATATTTGTCCCCACCAATATTTAGCAAGCTCCTTTGAACTGCTATTTGGATCGATTCTAACGGCCAGGACGACGACAGTACATGAAACGCCGTCATTTGATTGGCGGCGGGATATCAGCGAGCGGCTGGTGTGTTGACGACGCCGGGGGGCTGAGACCAAAACCTACGCCCATGACTAAATATGACCAACACTTAGCTTAACATATTCGAGTTTCTTGTTGGTCAGTTCTATATGTTAAGAAATTTGATGAATTTATATGAATGATATGAAATATTTTAACCCTTTAAATCAGCGGTCCTGGTACCGGTCCACGGCCCCGGGGTTGGGGACCCCTGCTTTAAATCACACTGGATTTGGCTTGGGGCCTAGAAGTTAAACTGTGTGATATTTGTTTTGTCTTCTTGCGGCGTACTTTATTTTTCTCTGACAGTAATTATCTTGGGGTCCCTCCAGACCTCCCCAAAGGGGGCCCTACATGGTTGTAGCCCACGGGCCCCCGCCTTTCTAGAGCCGACCCTGAATACTCATATTCAGAAACACATTTTAGACACAGCCTCGCAAATATAGTTTCAAATCTTACAACATGTGTCACATGACCAATAATTTAATTTATATCTTCACACATTTAGAGGTGTCACTATTACAAATACGCTTCAGTGTCCAAACGTGGTTGGTCATCTTAGTAATTCATTGTACAGGGAAACATGCTTTCTGTCTGTACACATGACAATAAACACTTTGAATCTTTGAATCTTGAATCTTGAAGTGGAACAGTGGATGGAGAAAGTTTCAGCTTTTGGCGACAAATATGAGACAAACTAGGAAACGGTTCAGCTATAGGAAAATTGAAGAGTGGAAAGATGGATGTTCCAGCGACTTGCTTTCCCAGTAATTATCAGCCTGGTGTTTGGCTTTAGCCAGGAACCAGGAACCCGACTCTACTCACCCCCCGTCGTCTACATCGTATCCACAGGCCACAGGTTGGCTTTCATCACATCAGCTCCAGTTACCTGTCGCATATAAGCTAACCAGGCCAGGTGAGCGCAAACACTACTGCTCTCCTTGGGCCTCCTCGAGCTCCTACAACATCCGCATTATCGCTCGCAAACACACTTCAGCATGGAGCCCGAGTCAGACAGCATGGCGCAGGTACCAGAGGAGATCTTACAGTTAAGTCGAACCAGTGTTATATTTTTTGTCTGACTCTTTACTTAGGCCTTCTCCGAAAGCAGCTGTCCAAGCATTGTAACTCTAACCTCAGATCCTTTCACTGTTTTCTCCACTCTGTTACCTCCTCTGTTACAAAATGTCTTCAAATACTCTTCTTCCATGTCAGTTTGGATAGTAAACACACATTGGATAAGTGAGATTTGAGAGTTTATCAGATGACATTGGTCATAAAGTTAAAGGGGTGTGGAGCTGCAAGTTTGAATGTCCACAGTGCTGACGACTAGCACTAATGGTTTCCTGTATCTTGCTGATTAGTGTTTACTTAACAAAGAAGCACTTTAAAACCCACATTATGGAGAAGTTGGAGATGGTATGTAACTCTCATGTCTGTAATTCTGTTAATGTCGGGATGTTTTTCCAGCATTTTGTTTTCATTCAAGGTTTATACTTGGCCCCTTTCTAGGAACCACATTACAAAGATAAACCTATCTATGTTATCGAGATTGTTATATGATTGAGAGGAAAACATGGTTATTATCTGAAACCAAATCTTTCAATCATGCAAACCGTTATCCAATATCTAGACATATAGATATCCATAATTAGCAGAGCTTGTGGATTAGTGACACTGTTCACATTTCCTTCTTTGAATGGACTGAGTGCACACATTAATCAGTCTTTTCATTTGTGACATAATCCAGCATACTGATGGCCACACCTTGTTTTGCCACATTCTGGCTTCATGTTACAAAAAGAGATGTAATATATCCTGCAAGACTCAGCATGATAGCACTCATCACAGAGACCACAAATACTGTAGATAGTAATTTAAGCAAAACTTTTTTTTTCACGGTAAAGGAAACCAGCACCTCAGGCTCTACCCACTTCCTTTATTTGTCACGAGTAAATATTAATCATTTTGAAAACATGTGCACAATAGTCACACAAAAAAAAAAACTCTTCTTTCATATTGTGGGAGTAGATTTGTGTATATTATTTCCAAGAATAAATATGTGGCACAGCTTTAAGCAAAAAAAAAAACAAACACACTTTTTGTTTTCCCATACAGCATGCTCCATTTCCAGGCAGTTCCCGGTCAGTTTGGTCCCGAGGTTCGCACGCCGGGCCTTTGGGTGTGGAGGGTGGAGAAGATGAAGGCTGTACTGCTGGACCCCACTGAGATTGGAGCCTTTTATAACGGAGACTCGTATCTGGTGCTGCAAAACCGCGGTGTGAATGGAGCAGATCTGCACATGTGGATTGGTGAGAAATCATAGACCTCTATTAGAAACTCAAAACATAAAGATATGATTTCAGTTCAAAATATATTCAAGTGCTAATAGAATAATAGACTGTACATTGATACTATAAGTAGTATAGTAGCATGTTTTCCTTGACAAAAATACTTAGTAGTCGTAGGAGGTGAAAAGCTAATAAGTGTCACATTAACACTGATGACACACGAGACACAAAGCTGACCCTTAGCATCAGGGAGTGGGATGATGGCCCGATGACAGAGGGAGAGATCTCCCAAGGGAAGCGGCAAGCATTAAAAATGCAGGAAGACTGTTACAGTGCTCAATTAGGGCTGTTGTTTCCAGCATGTATCCGGTGCTAAGGTAACACTAAGCTAATTGTCACTGCTCAGAGAGGGCCCTTTTTTTGCATCACATGGAACACATCATCTTTCTTGTGTTTAAAAGCCCTTCACTGGCTTTGTCTTTGTCTTTCCATCACAGTTCATTTCCATCATGTTGTTGCTCTACTGATCCATCATTTGACTTTGACTAACGATCGGTGTCAAATTTCAAGATGCACTTTACATATTGCTATCAGAACTATTACTAAAGAGTGTTATTAATTTATGAATACTAAATAAAAAAAATCAAATATACATTCTTGTCCCAAATTTAACTTGTGCTAAAGTGCTATAGCAGCTGAGTAACAGAGACAAGAAATGCAGAAAACCCAGGATGTTATTCTAACAAGAAAGAAAGTTGTCTGGCAATGGTCCAGGGTGTACCCAGCCTAAGGCCCAAAGATGACCACCAACGGGAATAAGTGGAAGAAAATGAATGATTTTTTTCCTTTGTTGCAGGTGAGAAGTCTTCGCGGGACGAGCAGGTGGCCTGTGCCATGCTAGCCACTCAGCTGGACAACTTCCTAGGAGGTGACCCTGTCCAGCACAGGCAGGTCCAGGGCTACGAATCCCCAGAGTTTATGGCCCTATTTCCCAGAGGAATCAGTTACAAGGTCAGCTCCAGATTCAGTATAATATAACTATTATTACTTGGGACAGAGGAAATTAATTTAAAAAATCAACGTATTTATGGTACAAACCTTGTCAGTTTACTATGACGTTAGAAAACCTAATAAAATAATCAATAAATGGTAAGGAGATAAAATTATATATGATATTAATTTGATCTGAAGCAACCTAACCTATCTTGTAATAAATGTTTTGATGGTCACTTTATTAACTATAATCATTTAATAAGGAAGATAATATATCTTTATTGCTTTACAGCACCTAGCTTCAATGCTCAAGTGCATTTATATTAATGTCAGGCAGACGCCAAGTGGAGCTCATATAAAAAAAAAAAAAAAGACTTTCATTGACAGTGGCACTATATTCCCAGGAGGGTGGTGTGGAGTCAGGCTTCAGGAGGACCCAGGGCTCAGGGCCTGTGCAGAGGTTGTACCAAATCAAAGGAAAGCGCAACATCCGTGCCAAGGAAGTGGAGCTGTCCTGGGCCAGCTTTAACAAAGGAGACTGCTTCATCCTTGACCTTGGAGATGTAAGGACACTTTTACACCTTATTCTCTCACAGATGGACTTATTGACCTACACATGTTGGTTGGGAGGAGTACCTAAAGATAATACACAGTTTGACAAGGGAGGATGTGCAGACTCGACATTGGGATTGAACCCAAGACCTTCCTGCTGTGAGGCAGGAGTGCTAACCACCTTTTAAATGCTCTATTTATACGAGCATTTTAGCTACACCATCTAAAATCTACAACAAGTCTGAATGCTTCGGTTTTTTTAAATGCCAACATGACATAGACAACTATTTTAGAAAGGTTGTTTTACATATGGCTTAAGGGTGATGCTTTTTAGGTTTCGTGTCCCATCTGTTCATGGTAAACACCACAGCAGCCAACATGCCCGTGGCCTTGATACTGAACAACATTATTAAATATTATATGCCAAAAAAAGAAAAATGGCAATATACTATAACTAAATATTGCAATAACAATATTACCTGTCCTGCAATATTTGAATGTTTTTTTTACGTAGAAAAACAAAGATATAATGCTCTGGACTAACTTCCAGTTGTCAAAGCAGGAGCTAAAAAAAACATGTACAACAGTCCCCCCCAAACTCGCATGGGGCCAGGACTCCCCTGCAAAAGAGATTTGTAATCTCAGTGGGACTATCCTGGTTAAATAAAGGTTAATAAAAAATAAATAAAAATAAATAAAAATCAGTATCAAAGATTATACATAATATATAAACCAGGATTAAACAGGACTTAACTGGGACTAAATGTAGGAATGAACCAGGTCTAAACCAGGATTATTTGGACAACCACAATTTTAATAGAAGTCTCTAAAATGGAAGAGTATAGCATTATTGCAATACAAGTCTTTTGTGAGACAACTTTGTTGTTGTGTGCTCTCCAGACCATCCTGTCCTGGATCGGCTCACAGGCCAACATCTTTGAGAAGCAGAAAGTGCGTGAAATCGCCTCTCATCCGTGACACAGACAGACACGGGAAAGCCAAAATTGTTGACATTAATGAGGGGGAGGAGCCAGAAGAGATGCTCAAGGTAAAAAAAAAAAAAAAAACGACAACATAAAAAATGTCTAATTCTACAGTTTTTAACTAAGCATTTTGTTGTGTTGTGCAGGTGCTGGGGAAGATGCCACCTTTAGCAGAGAGCACACCTGAGGACGACACCAAAGCAGATGCCTCTAACTCTGCCTCTCTCTACAAGGTATACTTTACTGAAAAATGCCTGGATACACATAAAACAGCATTAAATACATCCTCTATTTATCCCAAGGTGTCAGATGCGACAGGCTCAATGACGATGACCAAAGTGTCGGGGAAGAGCCCGTTTGCCATGGAGCTGCTTGTGCGTGACGACTGCTTCATTCTGGACAATGGCGCCAATGGAAAGATCTTTGTTTGGAAAGGTAAGAACAAACATAAAAAGGGCCTAAGACAGGAGATAATATGCACAGTGACGCAGTGGTTAGCACGGGCGCCTCTCAAGACGGTCCAGGGTTTGTGTGGGTTTCCTCTGGGTATTCCTGGG
This sequence comes from Perccottus glenii, assembly GCA_024416835.2. Lineage (NCBI taxonomy): Eukaryota > Metazoa > Chordata > Actinopteri > Gobiiformes > Odontobutidae > Perccottus > Perccottus glenii. Next base: position 16,569,548 of record CM044546.2, on the reverse strand, counting down.
TAAAAAAAAAAAATAAGAGTGTGCAAAGTGAAATATCCTTGTTCTACTAATGTGATTTAATAATTGGCAGGTAATGGTGCAAATGCTGAAGAGAAGAAGGTTGCTCTACAGATGGCTGATAACTTCATTGAGCAAATGAAATACCCCAGGATGAAGACACAGGTAAGCTTTTACATATCACCTGTAAATGAACACCTTTTTGTTCAATGTTATCCCAACATTTACTCAGTAGGACGTTAAATCCAGCAGATAAAGTAATCCTAGCTGTGTGTACTTTATGGTTTCACTGTGTGGTTTATAGAGTTGGAAATCCTTGTGCACACAAATAGCAATAACAGTAAATGTTGATGCTTCAGGTGGAGATACTGCCACAAGGAAAGGAGACCATCATTTTCAAGCAGTTCTTTCAAAACTGGAACTAGGAGGCTTGGAGAAATTCTGCACTCATGACGAATAACACAAAACAAAAGCATCTGATCCAAACACATTTAATTTTTTTTATACTTGACTTGGATGTAAATATTTGTAAGGTACTATGGCGACATTTTGACTAGACTCAAGAGATCTGATGCCACTTCTTTTGTAAACCCCAAATGTATTTCCTGTGAGTAGAAAAACATGAAAATGAGAACCTAGTTAGTAAATGAGTTTGGATAAAATTTTTTACTTTTATTGAATATTGTCACATGTTTCAATTAAATAAAATAGAAACTGGATCTACTTCGAGTGTTTGTGTTTCCTTAACCAAATAAATATTTAAATTTGATTACAATGGATGGTTATTAGTAGACGGTGGTAGTGTACTTCTTATTTGTTCAAAAAAATCCATTGGAAATTCCCTTGAAGGAAGACTGTGATTTTTATTGAATGAGGATATTAGCTCAAGGAAGTGTAAAAATGACACAAAAAAAAACCCTGGATGGATGGATATTTATATAAACGTAATGATGAACTTTTACACATTTCACTGCTAAGGCACTTGCGTAACTTCAGCAAAAGGCAGGTTTATCACAGTCAAAGTCCAGCTCCTCCTAGGTGCCCTCAGGTTAAACGTTTCAGCAGTTGTCAAGACGCAGCCAGGTTCCTTACCACAGGCATTGGCCATAAAAAGTCCAAAGTTCATCGAGAGGCAGGGATGAACAAAATACTTTGTGCGCCTTGAGCTGGTGTCAGTTCTCAGCGTCTGCAGAGCTGCCCCCACGCTCCTCTGACCACAGGTACGACGCAGTTCAGTATTTTTATTAGCTCTTTATATAATCATTTTTATTTTTTATTTAACAGGTCCTATTTGTTTTATTGTTATTTCTATCTTTTACATTTCCTTTATAAATTTTACCATATTGCTGTGTTTTGGCTGCTTTGTTTCCATTTGTTTTTTGTATAAAAAATGTATTTCATCTTTCAACTAGTGTTCATGTCCCATCAGGACTGACCCCAGGGGCTATGGAGTTAAAAGGCATTCTGAAACCTAACAAAAGTATGTATTCGGAATCAGCACGTTTCACTTCTCTAATAAAAAACATATTGTATTATCTCCTATTTCCCGTGGAAGCTGTTTGGTGAGATAATTTTTGCTTGTGCGCAGGGTTAAGGTTCCTTCTGAAGGGCGAGGATGACAGTGCCACTCACAGCAGCTCCATTGGCCCGGTCCGCTGGTCACTGCCGGAGGAGAACGCGCCGGCCCACAGCTCGGCCCCCAGCGGACCCTCCAAACCTGACAACTCCACCAAGTCCTCACAGGTAGTCTTCACAACTTAGGATAAATGTGAGCATGAGTGTAAGTATATATGTAATAAGTTATAAATAACACCTGTGGTTGTGCTACAGCAACACCAGCGTCAGAAGGGTCTGAGAGATCTACGCAGTTTACAAGAATGTGTGCAGTTCATCGAGCACTGGAGGGAGCAGGTGGACCAGGTCTGCAAGGTAAAGACACCAGTTGAATTCATTTTTGATTGCATTTTGTTCGCGGACAGATCTGAAAGATAACGCTCACAAAATGTTCCAGCTGTAATACAGTTTAGTTGGTTTCATATAGTGTACTGTCTATATGTTTGACAATGGAATATACACTGCCCGTCCCCAAAAAGTCACCAACTGGATTTAACAAAGAAAATAGGTAAAGTTATTTAAGCTTAACTGATGCAGTGAGTAGTTTCTTATTTCTTTCAACTATGTGGGAAGTCACATCCTGCGGTTGTGGAAAAGATGTTTATCTGTTTCAGGAGAGTCAAATGATTGGCATCAAGTAAAGAAAACATCTAAGGAGATTACTGAAATTACTAAAATTCGTTTAAGAACTGTCCGAGGCATTAGTAAAAACTGGAAGGATAGTGGGGAGCCATCATCGAGGAAGAAATGTGGTTGGAAAAATATCTTGAATGATTGTGATTGCCGGTCACTTGTTTGGTGAAATCAAATTGAAAAAATTAACACTAAAACTCCCGGCTGTGTTTAATAATGAAAGTCAGAGCATTTCCACAAACGCAATGTAAGGGAATGTAAGGGGAACTCAAGGGATTGGGACTAAACAGCTGTGTAGCCTTAAGAAAAACATCTTTGTCAATGTCAGAGAGGCAAAAAAAAAAGGAAAAAAAGGCTTCAATTTGCTCTGGAGCAATATAAGCAGGTCATGTGGTCTGATGAGTCCAGACTGACCCTGTTCCAGTGATGGGTGTCATCAGAGTAAGAAAGGAGGCGGATGAAGCGATGTACCCATCATGCCTAGTGCCAACAAGTCTGTGGGAGCAGTGCTATGATCTGGGGTTGCTGCAGTTGGTCAGGTCAGGGCCCAAAGAATGAGGTCAGCTGACTACTTGAAAATACTGAATGACTTTTGTTTTGGGCCGGGCAGTGTATGTCTATTTAGTAAAAGATTATTGTAAACTACTGCATTTTTGTTCAGTTATATAGGAATAATATAATGTTATAGACAGTAGTAGCTCCTGATTTTGTGATGGGCAAATATTGGTGAGATTAAATAAGCGTTGCTAAGGATACAATTAAATCAAAAGCATTGCGTGAGTGAGTTGCTGATATGAAGCTGATATGCTTTTATTGATTTTTATTGACTCTTTACAGCTTTACTACATAACCCTGTACATGGCTGTAGGGAAAGTTTAGAGTATTGAAACGGTTACCTTTATAACCTTTCTGTCTTATATAATGGAACATTCTACACATAATTAGTTTACACCTTTTAGTCATAAAAAAGGCTGACTTGAAGTCTATGGTTGTGGCAGGGTGGGACTGACCCAGAAGAAGGCACCAGTAAAAGAGACGAGGAGACTTCGGATCGGCGAACTGAGCGAAGTCTGGAGGAGAGCAGGAAGCTGATCCTGGAGTGGGCTGATGAACTCCGCCATGTTGACAAGGTCAGCAGCCAGTGCAACGAATGTGAATAAAGAAGACAACTGGGAGTGTGTATTCACTGTTTCTTTTCCTTTAGCTCCTGAAGGAAAGCCCCAAAGCATGTGAGAATCAAAGGGAGGAAGATAAAGAGGTGAACCCTAAAGAGGAAGCTCAGCAGCGGATCACGGCATGGGCGAGGGAGCTCCAAGAGGCTTTAGAGGTAAAGGAATTGAACTCTGGAGGAACACTGAAAGAGATTTTGAAGCTGAAGTTTAATTTTTTTATTGTGTGTTCGCAGAATTGTGGCGTGCCAAGTGAAGAGCTGGGTCGAGTGTTGCGCCTCTTAGGCCTCAAAAAGAAACGCCTGGAGAACCTTCTGCCGCTGCTGGAGTTCATCACATGGTCCCTGCTCAAGGAGGATAGTGTGGTGAGCATTTAAGCATTCGATGTATTACTATTCCAAAATGTAATAATGACCAAAACTGGCAAATAGCCTAAGCCTGAGATGTCTGAGTTCAGCGTGAAATCGATACCAAAATCAAGTGAAATACAAAATGAAACTATATCTTTCTCACGCCTCAAACTATTCCTAATTGTTACACAAGACACCACCTCCCAATCTGATTAATCATTCATTTGACCTGGTAATACCTTTTATATAAGAGTGAATCATGCTCTTTGCAATGACAACCCATAGTTATACTTTTATGTCATACTTTTATGCTCAACTGTGTCTGTGCCAACTGATAAGAGAATAAAAAGTAATGATGTGGTTTGTATGTACAAAGTTCAAGCGACAATTCATTATAGATTTCATTTTAAAGAACAATAATCCTCTTACTGCTGATATGCCCTTGAAATTTGAATGAGCTGCCGTTGTGGTGGAATAGTCCAAGTAACTTTGTTTCTGTTTGTCACATTAGGAAAATATCCCTCAGTTGTGGCTACAGGCAAAACAAAAGTCCTGGGAAGCAGGAATACCAAGATATATTCCCAACTCAGGTAGAAAATATTTGTAAAATCTTACACATTATACATTATGCATCCTTTGCTGAAAAGTCTATTTGTGTTCACAGTGTGGAGCTGGATTTGCAGCGAAGCAGGTGAGACATATTAAAGTGTATTTACGCAAGTGCGCTTGTTTAGCAGCTGGACGCTCTACTGACCACCCCTCTTTGTTTAAACAGCTGATGTCATTTTGGACCCACTGACCCACCACCCATGGCTGCAACTGTCAGAGGACCAGCGCACGGTCCAGGAGGGTCATCTCAAGTCTGACGTGTCTGACAACTGCCAGCGCTTTGACACATGGCCCTGCGTCCTGGGCTGGGAGGGTTATAACTACGGGCGCCACTACTGGGAGGTGGACATAGCCAACAAGGGTGTGTGGCGTGTGGGGTTGACCACTGCCAACTCGAAGAGACAGGGCCGCTTCCCCATGAACCCAAAGGGGGGCTACTGGGTGCTGTGGCGCAGCGCTAACCACTTCTACGCCTGCACCCACCCAGAGACAACACTACCAGTCAGCCTCGTCCCGAGACGTATTGGGATCTACTTGGACTACGCAGAGGGACAGATTTCTTTCTACAACGCAGAGACCAAGTCCCACATCTACACCTTCAATGGGAGCTTTAAAGGGAAGCTGTACCCTCTGTTTGCGCCGCTGGATGGCCGCACTCTTATGAGAATTGTCCCTCAAAGCCTCAGCAAACTGGGAACCTTCATTGCTTCATGGGACAAGCTGTAAAAGAGGCCAGTAAAAGAAGATTGTCTCAACGTGATAAGGAAATATTAGGTTTAAGTGTAAATCTGACAGTCGCTAATTTTAAGAAAGACTATAAGTGCTAAGTGTTTACTTGATCACGGATTCACTTGATCATAGCACTCGAAAATAAAAACAAATGTAAATGTTATTTTGTTATTTAAAAAGAAAATGGTCAAAACAAAACCCAGGTGAATGTAAATTATATGGATCATTTGTGTCCAGTTTTCACATGGATTCAAATTGCACATACCTTTGTACATAGTTTATATTTATATAGATGAAACCTCCTATGAGTTTGGCCTATCATGCTGAAATCAAAGACCGAAACTGTAGTGTAGGCTATATTTAGCCAAAATAACCTCCAATAAAGCACACTTCCCTTTCTCGTTGTTTTCTAGTCACTTAAAATTATTTGCGAGTACTTCATTGTGCTGTTTCCTTATCCTTGTGCTTTTGTTTTCATGTCCATCCTTTTTGTCCCAAGAATTCTTCTTACAATCTTACTTTCATGCATTGCTTTGTAAGTAGTTTATGTTAGAACACCTTTACTTTCCAGGATCTAGTCTAATATGAAGTCATAGACAAGACAAGACATTTATTTTTGTATAGCCCAACATCACAACAACAGTCGCCTCAAAGGGCTTAACAGACTGCACTAGACAACATCCCCATACTATTAAGGTACAGGTCCAAAGTCCGGCCCGAGGGAAAATCATGGCCCAAGATGAGATTTTATGCGGCCCTCAGCTTCAGAGATAAAATGTATTGTTTATGACCCCAACAGCAGCAGCTTTATACAAATTGGTTCAAATCCAACTAAAACCTGTTTAAATCCAACTAAAACTTGTTTAAGTCCAACTTAAACCCATTTAAATCCAACTCAAAACTGTTCACATCCATCTAAAACTTGTTCACATCCATCCATGTACTTGTGGAGACTCACGGCCCTTGGAAATAATCCTTTCATCAAACGTGGCCCTCTTTGCAAGAGGTTTGGTCACCATTGACCGTGTGAGCCAAAACTGACTCCTCAGAAGGTACAGCCTGGCCCATGAAATGAATTTAGAAAGTGAAAAATTACAGTAGATTACAATCAAGAAACTATTTCTACTTTGTCCACTGGGTGTCGCACTGTTTTAGTCAGAGTAGCGGACACAAAGCAACACACCCCACTCCAGGGCTGAACAGATGACAGCATTGCAATTACTCTTTTGGTGTCAAAATTACCTTTTGTTGCACCAGATGCCTTCTTATTTATTCACAGAGTTCAACTAGAACCATATGTGTACGCAACAAGTGTAACACACTCATGGAGTTAAAAAAAAAAAGAAACTGGTTGCAAGGATAGGAGTGGAGATAAATGAATTGTTAGTGGGTCTAAGAAAACAGCCGTCTGATTTTAGCAGTAGAGGTTAGCTACCTTATTCCTAATTAAATAGCATTAGCATCAAATTCATATTGTGAGTTTAAGTGTGAGACGTAGAAATACTTTTGCAGAACCATAATGGACAGGTTTAAACTGGCCAAAACAGAGAGTGGCTATTGTTTTAAGCTTTTATCAATCAACCTGAACTATGTTTTTTTTTATCTTGTAGTTATCTAACAAAGACATCAGGTGAAGGTGATTCAAAGGTGAAAAAAAACATCTTTTAATGACAGCTCAGTATAACATTAACAAATGTTTAGGATTTTCTAATATCATCTTTATTATATGGCATTTAATGTACATATTTTACGCAATGGATATATTTAACTTTATATAAAGCATTTATGATTCACTTTAATGATAAATTGTCTAATCAATTTAAAGTAAGCATATATAGTGTATATATAAAAGACCATTGCAACAGACGGAAAGAAATTAAAAAGGCTCCCCCAAAATCTGCAAACTCCCTCCATCACACAATTCACACAATTTATGTAGTATTTATTTTCCTGTGGTTACATTTTCCATTTTCTTCAGTTCCCAAAAACATGGCCCTCCAAGAGACTGGCAAAGGTGGTGTTCAACTGCAAAAAAATGCATAAAATGACATTAAGGACAAACAGGTCAGAAAAAAACATAAAACGTATAAGGGTGACCTCAGTGGTTACAGTGCCGTACCTGACCAAATACACTGTTCTTTGTCAAATCCTGGTCACAGAGCAGAGACTGTGTTGAAGAGCACATCATGGAGAGGGTGATTTCCATTTTATCAGCATCTGCAAAACATAGAGTGTACAGAGAAGAGGAAGGTTATAGTTATAAAATAAGACAGAATTTGCATGTGAGAAATAAACGCGCCGTTATTTCCATCTTTGTTTTTCCTCATATGCTATTTCTTTTTAAATAATCTTGCCGTTGATTTTGCATATTATTTTCTTTTCTGGTGGCTTTAGCTCGGCAAAGGTTGTGGAAGAAAAAGTAGTTTTTAGTTCAGAAACACAAAAATACAAAAGTAGTAAATGCAGACAATTTTACAACAAAAGCAACACTATGTAACTTTTTTACCTCAGAATAAGAAACCAGAAAATCATTCAAATAATTAAATTGAGTTTGATCTTTCCCTAACATTTTAATCATAAGTGTGTCAGAGATTCTCACCTGTCCAATTTGTCAATCCTATGGAGGTGCTCGATTCATTACCGGCCATTGTCTGAACTGTAAATGTGTAATTGGTCCCTGATTTCAAGTTGATGAAGGTGTGTGTGGTTTTATTGTCTAAAACCGTTGTCAAATGCTGATCCCAGAAGGTAGAGTTAAGGGTCACACTATAATTGACTGTTGGCCCTGCTTTTTCAGGCGGCTCCCAGGAGAAGGTGAGGTTTGATGTACTTTTTTTAGTGAGTCGGACATTTTTAGGTGACGATGGACCTGAACAATAAGAAAGAAAGACAACATGAAGCATATTTACAATGAGATCCCGATCATGCCACAAACAGAGAAAATAGTGACTATGACTCACGGGTAAATATAGACTGTTGCACTGGTGAGCTTTCATTATTTCCACTGACACTGTAAACAGTGATGGTGTAGTTGACTGCAGTCTTCAGGTCCTCAAATGTAACATTTTTGTATGTTACATTTGTTTTATTGTTTACTACTTGGTCACCAAGATATAGTTCGACTTTGAAGAAAATGTCCCCATCCAAGGAATCCCATTGAGCAGTAATATTGTCATTCCATGCAGTTAATGTCAAGTTTTCAATTGGTCTTGGAACTGCACGAGACAAAGTAAAATTCAATAATTGTAAAATGTATAAAACAAAAACAAATAAAGCAACAACATAAAATGCAGATGGGGAACAAAGGACAGATTTATTTGTCACAGACCCACTAGACTACAGCTATCATAAACTGCCAAAACAATCATGATTATTGACAAAAATGTACAGGTTTCAGAAAAAGCATTTTATATATTTGATTCTGAGGTAGCCAGCTGAACACTTACCTGTGTAACTGACCACACTAACAGTGTCGCCGCTCAGACTGATATTAGCCAGCGCTGTTACAATGAGAGTAATCTTGGTGCCACTTGGAAGGCCTGATATTGATAACTGACTTGTTTGTGTTTGATTGGTGTTTGTTTTTGTGTCATTTTGTTTACTGACAGAAAAAAGAAATTGTTTTTCACAAGATCATCTACAGATACATTCTCATTTCTTGTTGGAATATTGGAAATAAAACACCAAGTATTACACAAATACTTACCTAGTCCAAAACCAAGTCACATTATAACCTATGGTCTCTCCTGTGGGTGGATTCCAGCTGAGTGACAAAGAAGTATATGTGATATTTGATGTGGTCAGGTTAGATACTTTTCCTGGCCCTGGTAAGAAAAAACAATATTCATAAGAAAATCCGATTCAACAATTATGTCAAGTACCAAATGGACATTTGTGTGACATCTCACTAGTGTATGTGGACACCGTCAATTCTTCACTCCATTCGCTCTTGTTGTTGACCGCTGCTCGAACGCTGAAGTTGTACAAACTTCCAGGGGTCAAGCCACAGACAGTATTTAATTCTGTTGTGGTGTTACTCCCGTTTGTTCTCCCGTTTATATTAATGACGTACACGTCCACATCACCTTCTGGTTTGTTCCAATTCAGGGAGACACAGTTTTCTGTCTGGTTTAAAACCTTGAGGTTTGAAACTTTGTTTGGGACTTTAAAAAGGAAACGATGATCAGGTTTATGAACAAACACAACTAGTAGACAGAAAAGTAAAGCCCTTACCTGTGGAGAAAGTGGCATTCTCTGGGTTGAGCTCTCGCCCACACTTTACAGGAAACACCTGAACTGTATACAAGGTACCTGGTGTCAGGCCATCGAGGTGATAGGTCAGGTTTGTACAATTTGGCAGACTCCTACTTAGACCTATGAACTCGACACGGTAGTGGGTGATGTTACCCGGGCCACTGTCCCATGTGAGATTAGCACTTGTAGAAGTTATATTAGTCACACTCACGTGGCCATAAAACCGATCTGTAAATGAATATACGTTAAATTAAGCATAATGCTGACAGAGATAAAGGGTTTGGGGTGTGAGTAATACCTTCATAGCAAATAAAAGGCCGGCGCTCCAAGCAGTTCTTTTCAACCCAAGCCCCAAAACTAAGCATGACCACACACGTGTCTTCAATGTAGTTCTCATCAGGATCAGGCACATCTTGGCAGGGCATTGGCGTTATCACACATTGGGTTTGGGTCTGTGTGTTTTGGGTGGCAGTGTTTTGAACAGGTCTTGTGGATTGTGTGAAGTTACTGACATTTCCAGTGGACCCCGTAACAAATTGTGTGGCAGGGGTTGTAACAGATGTATTGTATGTAATCAACTGTGTAGTGGCGGCGGTAGAACTAGGGCTCGCAGGTGCTGAGCAGGAACATGAGCAGTTGCAGCAGTCTCTTCTTGGAAAAGGGGATTTAAATACAGGATGGCCCGGATACCAGTTTTGGAAAGTGAGTGGATCCCCATTGGCCCATCGAGACCATAAGATGTAAGTGGATGAGTTGACCGAGTTATTGGGTGCATTAATTGTTGAGTTGAGTGTCTTGCGGAGGCCGACCCAGTAATCAGAGGATAGGTCCTGGGCAATAATCTGGACGTTCTCTGTTGTAATCGTCACAAGGTCTTTAAAACAGGCCTGACAGAAAGCGAAAGGCTTTTTGTAAACTGTGAAGATTTGGTTAAATCTCTAAATTAAAGTTAACACTATGTATGTATATATATATATACACACACACACACACACACACACACACACACACACACACACACACACACACACACACACACACACACACACACACACACACACACACACACACACACACACACATATACAAAACGTTAACATAGGACCTCTTACATTTTTAAACACACATTAGTTATTAGATAAAAATTAACTTAGATGATATGACAAAGGTAGTTTGCCTCTGTTGTACCTGACACTGGCTCCTGGCCTCATTCCAAGTGTCGTTTTTATCCTGGCGAAAGTACTGTCGCTCTGCAAAGCTGCATGCCAGCACCACTATAAAAAACAATGAGTTTCATAACACTTTGAATTTCTTATTTACTGGCTCTTTTAAATTCAGATTTTTTTTTTCTATAGAGAAATCACTTCAAATTACCAAATAGTGTAAGACATTTACACTATATATAGTTTTTTTTTTTTTTTTTGGTAAAAATTAGGAAACTGAAACTCACCCCAAATGGCCAAAACACACATGCAGTCCTGAGCAGATGTTCTTGCCATGTTGGATTTTTCAAAATCTCAATTCTTCAGCTTTGTTAAAGACCTCACCATACAAGACAAGACTTAGGTTCTGCCTAACAGTTGCATATATCCAACACCCACCTCACCCTCGAACCCAAATGAAAAGCTACTTGAAATGTAGAATCATATAACAAACATCCCAAACCTTCCCAAAAAGATCATAAACAGAGTTCATACAGAAGGCTCCATTAAATTCATGCCCTCCTAGTTTTGCATACATCCATCAAACATGCAAAGTATTGGAGCATTGGAGTATTGGAGTTTTTTATTAATACAGATACGTATTTATAAAAAACATCTACAAACTAAACAGCGTGACATTTAAGTTTACATTAGACAAGCCAATTTATTTGTATAGCACATTTAAAAACAACAAGTTGCGCCAAAGTGCCTCACAAAAATGCAAGAGAAACACAGAAATAAATAACCACATTGAGAAAAACAATGAAAGTTAATTTAAAAGATTAAAACATTTTTAAAGGCAAACTTAAATAAACAGTAAATATATATGAAGTAAAAAAAAAGATAAAAATACATAATCCATAGATTCAAAAGTGAATTCAAGCTAAACTTAAAGCCACTTTGCCTTCAAGTACCTCCTTTAAGACCCCTGGTGATTTTTGTATAACCTACATAAAAAAGGGAAACTAACTGACTAATCTTTGTCTGAATATAGGATTTGTTGTGCTTAAAGGCACTTCTGCTGGCTCTTCTGAGGTCTGGTACTCAAAGTTGATTATGTCTCTAGGGGTGATCAAGCCCAACCCAATAAAAAAATGTGTTAATCCTACAAAGAAATACATGTCCATGTGAAATAATAAACCACAACACTGCTCTAAACATGTTGCTGACAAATAAAGTATATATCAACACATTGCTTTAAGCTAACTATCTCGGAATTATTCAATAATACAGCGACCTCTAGTGGTCAGTGACGTCAAAGCCACCACAGGAACATTGCCTCTGGGCCAGTGGCTCATGCCCTCCATGCAGGAGCTGTTACTTATGAAGTTTATCATATAGCAAAGCAGTAAGAGAACAAAAAAGAAAAAAGAAAAATGCGCAATCACTTAAACAGCTATTTATTCACTAAGGCTTTAATAGTGCCAGTAAAATTTGGTTGGCTTAGAGTACAAGTAACCATACTCAGTTAACAGTGCCGTGTCCTCAGTCACCACCAGGCTGCTGGTATGTGGCCTCCGTATTAATTATTTTTATTCTTTATACTTTAACTGACAGCTATCTTGTTTAAATAATTTATTACAGCTTCATGCACTTAATTTGCTGACCTAACGGCCTAAACATGGAATTAATTACTATTGTTTTGTTATTAGACATTTTTTATCAATTAACTTGATTTGAACTACAAACTACTAAAATCCAGTTGAAGGTGACCCCAGCCTTTTACATGACACCTCAAAATGTAAAAATAAATAATGACAACACAGACAGAAGAAATTTTTAAAAAGCCTCTCCCAGAGTCTGTAAAGGCCCTCACTCAAAAGAACACACAATTAAACTGTAGAATGAATAGTATCGTAACATTTAGTATTTATTTTCTTGTGTTTGGCTGTTCCATTTTCTCCAGTTTCCAAAATACACTGTTCATCAGGAGATTGGCAAAGCTGGTGTTTAACTGCAGCAAATGCATTAAATGACAATGAGGAAAAACAGGTCAGAAAAAAATTCTAATAAAACGTATGAAGGTGCCCACAGTGATTACAGTGCCGTACCTGACGAAACACACTGTTCTTCGTCGATTCCTTGTCACAGAGCAGAGACTGTGTTGAAGAGCACAGCATGGAGAAGGTGATTTCCATTACATCAGCATCTGCAAAACAGAGAGTGTACAGAGAAGAGGAAACACACCAAACAAGACAGAATTTGCATGTGGGCAATAAGAGCAAAAGATCACCATTCATTTTGCATTTTCTTTTCCCCTGTATTTACTTTTAGGTTATAATGAACAACATATAATCCACATATATGAGTTATTAGTTAAAACCAACTTCACTGGGTAAATTTTTTCCTGTGAATTGGTCATAATTTACACTGTATTGTAGCAATAAAAGGATGTTCCAGCTATTTTTTATTTTATTTTTTTTAAACTGAGCTTGTGCCCTATTCATTTTCGCTTTTAGTGTAAAAGTCAGGTTTAAACCATCTTATGACCAAAATGTCTGTCATATTTGTGAGCTGTTATTGAATTATAGCAGGGGTGTTCAAACTTTTTGCAAAGAGGGCCACATTTAATGACAAAAAAAGGTCCAAGGGCCGACAAGTCTCTTCTAATTTTATTCCTATTCCAAAGTTCAGGTTTTAGTTGGATTTGAACTGGTTGTTGATGGATTTTGTACCTGTTTGTATAAAGCTGCTGCTGTTAGGGCCAAAACAATATATTTTATTTCTGAAGCTGAGGGCTGCATAAAATCTCACTTTGTGCCATGTTTGGCCCCGGCTGGACTTTCGACTTGTCTGGATTAGAGTTACATCCTCTCATGTACACAAAAAAAACATTTTATTTTTTTTATTCACCCCCTTCTTGTTCATTGGCCATTGGTGTGAAGTGAAGGAGGATTTCAGTTGCATTTTTTTAGTTAATAAAATGTTGGAGACCCTGTGTATTATACTATACAAGTCTTTGATCTGACGAGAACATACCCAGTCACTTACTTGTGAAAGATGTCAAAACTGCAGGGTTGCTCAAGTCATTACCGGCCATTGTCTGAACTTGAAATGTGTAATTGGTCCCTGATGTCAAGTTGCTGAAGGTGTGTGTGGTTTTATTGTCCAAAACCTCTGTCCACTGCTGACCCCAGAAGGTAGAGGAAATGTTCACCAAATACTTGATAGTTGGCCCTGCATTTTCAGGTGCCTTCCAGGTGAAGGTGAGGTATGTTTTAGTATTTGTAATGAGTTGGACATTTGTAGGTGGCAATGGAGCTGAACAATGAGAAAGAAAGACAACATGAAGCATATTTACAATGAGATCACAATCAGGCCACAAACAGAGAAAATAGTGACTATGACTCACGGGTAAATATAGACTTTTGCACTGGTAAGCTTTTAATATTTCCATTGACACTGTAAACAGTGATGGTGTAGTTGACTGCAATCGTCAGTTCACCGAACGTAATAGAATGGTAGTGGGTGATGTCACCCGGCCCACTGTCCCATGTGAGATTAGCACTTGTAGAAGTTATATCAGTCACATTGACGTGGCCATAAAACCGATCTGTAAATGAATATACGTTAAATTAAGCATAATGCTGACAGAGATAAAGGGTTTGGGGTGTGATTAATACCTTCATAGCAAATAAAAGGCCGGCGCTCCAAGCAGTTCTTTTCAACCCAAGCCCCAAAACTAAGCATGACCACACACGTGTCTTCAATGTAGTTCTCATCAGGATCAGGCACATTTTGGCAAGGCATTGGCGTTATCACACATTGGGATTCTAATTGTGTGATAAATGGTGCTGCTGTGATAAATGGTGTACTCCAGTCACTGGCCTGTGTGTTTCGGATGGTGGTGCTTTGAACAGGCCCCGTGGATTGTGTGACGTTAGTGAGATATGTCCCGTTTAGGTTGTTGTGATTAGTGACATTTACTGTGAGCCCAGTGGTGCTGCTATATGCATAAGTAACTTTTTGTGTAGTGGTGGTTGGAAAATGCGTAACTTCTTGCAAAGCATTGGTTGTACTATTTGTAACATTTTGTTTAACAGCGGTTGTGCTAGATGTTACATTTGGTGCATTTGGTGTGGTGACGGTTGTACCTTCTTGTGTAACGGCAGTTGTGCTAGATGTTACATTTGGTGCATTTGGTGTGGTGACGGTTGTACCTTCTTGTGTAACAGCGGTTGTGCTAGATGTTACATTTGGTGCATTTGGTTGGGTGACGGTTGTACCTTCATGTGTAACGGTGGTTGTGCTAGATGTTACATTTGGTGCATTTGGTGTGGTGACGGTTGTACCTTCATGTGTAACGGTGGTTGTGCTAGATGTTACATTTGGTGCATTTGGTGCGGTGACGGTTGTACCTTCATGTGTAACGGTGGTTGTGCTAGATGTTACATTTGGTGCATTTGGTGGGGTGACGGTTGTACCTTCTTGTGTAACGCCAGTTGTGCTAGATGTTACATTTGGTGCGGTGACGGTTGTACCTTCTTGTGTAACGGTGGTTGTGCTAGATGTTACATTTGGTGCATTTGGTGTGGTGACGGTTGTACCTTCTTGTGTAACGGCAGTTGTGCTAGATGTTACATTTGGTGCGGTGATGGTTGTACCTTCTTGTGTAACGGTGGTTGTGCTAGATGTTACATTTGGTGCATTTGGTGCGGTGACGGTTGTACCTTCATGTGTAACGGTGGTTGTGCTATATGTTACATTTTTTGCATTTGGTGCGGTGACGGTTGTACCTTCATGTGTAACGGTGGTTGTGCTAGATGTTACATTTGGTACATTTGGTGCATTTGGTGGGGTGACGGTTGTACCTTCTTGTGTAACGGCAGTTGTGCTAGATGTTACATTTGGTGCATTTGGTGCAGTGACGGTTGTACCTTCTTGTGTAGTGGCAGTTGTGCTAGATGTTACATTTGGTGCATTTGGTGCAGTGACGGTTGTACCTTCTTGTGTAGGCAGTTGTGCTAGATGTTACATTTGGTGCATTTGGTGCAGTGACGGTTGTACCTTCTTGTGTAGTGGCAGTTGTGCTAGATGTTACATTTGGTGCATTTGGTGCAGTGACGGTTGTACCTTCTTGTGTAACGGCAGTTGTGCTAGATGTTACATTTGGTGCAGTGACGGTTGTACCTTCTTGTGTAGTGGCAGTTGTGCTAGATGTTACATTTGGTGTGGTGACGGTTGTACCTTCTTGTGTAACGGCAGTTGTGCTAGATGTTACATTTGGTGCAGTGACGGTTGTACCTTCTTGTGTAGTGGCAGTTGTGCTAGATGTTTCATTTGGTGCATTTGGTGTGGTGACGGTTGTACCTTCTTGTGTAGCAGCAGTTGTACTATTTGTTAGATCTGGTTTAGTGGTACTTGTGAGAGATTGTGGGGTATTTTCTTTTGTAGCAGTGGCAAGAGGATAGGTAACATTTGTAACAAAGGTTGTACTATTTGTAAATCCGGTGGTGGCTGTCTGTAATATAGGATTTGTATTATTTTGTGCATCAGTTGTACTATATGTAACATGTTGTGTAGTGGCAGTTGTATTTGGAACTTCTTGTGTTGTGACAGATGTACTGTATGTAATCTTTTGTGTAGTGGCGGCGGTAGAACTAGGGCTCGCAGGTGCTGAGCAGGTACATGAGCAGTTGCAGCAGTCTCTTCTTGGATTAAGAGATTAAGATTAAGATTACTTTATTTGTCACATACCAAATTACATACAGCATATATAACCAGCAGTGAAATGTGAGAGGGTGGTGCAACCTATTACAGACACACTAAGGTTGCAGACCACACTGGTGCAGCTGCCGGACAGCGCTCCAAGGCAAGGTGGGTTAAGTGTCTTGCCCAAGGACACAATGACAGTATGAACTGTGGGGCGAGCGGGAATCGATCCTGCTACCTTCCGGTTGAAGGACGGCCGCTCTACCACTGAGCTACTGCCGCCCCCTTGAGCTACTGCCGCCCCCTGGAAAAGGGGATTTGAATACAGGATGGCCCGGATACCAGTTTTGGAAAGTGAGTGGATCCCCATTGGCCCAGCGAGACCATAAGATGTAAGTGGATGAGTTGATAGAAGTGTCATTGGATGAGTTGATAGAAGCGCCATTGGATGAGTTGATAGAAGCGTCAATGGATGAGTTGATAGAAGCGCCATTGGATGAGTTGATAGAAGCGTCAATGGATGAGTTGACCGAGTTTATGGGTGTATTGATTGTTGAGTTGAGTGTCTTGCGGAGGCCGACCCAGTAATCAGAGGATAGGTCCTGGACAATAATCTGGACATTCTCTGCTGTTATTGTCACAAGTTCTTTAAAACAGGCCTGACAGAAAGTGAAATGCTTTATTAAACTGTGTAGTTTGGCTTAAAACTTTGTATTTAAGTCAATACTATAAAGTCAATATAAAACAATTAGTGCAGTAATATTCAAAATTTTGCCTTTATGAGCCATTTGGTTCTTAAGTCAATATTAGTAAATTAAAGTATTCACAGTTTTACTTTATGATCCCCTCAATTGTTAAGTATATTAGTTGTGTCTCTGTTGTACCTGACAGTGGCTCCTGGCCTCATTCCAAGTGGCTTTTTTGTGTTGGAGAAAGTACTGTCGCTCTGCGGAGCAGTATGTCAGCACCATAACTACAAACAAATTAAGTTAATGCGTTAACTTTGGTTCAGGAGCAAGGCCCCGCCTCAACACCACTTGAACAATACCTCGAACACACCAAAAGTACATCACACATAACCACTTTTGAAAAACCCTTAAAGTAACACTGTAAAACTTTTAGCTAGTAACATCGCCAAATTTTAAATTCCAAAAATATACATTCTAGTATTTAAGGATTCTTAGGCACACGATTGGTAGAATTATACCTATTATTCTAAAAAAAATAAAATAAAAAAAATTCTGACACAGGCCGCCCTTAGCTGTACAGAAAACTCTGATATAATTTATTTATAATTTAATGCCACAGGGACTGGCAGACCTCTCCTGAGTCTGCATGCGTAGCAGCTCAAACACAGGGAGCAGAAATAGGCCAATAAACTGGACCCTTGGAGAGTTTTATTTGTACAAAATCCACCAAAATGACCCGTTTCAGAAGACATGTTTTTTTCTTCCAAACTCCCAGTTTTGGACAGTTTCCTCTCAAAAACAATCAGTGAATCTGTGGCTTAAAGTTGGTGTCGCTTTAAAAATGTTTCCATTATAAATCAACATTTCTTTTAAATGTTTTAACTTTCTGAAAGAAATTAAGTTTTGCACTTGTCAGGTTTATGTGAAAAAAAAAAAAAAATTTCCATTAATATAACACAACTTTAATTTTGACAGAAGAAATTAAGCAATTATTGCAGGTTCTTTTCCCATTGTTGAATTAGGCTTATTACCAATAGGAAGCACCTTTTAACAGATTTCCACTAACCAAAAGTGTTATTAAACACGTATTTTGAGAAATTCACATTTAATTTTATAATCCCTTAACTGAAACTTACCCCAAATTCCCAAAACACACATGCAGTCCTGAGCAGATGGTCTTGCCATGTTGGATTTTCTAAAAATTGCAATTCTTCAACTTTGTAAAAAGACCTCACATGTCCAACATCCACAACCTAAATGAAGAGATTCAACAAAGACAGATTCAACTGTATACTCATTTGCATTACAGAACAGGCTCTGTTATAGTCAGACACTTCGCATGTATCCATACATATGCAAACAATTAAAATTCTTGAAGTTGTCGCTAGTTTGGATAAGGAAGCCAGGATTAAATGGCACACTTAGCAAACTTCCTGTTATTGTAACAATTTGTGGTGGAGCAGTGGTGGTTGTAGTTGTAGCAGCTGTAGTCGTATTTGGAGCAGCTGTAGTCGTATTTGGAGCAGCTGTAGTCGTATTTGGAGCAGCTGTAGTCGTATTTGGAGCAGCTGTAGTCGTAGTTGGAGCAGCTGTAGTCGCATTTGGAGCAGCTGTAGTCGTATTTGGAGCAGCTGTAGTCGTATTTGGAGCAGTAGTTGTTGTAGGAATTGCTGTTGGAATTTCTGAAACCAAAAAATACTGTTTAGTCATTATTCAGCTCCTAAAATGGGAATATATTACAGGTATTTTTTTGGGTTTTAAATTATGAATGCTTACCGGTTACTGCAACATTGCTTAAAGTGCCATTTGTAGTCTGTGCAGCTGTGACAATTTCTGCAGTTGATAACAAATCTCAATACAATTGTAAAACTAAACTAAAGTATTTACCTAAAAGCTTTGACAAAACGGTTGCGAAACCGACTGCCAAACTTGCTTTGAAATCCGGGGTTTAACTAAAAAAAAAAAAAAACAGTTATTACTTTTTATAAAACAATCAATAATCATAAGATAAAAAAACCCTTTGCTACATACATCGTCAACTATTTGTTTGCTGAGACTCTTGAAGCGTTCACTGGTTTGGTCATTAAGCTCAGGAGAAAATGGCTGACTTTGCAAAGTTCCGCTTATTGTAAAGATTTGTGGTGGAGCAGCTGTAGTCGCATTTGGAGCAGCTGTAGTCGTATTTGGAGCAGCTGTAGTCGTATTTGGAGCAGCTGTAGTCGTATTTGGAGCAGCTGTAGTCGTATTTGGAGCAGCTGTAGTCGTATTTGGAGCAGCTGTAGTCGTATTTGGAGCAGCTGTTGTCGTAGGAATTGCTGTTGGAATTTCTGAAACCAAAAAATACTGTTTAGTCATAATTCAGCTCCTAAAATGGGAATATATTACAGGTATTTTTTGGGGTTTTAAATTATGAATGCTTACCGGTTACTGCAACATTGCTTAAAGTGCCATTTGTAGTCTGTGCAGCTGTGACAATTTCTGCAGTTGATGGAAGTGTAGCATCAGGTTAAAAAATTATTCCAACGTCTGTGTCAGTAGCATTGGCTTTGGTTTGTTGTTGGGATGGTCTATATTCAAAAACACAAAAAGAGTTGATCTATCTTATTTATATCCAAACATAGGTAAGGTAAGCACTTGAGCACTTGAGACAGGCATGTCGAAAACTGATCTTTACATACATAGTAACAAATCTCAATACAATTGTAAAACTAAACTAAAGTATGTACCTAAAAGCTTTGACAAAGCAGTTGCGAAAACGACTGCCAAACTTGCTTTGAAATGCGTTGTTTAACTGCAAAAAAAAAAATTTAAGTTATCACTTTTAATAAACAATGGATAATCATTGGAAAAGCAAAACACTTTTCTACTTACCTCGACAACTATTTTGTTGCGAAGATTCTTGAAGTTGTCGCTAGTTTGGATGAGGAAGTCAGTATTAAATGGCACACTTAGCAAACTTCCTATTATTGTAACAATTTGTGGTGGAGCAGTGGTGATTGTAGTTGGAGCAGCTGTAGTCGTATTTGGAGCAGCTGTAGTCGTATTTGGAGCAGCTGTAGTCGTATTTGGAGCAGCTGTAGTCGTATTTGGAGCAGCTGTAGTCGTATTTGGAGCAGCTGTAGTCGTATTTGGAGCAACTGTAGTCGCATTTGGAGCAGCTGTAGTTGTATTTGGAGCAGCTGTAGTCGTATTTGGAGCAACTGTAGTCGCAAAATTACCTTTTGTTGCACCGTCATTACCCAGATGCCTTCCTATTTATTCACAGAGTTCAACGAGAACCATATGTGTACGCAACAAGTGTAACACACTCATGGAGTAAAAATAAAAATAAAAAGAAACTGGTTGCAAGGATAGGAGTGGAGATAAATGAATTGTTAGTGGGTCTAAGAAAACAGCCGTCTGATTTTAGCAGTATAAGTTAGCTACCTTATTGCTAATAAAATAGCATTAGCATCAAATTCATATTGTGAGTTTAAGTGTGAGACGTAGAAATACTTTTGCAGAACCATAATGGACAGGTTTAAACTGGCCAAAACAGAGAGTGGCTATTGTTTTAAGCTTTTATCAATCAACCTGAACTATGTTTTTTTTTTATCTTGTAGTTATCTAACAAAGACATCAGGTGAAGGTGATTTAAAGGTGAAAAAAAAACATCTTTTAATGACAGCTCAGTATAACATTAACAAATGTTTAGGATTGTCTAGTATCATCTTTATTATATGGCATTTAATGTACATATTTTACGCAATGGATATATTTAACTTTATATAAAGCATTTATGATTCACTTTAATGATAAATTGTCTAATCAATTTAAAGTAAGCATATATAGTGTATATATAAAAGACCATTGCAACAGACGGAAAGAAATTAAAAAGGCTCCCCCAAAATCTGCAAACTCCCTCCATCACACAATTCACACAATGGTTACATTTTCCATTTTCTTCAGTTCCCAAAAAACATGGCCCTCCAAGAGACTGGCAAAGGTGGTGTTCAACTGCAAAAAAATGCATAAAATGAAATTAAGGACAAACAGGTCAGAAAAAAACATAAAACGTATAAGGGTGACCTCAGTGGTTACAGTGCCGTACCTGACCAAATACACTGTTCTTCGTCGAATCCTTGTCACAAAGCAGAGACTGTGTTGAAGAGCACATCATGGAGAGGGTGATTTCCCTTTTATCAGCTTCTGCAAAACATAGAGTGTACAGAGAAGAGGAAGGTTATAGTTATAAAATAAGACAGAATCTGCATGTGGGGAATAAACGCGCCGTTATTTCCATCTTTGTTTTTCCTCATATGCTATTTCTTTTTAAATAATCTTGCCATTGATTTTGCATATTATTTTCTTTCCTGGTGGCTTTAGCTCGGCAAAGGTTGTGGAAGAAAAAGTAGTTTTTAGTTCAGAAACACAAAAATACAAAAGTAGTAAATGCAGACAATTTTACAACAAAAGCAACACTATGTAACTTTTTTTTTACCTCAGAATAAGAAACCAGAAAATCATTCAAATAATTAAATTGAGTTTGATCTTTCCCTAACATTTTAATCATAAGTGTGTCAGAGATTCTCACCTGTCCAATTTGTCAATCCTATGGAGGTGCTCGATTCATTACCGGCCATTGTCTGAACTGTAAATGTGTAATTGGTCCCTGATTTCAAGTTGATGAAGGTGTGTGTGGTTTTATTGTATAAATCCTTTGTCAACTGCTGACCCCAGAAGGTAGAGTTAAGGGTCACACTATAATTGACTGTTGGCCCTGCTTTTTCAGGCGGCTCCCAGGAGAAGGTGAGGTTTGATGTACTTTTTTTAGTGAGTCGGACATTTTTAGGTGACGATGGACCTGAACAATAAGAAAGAAAGACAACATGAAGCATATTTACAACGAGATCCCGATCATGCCACAAACAGAGAAAATAGTGACTATGACTCACGGGTAAATATAGACTGTTGCACTGGTGAGCTTTCATTATTTCCACTGACACTGTAAACAGTGATGGTGTAGTTGACTGCAGTCTTCAGGTCCTCAAATGTAACATTTTTGTATGTTACATTTGTTTTATTGTTTACTACTTGGTCACCAAGATATAGTTCGACTTTGAAGAAAATGTCCCCATCCAAGGAATCCCATTGAGCAGTAATATTGTCATTCCATGCAGTTAATGTCAAGTTTTCAATTGGTCTTGGAACTGCACGAGACAAAGTAAAATTCAATAATTGTAAAATGTATAAAACAAAAACAAATAAAGCAACAACATAAAATGCAGATGGGGAACAGAGGACAGATTTATTTGTCACAGACCCACTAGACTACAGCTATCATAAACTGCCAAAACAATCATGATTATTGACAAAAATGTACAGGTTTCAGAAAAAGCATTTTATATATTTGATTCTGAGGTAGCCAGCTGAACACTTACCTGTGTAATTGACCACACTAACAGTGTCGCCGCTCAGACTGATATTAG
Organism: Perccottus glenii; assembly: GCA_024416835.2. Taxonomy (NCBI): domain Eukaryota; kingdom Metazoa; phylum Chordata; class Actinopteri; order Gobiiformes; family Odontobutidae; genus Perccottus; species Perccottus glenii. Next base: position 16,547,182 of record CM044546.2, on the reverse strand, counting down.
CCAGCGCTGTTACAATGAGAGTAATCTTGGTGCCACTTGGAAGGCCTGATATTGATAACTGACTTGTTTGTGTTTGATTGGTGTTTGTTTTGTGTCATTTTGTTTACTGACAGAAAAAAGAAATTGTTTTTCACAAGATCATCTACAGATACATTCTCATTTCTTGTTGGAATATTGGAAATAAAACACTAAGTATTACACAAATACTTACCTAGTCCAAAACCAAGTCACATTATAACCTATGGTCTCTCCTGTGGGTGGATTCCAGCTGAGTGACAAAGAAGTATTTGTGATATTTGATGTGGTCAGGTTAGATACTTTTCCTGGCCCTGGTAAGAAAAAACAATATTCATAAGAAAATCCGATTCAACAATTATGTCAAGTACCAAATGGACATTTGTGTGACATCTCACTAGTGTATGTGGACACCGTCAATTCTTCACTCCATTCGCTCTTGTTGTTGACCGCTGCTCGAACGCTGAAGTTGTACAAACTTCCAGGGGTCAAGCCACAGACAGTATTTAATTCTGTTGTGGTGTTACTCCCGTTTGTTCTCCCGTTTATATTAATGACGTACACGTCCACATCACCTTTTGGTTTGGTCCAATTCAGGGAGACACAGTTTTCTGTCTGGTTTAAAACCTTGAGGTTTGAAACTTTGTTTGGGACTTTAAAAAGGAAACAATGATCAGGTTTATGAACAAACACAACTAGTAAACAGAAAAGTAAAGCCCTTACCTGTGGAGAAAGTGGCATTCTCTGGGTTGAGCTCTCGCCCACACTTTAAGGGAAACACCTGAACTGAATACAAGGTACCTGGTGTCAGGCCATCGAGGTGATAGGTCAGGTTTGTACAATTTGGCAGACTCCTACTTAGACCTATGACCTCGACACGGTAGTGGGTGATGTCACCCGGCCCACTGTCCCATGTGAGATTAGCACTTGTAGAAGTTATATCAGTCACATTGACGTGGCCATAAAACCGATCTGTAAATGAATATACGTTAAATTAAGCATAATGCTGACAGAGATAAAGGGTTTGGGGTGTGATTAATACCTTCATAGCAAATAAAAGGCCGGCGCTCCAAGCAGTTCTTTTCAACCCAAGCCCCAAAACTAAGCATGACCACACACGTGTCTTCAATGTAGTTCTCATCAGGGTCAGGCACATTTTGGCAAGGCATTGGCGTTATCACACATTGGGATTCTAATTGTGTGATAAATGGTGCTGCTGTGATAAATGGTGTACTCCAGTCACTGGTCTGTGTGTTTCGGATGGTGGTGCTTTGAACAGGCACCGTGGATTGTGTGACGTTAGTGAGATATGTCCCGTTTAGGTTGTTGTGATTAGTAACATTTACTGTGAGCCCAGTGGTGCTGCTATATGCATAAGTAACTTTTTGTGTAGTGGTGGTTGTAAAATTTGTAACTTCTTGCAAAGCATTGGTTGTACTATTTGTAACATTTTGTTTAACAGCGGTTGTGCTAGATGTTACATTTGGTGCATTTGGTGGGGTGACGGTTGTACCTTCTTGTGTAACGGCAGTTGTGCTAGATGTTACATTTGGTACATTTGGTGCATTTGGTGTGGTGATGGTTGTACCTTCTGGTGTAACAGCAGTTGTGCTAGATGTTACATTTGGTGCATTTGGTGCGGTGACGGTTGTACCTTCTTGTGTAACGGCAGTTGTGCTAGATGTTACATTTGGTGCATTTGGTGTGGTGACGGTTGTACCTTCTTGTGTAAGGGCAGTTGTGCTAGATGTTACATTTGGTACATTTGGTATGGTGACGGTTGTACCTTCTTGTGTAACGGCAGTTGTGCTAGATGTTACATTTGGTGCGGTGACGGTTGGACCTTCTTGTGTAACGGCAGTTGTGCAAGATGTTACATTTGGTGCATTTGGTGGGGTGACGGTTGGACCTTCTTGTGTAACGGCAGTTGTGCCAGATGTTACATTTGGTGCATTTGGTGTGGTGACGGTTGTACGTTCTTGTGTAACGGCAGTTGTGCCAGATGTTACATTTGGTACATTTGGTGTGGTGACGGTTGTACCTTCTTGTGTAACGGCAGTTGTGCCAGATGTTACATTTGGTGCGATTGGTGTGGTGACGGTTGTACCTTCTTGTGTAACGGCAGTTGTGCCAGATGTTACATTTGGTGCGATTGGTGTGGTGACGTTTGTACCTTCTTGTGTAACGGCAGTTGTGCTAGATGTTACATTTGGTGCATTTGGTGGGGTGACGGTTGTACCTTCTTGTGTAACGGCAGTTGTGCTAGATGTTACATTTGGGGCATTTGGTGTGGTGACGGTTGTACCTTCTTGTGTAACGGCAGTTGTGCTAGATGTTACATTTGGTACATTTGGTGTGGTGACGGTTGTACCTTCTTGTGTAACGGCAGTTGTGCTAGATGTTACATTTGGTGCATTTGGTGCGGTGACGGTTGTACCTTCTTGTGTAACGGCAGTTGTGCTAGATGTTACATTTGGTACATTTGGTGCGGTGACGGTTGTACCTTCTTGTGTAACGGCAGTTGTGCTAGATGTTACATTTGGTGCATTTGGTGCGGTGACGGTTGTACCTTCTTGTGTAACGGCAGTTGTGCTAAATGTTACATTTGGTGTGATTGGTGTGGTGACGGTTGTACCTTCTTGTGTAACGGCAGTTGTGCTAGATGTTACATTTGGTGCATTTGGTGGGGTGACGGTTGGACCTTCTTGTGTAACGGCAGTTGTGCCAGATGTTACATTTGGTACATTTGGTGTGGTGACGGTTGTACCTTCTTGTGTAACGGCAGTTGTGCTAGATGTTACATTTGGTGCGATTGGTGTGGTGACGGTTGTACCTTCTTGTGTAACGGCAGTTGTGCTAGATGTTACATTTGGTGCGATTGGTGTGGTGACGGTTTTACCTTCTTGTGTAACGGCAGTTGTGCTAGATGTTACATTTGGTGCATTTGGTGGGGTGACGGTTGGACCTTCTTGTGTAACGGCAGTTGTGCCAGATGTTACATTTGGTGCATTTGGTGTGGTGACGGTTGTATCTTCTTGTGTAACGGCAGTTGTGCTAGATGTTACATTTGGTACATTTGGTGTGGTGACGGTTGTACCTTCTTGTGTAACGGCAGTTGTGCTAGATGTTACATTTGGTGCGATTGGTGTGGTGACGGTTGTACCTTCTTGTGTAACGGCAGTTGTGCTAGATGTTACATTTGGTACATTTGGTGTGGTGACGGTTGTACCTTCTTGTGTAACGGCAGTTGTGCTAGATGTTACATTTGGTGCGATTGGTGTGGTGACGGTTGTACCTTCTTGTGTAACGGCAGTTGTGCTAGATGTTACATTTGGTGCATTTGGTGTGGTGACAGTTGTACCTTCTTGTGTAACGGCAGGTGTGCTAGATGTTACATTTGGTACATTTGGTGTGGTGACGGTTGTACCTTCTTGTGTAACGGCAGTTGTGCTAGATGTTACATTTGGTGCATTTGGTGCGGTGACGGTTGTACCTTCTTGTGTAACGGCAGTTGTGCTAGATGCTACATTTGGTGCATTTGGTGGGGTGACGGTTGTACCTTCTTGTGTAACGGCAGTTGTGCTAGATGTTACATTTGGTACATTTGGTGTGGTGACGGTTGTACCTTCTTGTGTAACGGCAGTTGTGCTAGATGTTACATTTGGTGCATTTGGTGGGGTGACGGTTGTACCTTCTTGTGTAACGGCAGTTGTGCTAGATGTTACATTTGGTGCATTTGGTGGGGTGACGGTTGTACCTTCTTGTGTAACGGCAGTTGTGCTAGATGTTACTTTTGGTGCATTTGGTGTGGTGACGGTTGTACCTTCTTGTGTAACGGCAGTTGTGCTAGATGTTACATTTGGTAAATTTGGTGTGGTGACGGTTGTACCTTCTTGTGTAACGGCAGTTGTGCTAGATGTTACATTTGGTAAATTTGGTGTGGTGATGGTTGTACCTTCTTGTGTAATGGCAGTTGTGCTAGATGTTACATTTGGTGCATTTTGTGCATTTGGTGCGGTGATGGTTGTACCTTCTTGTGTAACGGCAGTTGTGCTAGATGTTACATTTGGTGCATTTTGTGTGGTGACAGTTGTACCTTCTTGTGTAACAGCAGTTGTGCTAGATGTTGCATTTGGTGCATTTGGTGCATTTGGTGCATTTGGTGCGGTAACGGTTGTACCTTCTTGTGTAACGGCAGTTGTGCTAGATGTTACATTTGGTATGGTGATGGTTGTACCTTCTTGTGTAACGGCAGTTGTGCTAGATGTTACATTTGGTGCATTTGGTGGGGTGACGGTTGTACCTTCTTGTGTAACGGCAGTTGTGCTAGATGTTACATTTGGTGCATTTGGTGCGGTGATGGTTGTACCTTCTTGTGTAACGGCAGTTGTGCTAGATGTTACATTTGGTGCATTTGGTGGGGTGACGGTTGTACCTTCTTGTGTAACGGCAGTTGTGCTAGATGTTACATTTGGTGCATTTGGTGTGGTGACGGTTGTACCTTCTTGTGTAACGGCAGTTGTGCTAGATGTTAAATTTGGTACATTTGGTGTGGTGATGGTTGTACCTTCTTGTGTAACGGCAGTTGTGCTAGATGTTACATTTGGTACATTTGGTGCGTTGATGGTTGTACCGTCTTGTGTAACGGCAGTTGTGCTAGATGTTACATTTGGTGCATTTGGTGGGGTGACGGTTGTACCTTCTTGTGTAACGGCAGTTGTGCTAGATGTTACAATTGGTACATTTGGTGAATTTGGTGCAGTGATGGTTGTACCTTCTTGTGTAACGTCAGTTGTGCTAGATGTTACATTTGGTGCATTTGGTGTGGTGACGGTTGTACCTTCCTTTGTAACGGGAGTGGTGCTAGATGTTACATTTGGTGCATTTGGTGCGGTGACGGTTGTACCTTCTTGTGTAACGGCAGTTGTGCTAGATGTTACATTTGGTACATTTGGTGTGGTGATGGTTGTACCTTCTTGTGTAACGGCAGTTGTGCTAGATGTTACATTTGGTGCATTTGGTGCGGTGACGGTTCTACCTTCTTGTGTAACGGCAGTTGTGCTAGATGTTACATTTGGTGCATTTGGTGGGGTGACGGTTGTACCTTCTTGTGTAACGGCAGTTGTGCTAGATGTTACATTTGGTGCATTTGGTGTGGTGACGGTTGTACCTTCTTGTGTAACGGCAGTTGTGCTAGATGTTACATTTGGTACATTTGGTGTGGTGATGGTTGTACCTTCTTGTGTAACGGCAGTTGTGCTAGATGTTAGAATTGGTGCATTTGGTGCGGTGATGGTTGTACCTTCTTGTGTAACGGCAGTTGTGCTAGATGTTACATTTGGTGCATTTGGTGTTTTGACGGTTGTGCCTTCTTGTGTAACAGCAGTTGTGCTAGATGTTACATTTGGTGCATTTGGTGTGGTGACGGTTGTACCTTCTTGTGTAACGGCAGTTGTGCTAGATGTTACATTTGGTGCATTTGGTGTGGTGACGGTTGTACCTTCTTGTGTAACGGCAGTTGTGCTAGATGTTACATTTGGTGCGGTGATGGTTGTACCTTCTTGTGTAACGGCAGTTGTGCTAGATGTTACATTTGGTGTGGTGACGGTTGTACCTTCTTGTATAACGGCAGTTGTGCTAGATGTTACATTTGGTGCGGTGATGGTTGTACCTTCTTGTGTAACGGCAGTTGTGCTAGATGTTACATTTGGTGCATTTGGTGTGGTGACGGTTGTACCTTCTTGTGTAACGGCAGTTGTGCTAGATGTTACATTTGGTACATTTGGTGCGGTGATGGTTGTACCTTCTTGTGTAACGGCAGTTGTGCTAGATGTTACATTTGGTGCATTTGGTGCGGTGACGGTTGTACCTTCTTGTGTAACGGCAGTTGTGCTAGATGTTACATTTGGTGCGGTGATGGTTGTACCTTCTTGTGTAACGGCAGGCAGTTGTGCTAGATGTTACATTTGGTGCATTTGGTGTGGTGACGGTTGTGCCTTCTTGTGTAACAGCAGTTGTGCTAGATGTTACATTTGGTGCGGTGATGGTTGTACCTTCTTGTGTAACGGCAGTTGTGCTAGATGTTACATTTGGTGCATTTGGTGTGGTGACGGTTGTACCTTCTTGTGTAACGGCAGTTGTGCTAGATGTTACATTTGGTGCATTTGGTGCATTTGGTGCAGTGACGGTTGTACCTTCTTGTGTAACGGCAGTTGTGCTAGATGTTACATTTGGTGCGGTGATGGTTGTACCTTCTTGTGTAACGGCAGTTGTGCTAGATGTTACATTTGGTGCGTTGATGGTTGTACCTTCTTGTGTAACGGCAGTTGTGCTAGATGTTACATTTGGTGCATTTGGTGCATTTGGTGTGGTGACGGTTGTACCTTCTTGTGTAATGGCAGTTGTGCTAGATGTTACATTTGGTGCATTTGGTGCATTTGGTGTGGTGACGGTTGTACCTTCTTGTGTAGCAGCAGTTGTACTATTTGTTAGATCTGGTTTAGTGGTACTTGTGAGAGATTTGGGGGTATTTTCTTTTGTAGCAGTGGCAAGAGGATAGGTAACATTTGTAACAAAGGTTGTACTATTTGTAAATCCGGTGGTGGCTGTCTGTAAAATATGATTTGTATTATTTTGTGCATCAGTTGTACTATATGTAACATGTTGTGTAGTAGCAGTGGCAGTTGTATTTGGAACTTCTTGTGTTGTGACAGATGTACTGTATGTAATCTTTTGTGTAGTGGCAGCGGTAGAACTAGGGCTCGCAGGTGCTGAGCAGGTACATGAGCAGTTGCAGCAGTTTCTTCTTGGAAAAGGGGATTTGAATACAGGATGGCCCAGATACCAGTTTTGGAAAGTGAGTGGATCCCCATTGGCCCATCGAGACCAAAAGATGTAAGTGGATGAGTTGACCGAGTTATTGGGTGCATTAATTGTTGAGTTGAGTGTCTTGCGGAGGCCAACCCAGTAATCAGAGGATAGGCCCTGGGCAATAATCTGGAAGTTCTCTGTTGTAATCGTCACAAGGTCTTTAAAACAGGCCTGACAGAAAGCGAAAGGCTTTTTGTAAACTGTGAAGATTTGGTTAAATCTCTAAATTAAAGTTAACACTATGTATATATATATATACACACACACACACACACACACACACAACGTTAACATAGGACCTCTTACATTTTTAAACACATATTAGTTACCAGATAAAATTTAAATCCATTAACTTAGATTATATGACAAAGGTAGTTTGCCTCTGTTGTACCTGACACTGGCTCCTGGCCTCATTCCAAGTGGAGTTTTTATCCTGGCGAAAGTACTGTCGCTCTGCAAAGCTGCATGCCAGCACCACTATAAAAACAATGAGTTTCATAACACTTTGAATTTCTTATTTACTGGCTCTTTTAAATTCTGATTTTTTTCTCTATAGAGAAATCACTTCAAATTACCAAATAGTGTAAGACATTTACACTATATATAGTTTTTTTTTTTGGTAAAAATTAGAAAACTGATACTCACCCCAAATGGCCAAAACACACATGCAGTCCTGAGCAGATGTTCTTGCCATGTTGGATTTTTCAAAATCTCAATTCTTCAGCTTTGTTAAAGACCTCACCATACAAGACAAGACTTAGGTTCTGCCTAACAGTTGCATATATCCAACACCCACCTCACCCTCGAACCCAAATGAAAAGCTACTTGAAATGTAGAATCATATAACAAACATCCCAAACCTCCCCAAAAAGTTCATAAACAGAAGGCTCCATTAAATTCATGCCCTCCTAGTTTTGCATACATCAATCAAACATGCAAAGTATTGGAGCAAACAGATACGTATTTATAAAAAACATCTACAAACTAAACAGCGTGACATTTAAGTTTACATTAGACAAGCCAATTTATTTGTATAGCACATTTAAAAACAACAAGTTGCGCCAAAGTGCCTCACAAAATGCAAGAGAAACACAGAAATAAATAACCACATTGAGAAAAACAATGAAAGTTAATTTAAAAGATTAAAACATTTTAAAAGGCAAACTTAAATAAACAGTAAATATATATGAAGTAAAAAAAAGATAAAAATACATTATCCATAGATTAAAAAGTGAATTCAAGCTAAACTTAAAGCCACTTTGCCTTCAAGTACCTCCTTTAAGACCCCTGGTGATTTTTGTATAACCTACATAAAAAAGGGAAACTAACTGACTAATCTTTGTCTGAATATAGGATTTGTTGTGCTTAAAGGCACTTCTGCTGGCTCTTCTGAGGTCTGGTACTCAAAGTTGATTATGTCTCTAGGGGTGATCAAGCCCAACCCAATAAAAAAATGTGTTAATCCTACAAAGAAATACATGTCCATGTGAAATAATAAACCACAACACTGCTCTAAACATGTTGCTGACAAATAAAGTATATATCAACACATTGCTTTAAGCTAACTATCTCGGAATTATTCAATTATACAGCGACCTCTAGTGGTCAGTGACGTCAAAGCCACCACAGGAACATTGCCTCTGGGCCAGTGGCTCATGCCCTCCATGCAGGAGCTGTTACTTATGAAGTTTATCATATAGCAAAGCAGTAAGAGAACAAAAAAGAAAAAAGAAAAATGCACAATCACTTAAACAGCTATTTATTCACTAAGGCTTTAATAGTGCCAGTAAAATTTGGTTGGCTTAGAGTACAAGTAACCATACTCAGTTAACAGTGCCGTGTCCTCAGTCACCACCAGGCTGCTGGTATGTGGCCTCCGTATTAATTATTTTTATTCTTTATACTTTAACTAACAGCTATCTTGTTTAAATAATTTGTTACAGCTTCATGCACTTAATTTGCTGACCTAACAGCCTTAACATTGACTTAATTACTATTGTTTTGTTACTAGACATTTTTTATCAATTAACTTGATTCAAACTACAAACTACTAAAATCCAGTTGAAGGTGACCCCAGCCTTTTACATGACACCTCAAAATGTAAAAATAAATAATGACAACACAGACAGAAGAAATTTTTAAAAAGCCTCTCCCAGAGTCTGTAAAGGCCCTCACTCAAAAGAACACACAATTAAACTGTAGAATGAATAGTATCGTAAATGTTATAAGAATTTTATTCTTATAATTGTGTATATTGTTTATAGTTAGTTGGTGCTCATAGTTCTCTACAGGTCATGTCAAATCATGTTGTGTCCTCCATGTTATTCCAAGCATGGGGTAGACATAACTAAAGACATGGCTTGCCGGAGGACTTCTGCACCTGGAGCCTGGAGCTGGGGCCTTGAGGGGAGGGTGTATGCAAGATACACCTCCCACTGACAGCCCCCACTTTAGTGATATAAAATGTAATGTTTTGCTTACCTCCGTAAGCAAAACGCACAATGTACCTTTGTTGTATCTGTGTAATTTGCTTCCCTTGCAAGGAATAAAACCTGGCCTTTCGCTTTTATAATATAATCTGTCTCCGTGTCTCTCTGGATAATATAAGGATATAGAATTCTTTTGGACATATAGAATTCTTATAACATTTGGTGCCGTGACCCGGATTTCAATATTCGTGGTTTCTCATGCAAAGAGGTGAACTGACGTGCACGGGGAAATGCAAAAACAATGCATTTCTTGTAAGTCCCAAGCTGTGCTATTTAGCAGTAATGGCCAGATATCCCCTCTCTGTGTGTGAACGCGATGACGAAATCTGGACTGAGAAAAAGAGAAGAGCAGAGAGACGAGAGAACAGAACAGACAGTCTGGCTGCGGAACAACTGGACTATTGGACTGAAAATTCAGGTAAACAGCTGTTTAATTTATTTTTTGGTGTGTGCGTGTGTGAGTTTGTAATTACCAAAGCTCCCGGAAGTCGTTTTGGAAATCTGACATATGTTGAGCGGGCTGCATGTACTTTACATCATTAGTTGATGTTTTTCCATGAAGTTGGCCAGCATATGAGATTCTTAAACGCTGAAAGATCGAGAACCTAAATGTCATCTAGGGGTGAGGTCCGCTTTATCGAGAACCCAAATGTAAAATCTAAGGGTGAGGTTTAAAGCCGAAAAAGTATGTGTTTTTGATCAAGAACCTACATGTAAAATCTTAAAGGGTGAGGTTTTAAACGGGATATTCTGATGTTAATCTGTGTTAAAGCTTGTTGTCTTGCTAGATTTTAGTTTGATAGATACCTTATGCTTTGTAAGTCTTCAGGTGTTTCTTGAAACGGACCCGCGCGTTTAGTTCATTTGGCCGTGACAAGGGCGGGACTCTATGGCACTAGATAGTTCACCTGATTACAAAGAAGTATGAGGTCTAAAAAGCTTGTCTAGAGAGCACAGGAATTTATCTTAGATTAATAATCACGTATCGTAATACGCCACAATCGAACTGCCTTGCATAGCTAGTATTGTTGGTTTTAATGGTGCGTTGGACGCACAGGAAAACTCGAGTATTGACCATTATCGAGAACCTACATGTAAAATCTTAACGGGTGAGATGAATGAGTCCGAAGTCAATGTGACTATAAAAAGGCCTGCCTACGTAGAAGTGATTCCTGCAGATGAGAAATGAGATTTTAAAAGCCCACTAGATAGTGACAGGCTTATGCTGAAAAATGTTCACTGCATGTGAAGCGGTGATTTAAAAAAAAAGCCCACGAGAGCTTTTGCTGAAAAATGTTCACTGCTGGTGACGCGGTGAGTGGAAAAAAAAAAAGGAAAAAGCCCACTGAAAGTGAAGGGGCTTATACTGAGAATTGTTGACAATACTGAGAATTGTTGACCTAAAGTTAAAGATAAAGGTGTGTGAGAGAATAAATGTGTTATGAATGGGCCATTGTTGGATGAAGAATGAGTCTAATGATGTGAATCAGAACAACGGTAATGTTTTTGTTTAGAAAAAGTTTGAACAACATGAGAGAGAGAAAGGTAACTTCCATAAGCTATTTTTCTAGTTAAAAAAAAAAAAAAGAGAAGTAGAGAAGAGATTTTTGAAAGAAGTACACGCATGTACTTCAAAACACTAATCATTTGTATTTTGTTTAAATGTTTCTGGAGCATCTAGGTCTCGGCCTCCCTCCCTCCGGAAAACAGTGTCCTCTCCAAAAACCTTCCTCTGCACCCCACCTCCCACATGCTCCTTTTCGGCTGAAAAAAAAAAAAAAAAGGAAAAAGGCTGGCAGACCAGCAGCAGCAACACGGAAGCGGTAAGATAAACGAATTCAGACAATCGTTTATTTGTTTAAATTTTGATATATTGAGATTGACCAAAAAGGTATTTGTAAAGTGTGTTTGCAAATTGGATGAAACTTGAAATTAATATGAATGTAATGTATTTCTCTGAGGAAAAATGCACAATTGCCATTGGAGACGAGAGCGAGGTGGAGGTGGGCGTGACAGACGAGAGGGCACTGAGAGGAGGAGAAGGAGGAGGTCGAAACTGGGTCCAGACGAGACGAGGGAATGACCTCAGGACTGACCGCTTCAACTAACAGGTCAGGTACATAAACACACAAACACATGTAACTGCACACACATAAACACATGTAAATACAGACACATAAAGACACAGACACAAACACGGACACATGAGACACACATCTACAGAGAAGGATGTGATTTTGGTTTATGAGAGAAAATAATGAGTATTCTGTTAAAGAACAGAGTTGGTTTTGAATTTAATGTGACATAGAAATGTGAACATTAAAGGTTTAAAGAAGTTAAAGGTCCAACACTTGGATCTAAAATAGAATTAGTGATTGATGTTTTGCTAAACAATGTTGTGTATCTATTAGTACGAGAACTAATAGAGGTCCTTAATATCAGTGTGGTTCAAACACACGGTATAACGCCAATAAAAGAATGAAAATGAATACTTTGTAATGGGAAGAATTACAAGATAACATTATTGTTGCAATTGGGAGAATTTAAATATATGTTTTAAAGTTGAATTGCGCAGAGTAAGTTTATAAAGATAATATAACTTTCTAGTTGGGCCATGAGCTTATATTTAAAAGAGAACAAGGTTACCAGAACCTAGATGAAGAAAAGTAACATTTATGTATTCCTCTGGTTTGGTTCTAACAAAGTGTGAAAATGGAGAAAGTGGATTCAAAACAACCACTGTTTGGATTCACAAGGAATGTTTAAAAACAAGATAACATTCTATGTAAGTCAATGTAACAGGAGCTTCACAGCACCCTCCTTTTTTTTGCTCCCAAGAGCGAGAAATGTTTTGTTTCGGGTTTTTGTTTTTTGGCTCCACAGACAGTGTGGGAGCCTGTACATTAAACAAACTTTTAATGTTGAGAAAAATGCTGAGTTATAAATGTCAGTGACAGAGACAGTCTGCACTGAACTAATGTGTTAAATCAAGTTTATGATACTTAATTATGAAAACTGTTTGACCTTCTGACAGGTCTGTTGATATGAATAAAGTCCACATTTGAGTTTTATTGAATCTATGAAACATGATTTGGTAACTAAACGATTGAATTAATGAGATTGAATATGGGTTTGAGAAGAAAAACTTAAAGTTTAAGTAATTGGAAATTGAAGTGAAGATAGTTCAAAATAAATAATAATCATTATTTATTTTGGTACTTTATAATTAAGGTATAGTGTGATCTATGCAATAAAGATTTAAACTGTGATGTAAATTGGTAATCTGGTTTTGGTGATTAAAAACATATCTATGTTAAAACAGTTCAAACTGTTAAAATGATCTTAAAGGTTTTATTTGAAAAATTAAAGTTAATGAAAAATAAGTGAATAAAAGATAATTGTTAAACTAACAAGGTGAATTGTTAAAGTTTAAGAGCATATGCCAATGGCTGGCTGGGTTTAATCACTGTTCGAAGTGATTTAAGAATTTTTTTTTGGAGTACTGGGACTAACACAAGGTCCTTTTGAACAGAAGTTAAGTTTTTGTTTTGTTTTGTTTTATCAAACTTTAGGTCGTTGTAACCTAAAGAAAAAGAAAAAAGAGGTTGAGATGATACATTTTATTAAATGAACAGTAATGATAATTACTGATTACAACTTTGGTGAATTTGAATAAATAAAGAGAGACATGTTATTTTGATTTTACACTTGATGTTAAAGTTTCTGTTTAACATTGAGTGAGGTGAATTCTTTATGTGGCATCTGAATGCCAAATTAGTGGAAACATAAAAATAGTAATTGATGAAATTGTTTTTATGTTACGTTTAAATTAATATGGGAAAAATACAAAAACAAACTGGTTTATTGTATTTAGCACCTGGTGGTAAAACTGAGTTTTACAGAGACAGTATAGAACTAATCTATACTGAACACAATCCTGAAGAAATTTTATTTAAAAATAAAGCACAATTTAAGAGGAAATTTGTTGATTTTATGGTTGGTCTTTCCTTTTAAAAAAAAAAAACAAAAACACAGTCACAAAGGTGATGGTGTTTTGGAGGAAAGCAGAGGGAACAGCAGATGAGACATGCTGCTGTTACTGGTTTAACCCCAGAGAGGGGGGTCTGACCCAAGGGATTAAGAAATTGTGTTTTGAAGTAAGAGAAAAAATGTGTTTTCTTTCTAAAGAAAGTAATTTGAGGTAAATTAAACAATATTTTGAGAATATTCTAATTTAAAAGAACATGTGAAATAAATTGTGAATTGAAGGTGAATGTTTAAAGGTTTGTGAAAATAGATCATGAGAAACAAGTTCTGATCTATATAAATTATTTATGTTTGCATCAACTGAGTTAAAATTTGTCAAATTGTGGATGATACCAATTACAGTTACAGGTAAAGACCTACAACTAATGGTAACTAAAATTAAAACTGAACTAACCAAAGTTAAGTTTTAAATATAACATAAACAAAAGTGATGCTATTTGTAAAACATAAAGAAGATGAATAATTAGAAATGCTAATTAATGAAATAACATGTTTTGATTTTATTTTTGATTTTTGTTTCATTTTTGTTTCATTTTTTTTTGGAATTTTGAGCCATGGTTGTCCCACGCCTCAAAAAGGGGGAGATGAAGGTTTGAACAAAACTGTGTTAAAGTGCTGAAGGGATGCTTGGTTAACCTAATGGTTAGCAGGAGGCTGAAACAACAGTGTTTAATACAGTTAAAAGTTTAAATCAAATAATGAAATAAAGAAAGTTGACAGGACTTTTCTGGAGAAGCACTGTTTAGTCTGATTAAACCTTTTCAGATTAAAGTAGATTTCCAGCAGACCATATCTGTGGAAACAGGGTTTATCTGCTGTTTCAATTTTATGGTTTGATCATTTTAAGGGCTTTTATGGTTTCGTTTGACGAAAACCTAGGAGGCACTTTCTATGGGTCTATAATGTCAGATAACGTTCTGATTTGTTTGTGTGTTCTTTATTTGGATGGAAGCCAACTACAACAAGTATACCAGTTCAGAAAAGGAGTTTTGAAGATTAATATAGCCACCACCAGTAAGAGCTAATATTAACATAGTTCTTTGAACTTATATCATCTTGGTTTACACCTGTGAAGGGAAGCACACCTGTGAGCAGGGCTAGTGACGGGGGTCACATGACATGACTTCCTGTGACATCACTCTGAACTTGACAAACGTAGAGATCAGGGACAGGTGCAGTGCAAAGCAGAAGTCTGGAGGTTTTGTGAAAGTAAGACCATTAGACCAGCGTTGCCTGCTGACCGGAAACATGCGTCCTTAAAGGATCCTCGTTTTATTTGTGTTCACATACAACGTGACGGAGAACATCGTGAGTGGAAACTCACACTTTAGGAGCCAAACAGCAGCTCCTCAGGTTCATTTGAGAGCCCCATTTACATCGACAGAGGTGTCCTTCAAGGTGTCCTTAATGAATATAAGACTAAAATTAAATTAGCATTAGGATTTGACTTTTGCTATTTGGGACAATTTATGAAAATGTGGATTAAATAAAGTATATTTATAAACAACAAAGGTTTATGAATTGTATGAGAGATGCTGTAACTGTTAATTAAACTGGAAATGAGAGAAAACTGGTCCAAGGACTGGACAGAACAAAATAGCACTGAGCATGCTTTTAGCTGAAGAGGGGGATCTACAAAGGATTTCCTCCAAAGTAACACAGGACTAGTTACAGCAGAACTAAAGTCTTTAAGAAAGGACTTCAAACTCTAACAGAGAAATTAGAATATTCTGGTATAGAGAAATTAATTTTGACCTGGTTTTACAACATATTTGGAAAATTTACTGGGATTTTAGAATCTGTATTGAGATACAGTACTTGTTGCACTTCCATGTCTAATAACGTTTGTTTGTGTTGCTTTACATGTACCGGAGCTTGTTGGTGAGATTGATGAATGTGGCCATTGCTGGGTCAACATTCCTGGACATGCACCTGCCAAACGACTAAGGTCAAGGCTTTGACCTCAGATGAACACTTTGATATCTGAGGGACGTTATTGTTTGCATGTACACCAACGGGACAACAGCTCCAGGACGGATCATACTACAGACCTAAGGGCCGTATGGTTCATTGAATTGATTATGCTGAAGAGAGTTGATTTTAATCATTATGAATGTACATATGTCTCACTCCATGTGTTTTTCTTTTCGTTACAGGGACAGAAATGGACAGGCAGGGACAGGCCAGAGATCTTGAGTCCAATGGGTTGACCAGCTCAACCTCTGGCATATTTTTCTACTTTATTTTGGAGTGACACCATGTTTTGATTTATGATTTATGGAATTTAAAGAATTTGACTTTGAAGAATCAGTGCATTACTTTATGGGTTCCCATTTGATTTGAAACATATCCATTATAATCATTTGTTATGTTTGTTTTGACATGTGTTGTAAGTTAATCATTTGAAGTGATTACATACGTTTGATGCTTGATGTTTGTGTTTTGTCACCGCCTTTGGGGCAAGGGGTGGATAGAAGAGTTTTTCCCAGCTTTAGGTCATTTTACCAATGGGTCAAAATGTTCTTCTGGCTAGGTCAACGCCCTGCTGGGTTTTCGCTTCTGTCATAGTTTAAAACTCAAAATCAAGCTAGTAGGTTGTTTATGCTAATTGTCATCAGCATAAAGAGGGGGGAATGTTATAAGAATTTTATTCTTATAATTGTGTATATTGTTTATAGTTAGTTGGTGCTCATAGTTCTCTACAGGTCATGTCAAATCATGTTGTGTCCTCCATGTTATTCCAAGCATGGGGTAGACATAACTAAAGACATGGCTTGCCGGAGGACTTCTGCACCTGGAGCCTGGAGCTGGGGCCTTGAGGGGAGGGTGTATGCAAGATACACCTCCCACTGACAGCCCCCACTTTAGTGATATAAAATGTAATGTTTTGCTTACCTCCGCAAAAGCACAATGTACCTTTGTTGTATCTGTGTAATTTGCTTCCCTTGCAAGGAATAAAACCTGGCCTTTCGCTTTTTATAATATAATCTGTCTCCGTGTCTCTCTGGATAATATAAGGATATAGAATTCTTTTGGACATATAGAATTCTTATAACAGTAACATTTAGTATTTATTTTCTTGTGTTTGGCTGTTCCATTTTCTCCAGTTTCCAAAATACACTGTTCATCAGGAGATTGGCAAAGCTGGTGTTTAACTGCAGCAAATGCATTAAATGACAATGAGGAAAAACAGGTCAGAAAAAAAAAATTCTAATAAAACGTATGAAGGTGCCCACAGTGATTACAGTGCCGTACCTGACGAAACACACTGTTCTTCGTCGATTCCTTGTCACAGAGCAGAGACTGTGTTGAAGAGCACAGCATGGAGAAGGTGATTTCCATTACATCAGCATCTGCAAAACAGAGAGTGTACAGAGAAGAGGAAACACACCAAACAAGACAGAATTTGCATGTGGGCAAAAAGAGCAAAAGATCACCATTCATTTTGCATTTTCTTTTCCCCTGTATTTACTTTTAGGTTATAATGAACAACATATAATCCACATATATGAGTTATTAGTTAAAACCAACTTCACTGGGTAAATATTTTCCTGTGAATTGGTCATAATTTACACTGTATTGTAGCAATAAAAGGATGTTCCAGCTATTTTCTTTTTTTTAAACCTGACCCTATGCCCTATTCATTTTCGCTTTTAGTGTAAAAGTCAAATCCAGGTTTAAACCATCTTATGACCAAAATGTCTGTCATATTTGTGAGCTGTTATTGAATTATAGCAGGGGTGTCCAAACATTTTGCAAAGAGGGCCACATTTAATGATAAAAAAACGGTCCAAGGGCCGACAAGTCTCTTCTAATTTTATTCCTATTCCAAAGTTCAGGTTTTAGTTGGATTTGAACTGGTTGTTGATGAATTTTGTACCTGTTTGTATAAAGCTGCTGCTGTTAGGGCCAAAACAATATGTTTTATTTCTAAAGCTGAGGGCTGCATAAAATCTCACTTTGTGCCATGTTTGGCCCCCGGCTGGACTTTCGACTTGTCTGGATTAGAGTTACATCCTCTCATGTACACAAAAAAAAACATTTTATTTTTTTTTATTCACCCCCTTCTTGTTCATTGGCCATTGGTGTGAAGTGAAGGAGGATTTCAGTTGCATTTTTTTAGTTAATAAAATGTTGCAGACCCTGTGTATTATACTATACAAATCTTTGATCTGACGAGAACATACCCAGTCACTTACCTGTGAAAGATGTCAAAACTGCAGGGTTGCTCAAGTCATTTACCATTGTCTGAACTTGAAATGTGTAATTGGTCCCTGATGTCAAGTTGCTGAAGGTGTGTGTGGTTTTATTGTCCAAAACCTCTGTCCACTGCTGACCCCAGAAGGTAGAGGAAATGTTCACCAAATACTTGATAGTTGGCCCTGCATTTTCAGGTGCCTTCCAGGTGAAGGTGAGGTATGTTTTAGTATTTGTAATGAGTTGGACATTTGTAGGTGGCAATGGAGCTGAACAATGAGAAAGAAAGACAACATGAAGCATATTTACAATGAGATCACAATCAGGCCACAAACAGAGAAAATAGTGACTATGACTCACGGGTAAATATAGACTTTTGCACTGGTAAGCTTTTAATATTTCCATTGACACTGTAAACAGTGATGGTGTAGTTGACTGCAATCGTCAGTTCACCGAACAAAATAGAATGTTCTTTTATAGCACTTTTATTCCTTATTAGTTGGTTGCCAAGATTTAGTTCGACGGTGAAGCAGAGGTCCCCCTCAGAAGAGTCCCATTTAGCAGTAATATTGCCACTCTCCGCACTTAACGTCAGGTTTGCAATTGGTCTTGGAACTGCATGAGACAAAGTGTAATTTTATAATCAGAAAGCACATTGCAAACAAACAAACAAAAACAGATACAGCAGAAAAACATAATATCTGACAAAAGTTTAGCATTGACTGGATATCTGTGGGTAATACCTGCCGTTACTCAAACTCATCTTTTAAAATATAGCACAGGTTTAAAAGTCCAGATGCTTAAAAAAAAACATCTTCTAAGAAGCACTTGCTCTTTAACAAGAGACAAAGTGTAAAAGTGATCCAAATTTTACACTACCTGTTTACCTGTTTAAACTTACCAGTGTAGTGGACCACAGTCACATTGTCTCCACTCAGACTGTCATTAGCCAGTGCTATCACACTGAGAGTAATCCTGGTGCCTCTTGGAAGGTCTGTTATTGTTAACTCGGTTTGATTCAACTTTATTTCATTTTGTGCCCTGTCATAGAAGATAACTTGTATTTGTAAGAGTATGTTTATATAACACATACACAGTGGAAGTAGAATACTTACTCATTGTCCCCAAACCAACGCACTAAATAACCTGTGGTCTCTCCTGTGGGTGGAGTCCAGCTGAGTGACAAAGAAGTATTTGTGATATTTGATGTGGTCAGGTTAGATACTTTTCCTGGCCCTGGTAAGAAAAAACAATATTCATAAGAAAATCCTATTCAACAATTATGTCAAGTACCAAATGGACATTTGTGTGACATCTCACTAGTGTATGTGGACACCGTCAATTCTTCACTCCATTTGCTCTTGTCGTTGACCCCTGATCGAACGCTGAAGGTGTACAAACTTCCAGGGGTCAAGCCACAGACAGTATTTGATTCTGTTGTGGTGTTACTCCCGTTTGTTCTCCCGTTTATATTAATGACGTACACGTCCACATTACCTTCTGGTTTGGTCCAATTCAGGGAGACACAGTTTTCTGTCTGGTTTACAACCTGGAGGTCTGAAACTTTGTTTGGGACTTTAAAAAGGAAACAATGATTAGGTTTATGAACAAACACAACTAGTAGACAGAAAAGTAAAGCCCTTACCTGTGTAGAAAGTGGCATTCTCTGGGTTGAGCTCTCGCCCACACTTTGCAGGAAACACCTGAACTGAATACAAGGTACCTGGTGTCAGGCCATCGAGGTGATAGGTCAGGTTTGTACAATTTGACAGGCTCCTATTTAGACCTATGAACTCGACACGGTAGTGGGTGATGTCACCCGGGCCACTGTCCCATGTGAGATTAGCACTTGTAGAAGTTATATCAGTCACATTGACGTGGCCATAAAACCGATCTGTAAATGAATATACGTTAAATTAAGCATAATGCTGACAGAGATAAAGGGTTTGGGGTGTGAGTAATACCTTCATAGCAAATAAAAGGCCGGCGCTCCAAGCAGTTCTTTTCAACCCAAGCCCCAAAACTAAGCATGACCACACACGTGTCTTCAATGTAGTTCTCATCAGGATCAGGCACATCTTGGCAAGGCATAGGCGTTATCACACATTGGGATTCTAATTGTGTGATAAATGGTGTACTCCAGTCACTGGCCTGTGTGTTTCGGATGGTGGTGCTTTGAACAGGCACCGTGGATTGTGTGACGTTAGTGAGATATGTCCCGTTTAGGTTGTTGTGATTAGTGACATTTACTGTGAGCCCAGTGGTGCTGCTATATGCATAAGTAACTTTTTGTGTAGTGGTGGTTGGAAAATGCGTAACTTCTTGCAAAGCATTGGTTGTACTATTTGTAACATTTTGTTTAACAGCGGCTGTGCTAGATGTTACATTTGGTACATTTGGTGCGGTGACGGTTGTACCTTCTTGTGTAACAGCGGTTGTGCTAGATGTTACATTTGGTGCATTTGGTGCGGTGACGGTTGTACCTTCATGTGTAACGGTGGTTGTGCTAGATGTTACATTTGGTGCATTTGGTGCGGTGACGGTTGTACCTTCTTGTGTAACGGCAGTTGTGCTAGATGTTACATTTGGTGCATTTAGTGCGGTGACGGTTGTACCTTCTTGTGTAACAGCGGTTGTGCTAGATGTTACATTTGGTGCATTTGGTGCGGTGACGGTTGTACCTTCTTGTGTAACAGCAGTTGTGCTAGATGTTACATTTGGTGCGGTGACGGTTGTACCTTCATGTGTAACAGCGGTTGTGCTAGATGTTACATTTGGTGCATTTGGTGGGGTGATGGTTGTACCTTCTGTGTAACAGCGGTTGTGCTAGATGTTACATTTGGTGCATTTGGTGCGGTGACGGTTGTACCTTCATGTGTAACGGTGGTTGTGCTAGATGTTACATTTGGTGCATTTGGTGGGGTGATGGTTGTACCTTCTTGTGTAACGGCAGTTGTGCTAGATGTTACATTTGGTGCATTTGGTGGGGTGATGGTTGTACCTTCATGTGTAACGGTGGTTGTGCTAGATGTTACATTTGGTGCGGTGACGGTTGTACCTTCATGTGTAACGGTGGTTGTGCTAGATGTTACATTTGGTGCATTTGCGGTGACGGTTGTACCTTCTTGTGTAACGGTGGTTGTGCTAGATGTTACATTTGGTGCATTTGGTGCGGTGATGGTTGTACCTTCTTGTGTAACGGTGGTTGTGCTAGATGTTACATTTGGTGCATTTGGTGCGGTGACGGTTGTACCTTCTTGTGTAACGGTGGTTGTGCTAGATGTTACATTTGGTGCATTTGGTGGGGTGATGGTTGTACCTTCTTGTGTAGTGGCAGTTGTGCTAGATGTTACATTTGGTGCGGTGATGGTTGTACCTTCATGTGTAACGGTGGTCGTGCTAGATGTTACATTTGGTGCATTTGGTGCGGTGATGGTTGTACCTTCATGTGTAACGGTGGTTGTGCTAGATGTTACATTTGGTGCGGTGATGGTTGTACCTTCATGTGTAACAGCGGTTGTGCTAGATGTTACATTTGGTGCATTTGGTGCGGTGATGGTTGTACCTTCTTGTGTAGTGGCAGTTGTGCTAGATGTTACATTTGGTGCATTTGGTGCGGTGATGGTTGTACCTTCATGTGTAACGGTGGTTGTGCTAGATGTTACATTTGGTGCATTTGGTGCGGTGATGGTTGTACCTTCATGTGTAACGGTGGTTGTGCTAGATGTTACATTTGGTGCGGTGACGGTTGTACCTTCATGTGTAACGGCAGTTGTGCTAGATGTTACATTTGGTGCATTTGGTGTGGTGACGGTTGTACCTTCTTGTGTAGCAGCAGTTGTACTATTTGTTAGATCTGGTTTAGTGGTACTTGTGAGAGATTGTGGGGTATTTTCTTTTGTAGCAGTGGCAAGAGGATAGGTAACATTTGTAACAAAGGTTGTACTATTTGTAAATCCGGTGGTGGCTGTCTGTAATATAGGATTTGTATTATTTTGTGCATCAGTTGTACTATATGTAACATGTTGTGTAGTGGCAGTTGTATTTGGAACTTCTTGTGTTGTGACAGATGTACTGTATGTAATCTTTTGTGTAGTGGCGGCGGTAGAACTAGGGCTCGCAGGTGCTGAGCAGGTACATGAGCAGTTGCAGCAGTCTCTTCTTGGAAAAGGGGATTTGAATACAGGATGGCCCGGATACCAGTTTTGGAAAGTGAGTGGATCCCCATTGGCCCAGCGAGACCATAAGATGTAAGTGGATGAGTTGATAGAAGTGTCATTGGATGAATTGATAGAAGTGCCATTGGATGAGTTGATAGAAGTGCCATTGGATGAGTTGACCGAGTTTATGGGTGTATTGATTGTTGAGTTGAGTGTCTTGCGGAGGCCGACCCAGTAATCAGAGGATAGGTCCTGGACAATAATCTGGACATTCTCTGCTGTTATTGTCACAAGTTCTTTAAAACAGGCCTGACAGAAAGTGAAATGCTTTATTAAACTGTGTAGTTTGGCTTAAAACTTTGTATTTAAGTCAATACTATAAAGTCAATATAAAACAATTAGTGCAGTAATATTCAAAATTTTGCCTTTATGAGCCCTTTGGTTCTTAAGTCAATATTAGTAAATTAAAGTATTCACAGTTTTACTTTATGATCCCCTCAATTGTTAAGTATATTAGTTGTGTCTCTGTTGTACCTGACAGTGGCTCCTGGCCTCATTCCAAGTGGCTTTTTTGTGTTGGAGAAAGTACTGTCGCTGGAGCAGTATGTCAGCACCATAACTACAAACAAATTAAGTTAATGCGTTAACTTTGGTTCAGGAGCAAGGCCCCGCCTCCACACCACTTGAACAATACCTCGAACACACCAAAAGTACATCACACATAACCACTTTTGAAAAACCCTTAAAGTAACACTGTAAAACTTTTAGCTAGTAACATCGCCAAATTTTAAATTCCCAAAATATACATTCTAGTATTTAAGGATTCTTAGGCACACAATTGGTAGAATTATACCTATTCTAAAAAAAAAAAAAAAAATTTCTGACACAGGCCGCCCTTAGCTGTACAGAAAACTCTGATATAATTTATTTAGAATTTAATGCCACAGGGACAAGCAGACCTCTCCTGAGTCTGCATGCTTAGCAGCTCAAACACAGGGAGCAGAAATAGGCCTGAAACTGGACCCTTGGAGAGTTTTATTTGTACAAAATCCACCAAAATGACCCGTTTCAGAAGACATGTTTTTTTCTTCCAACCTCCCAGTTTTGGACAGTTTCCTCTCAAAAACAATCAGTGTATCTGTGGCTTAAAGTTGGTGTCGCTTTAAAAATGTTTCCATTATAAATTAACATTTCTTTTAAATGTTTTAACTTTCTGAAAGAAATTAAGTTTTGCACTTGTCAGGTTTATGGGAAAAAAAATAAATTCCATTCATATAACAAAACTTTAATTTTGACAGAAGAAATTAAGCAATTATTGCAGGTTCTTTTCCCATTGTTGAATTAGGCTTATTACCAATAGGAAGCACCTTTTAACAGATTTCCACTAACCAAAAAAGTGTTATTAAACACGTATTTTGAGAAATACACATTTAATTTTATAATCCCTTAACTGAAACTTACCCCAAATTCCCAAAACACACATGCAGTCCTGAGCAGATGGTCTTGCCATGTTGGATTTTCTAAAATTGCAATTCTTCAACTTTGTAAAAAGACCTCACATGTCCAACATCCACAACCTAAATGAAGAGATTGAACAAAGACAGATTCAACTGTATACTCATTTGCATTACAGAACAGGCTCTGTTATAGTCAGACACTTCGCATGTATCCATACATATGCAAACAATTAAAAAGGAAATAAGAACAGACATACAAAAGAAAGAATAACATTTAGACTTTATTTGTGCTTGAAGCATCAGTGTTATAAAATTGGAATTTAAACAAAATAGCAATGACAAAAAAATATATAGAAACAAACCTCTGATACAAGACGTTCTAAAATAAACTCTAAAGATGAACTACGATGAACAAAAGGAATGCCTTAAAAATACACTTGGCAGTATAAAGAAAGTGGTCATGTATAAAAATAAAAAAACTGTTGGCCACATTTTCTCCATTGTAAAGTGAAGTGCTGATAAAGGGATGTTTATTATGTGGCTGGTGAGGAAAATTAAATCCAATAGTTAGGCATACAAGATAACTAAACCAGCCAGGCTTCAATCATACATTACATCATGTGCCTGTGGATTTTAAGTAGGGTCTGTACATCGTAGTTGTAAGAAAGGGTGTTTGCATTGTGCTAAGTTCTAGCAAACTGCCAAAAGTACCTCATTTTGTTTTTCAATAAAATAAAATATAAAAATGTTTTAACTGAAAAATAGTTTGCTACAGGGTGCTTTTTGCAGTGCATTATTTCCCTCTAAATTACAGTATATCTTTGTGTAGCACCTGGCCAACTGTAAAATAATTTTGTGCAACTACAGTCTACTTCTGCATGGATGATGATTTCTTTAGATACATTTCTTTTGGCGTTTAAGATGTAGTCTTGTCCTTAGAAATGGCTAGCAATTAGCACAAATGCAGATATTTCTTATCTAGCACCAATAATGCAGTTATGTACAACTACCATGAACAACACTACGTAAATCATCATCTTGTATCTTTGTCAAAATGACACCTTGCCCAAAAATGTAACTTCTACACAAGGAACTTGTGTTCAGGTTAACTTTTAGTACTCAAAGCTGATCATTTCTTTTTAGGGTGATCCAGCCATCCCCTCAAAGAACAAATCTAGTGTTACCTTATTGGCCACACCACCACTCAAAGCATGTTGCTGATAACTAAAAACTGGAATAAAAAATAAAGCATCACGTACAGCTTTATGATAAAAAATAAATTTCAAACTTATTGCTATGTGCTATGCTACACGTGCCTATTTGTTGTCACAATGTTTATCTTACTTGAGTAACTCATTGTATATGACTGGAGACGGCCAGCACCTTAAAGCCAGTTAACACTGGCCCATCAAAATTGGGAGTCAATTCTGTGGTACAGTAGTATTCACAGAAGCAAACATTCGATCAAGTATTGCATGTTCTCTGAAATGAATGGCAGTGGTGGTTTCAGTAATCAAATATACCTTAATTGGTATAAAATGTCTACATTTAAACAACTTACAGTTGCTTTTAACCTGATTAGAAAATTCAAGACAATGGTAATAACAAGGGAACTTGAGAACACATGCATTCATTCACTGTCACTCTTCTCTTCTTTGAGCAGGAGTCTTTTGCCACTGGGCGGCACAGGCACAGCCATTTTACTCTTATTCTTGGGTTTGCTGAAAAATTTAAAACAGGGGGAAAAAAGAAAAGAAAATTAAAGTCTATTCTAATATAAATAAAAAAATACAACTCATTCTTAAGATTCAGAAACGGTTTCAAAGACTCAAACTTAAATAAGTTTTAGAATTAAAATCATGTTTGTCCTTTGAAGCCAGAAAAAATAAATAAAACTAAAACTTGTTTCAGCTACTTTTGGTGCTGTGCTTGACTATGGCAATGTCATTTACATAAACTCTTTCTGAACAAAATTGTATTAAAATTTTTAGATTTAAGATACTAGCTTTTAATTTATAAATCTATACTTGGGCTGCTCATAAAGCAAAGGGGCACAAGCAGCTACAGCCTGCGTTCACAGGACCCGCTTTTTTTTTGGTGCCTAAAGTTTACAGTCAACTTGGAAAGAAAGCTTGCAGAACCTCACTCATGGAACGAACGGCAGAAAGATTTAAAATCAAAGCAGCATGTATGGTAAAAAAAAAAAAAAAAAAAGAAGTTAAAAGTGTTTTTCTATTAGAGCCCTTACCTTTCTTTGTCAAGCAGCTCAAGGCCATCATTTATTTTCTTCAACATCTCATAGCGATCACGACCACGAACCTGAAGTTTTAAATCAAATTTATTATTACAAGGCCTGGAAATCGCTTGCTTCTTAATGTATAAACAGTACCATGCCAACATTAATATTTATAAAACATTTCTGCGACTGGATTTCTAGTATTACTATGCAATTACTTACATTTAAAACAAACACATCCTTGTCCTCTTCCTCTGCGCTGGAGGCAGATCTTGATTTCTTTACAGTGGCATCCAAGGAAGGGGCACTCTCTGTACAAAGTAAAAAATAAATAAGTAAAAAAAAAAAAAAAGAAATGATTAAAGGGTCATGAATTAGAACTTCAACTTACTGCGCTTTTTGGTTTGCTTTGTGCCATTCTGAGACTTTGTGTGATTTTCCTCCTCAGTTTTGCGGTCCCTGCCTGGACATGCACAGACACGTACCTCAAAGCTCCTACGACCCAAGACCACTCCCCTATAACAGTCAGAAAGTAAGAATAGAGTCTAAACTACTAAACATCACTTTTAGCACAGTGCCATTCATTTATCAAAACTTACTCCGTAGTCTCAAGGGTTAAAATGGTGCGTATGGGCCGTCGGTTCATGCCCCCCATGCAGGAGCTATTACACATGAAGCTGAGGAGAATAGTAGTCCTCTCAGAGCCCAGCTGAAATACAAAGTGACAAAATAAAATAATGCTGTAAAAAAAATTGTACTCAAAACAAAACCTAGTACATTTATTCGCATAAAATTGAATTGCCCTAAAGAAGCCGTTTTAAAATTAAAATAATTTCATAGTCATTTAAATGTCAAAATAGTTTCACACTTGCCCAGTCGTACCTGAGGAGGTTCATATGGGACGGTCACACTGTGTCTCTTTGTGTGTGGATCCTCAAAATATCTGGCCAACTGGCTGCCCTCAACTCTGATCAAATGGCTGCGATGTTCAACAGCTGGTGACACATTAGCACAGGTAAGAATTCACGCTTACAGTTTCTTTGGATTATAAAATAATGACAAATTCACTCTTACAGTCTTCATTTTGGTGATGGGGGCATCTTCGGACTACTTCAGCCACATGCTCAGTCTTCTTGTACACCGCAGTAGCCCTGAGAACAGAATCCTGAGGAGGCTCCTTGTTAACCAGAACTTCCACAGGGCTTGTTTTAGCTAGCTGGCAGTACAGTTTGTTGAGGCTTTCAGAATACTGACAGAACAAAAAAAAAAAAAAAAAAAAAAAAAGGACAAAAATTAATGATCATGATAAATAAAAAAAACAGTGTCTGATCTAGCTCATAAAATAGTAAATATACAACACAACTAAATTGAAATATTAAGATATACAAAAGGTGAATCTTAACTCTCCATTCAACCTACTTTATAAATGAAATGGCAGTTTTACCTTGCCCTGATCCCGCTTTAACCATTTCAGTGCTGGAGGAAGTCAGAGCAGGAACATGTCCCGTCATGTCAAAGCAGTGCTCCACAACCAGACTGCAGCTCTGTGCAGCACAAGTGGCAGAGGGCGGGAGTTCACTGCAGACCACCCTAACTTCAACTACACTGACCAACGCCAACAAGCTGCTGGGTGAGTCACCGAGGAGACATTAATGCCATTGGTTCTCCCAACGCAGTGACCGACTACAGACCTGAAAATTTAGCGAATCGTCACAATGAATGATTCCACTTGAATGGGTTTTGAAGATTTGGAAGAATGCATTTCAGGCGGCTTTAAGGTAAGACATTTTACGTGAGCATTTTGCTGGTTTTACTTTACTTAAAAAGTCTTACTCAAATTCTTTTTCTTCTTCTTACCTCTGAAAAACGGTATAAAGCTTCACTAAATCTGAAGACTTTACTTAAACTTTTTTCTGGTCAAAAGCTCTCTTTTTTTTTTTATTAATTTACAATTGAACCCTTTATGCCACTAGGAAATACAAATAAAACATTACATGGTTAAAGACTAATATATTTAACCCACATTAGTCACCGACCAACCTCTTTGTCTCTTTGAGTGTCAGGTTCAGTTTTAGGACTGCTCAATATGTCTTGATGTAGCATCGTCCCATGTATTAACATTAAAATAACTTTCAAGAGCTTAATCTGATGTCCCTACACAGGTTGGGCTTACTAACCGTTGAAGTCACGCTCTTTGCAGTGCCAGACTTCTGAAAGCGTAGTGTTAAGTCGTACTCTCCCGGGTAATCCTTGGTCTCAGGGACAGTTGAGGCAGAGGGAGGAACACCATCTTTAATTGGAGTTTCAGAGTCCAGGTTTTCAAACAGTTGCTCATCGAAGCCTTTGGTCAGATCATCAATAACCTGAAAAATAAATAAATCAGTACTTCAGAATGACAAAATAAGCCCATGTCTAAATAATATGGAGAAGAAAAGGTAGTAAAAGGGTAATTACCAGCATACACAAGTTTCCATCTTCTCCCCATGTCTGCGGGTCCTTCACCATTGAAATGGAAGGAGTTGCACTGAAAAAGAAAACCCAACGAGAAATCAATTTTAATTATACATTTTAATTTTGTGAGGGGTTTCTTTAAATTCTGAACAACTTACACACTCTCCCACAGCTCTCTGAAGGAATCCTGGCTCAGTGGCAGCTCATCCATGGCTGTGGGATCCATAAAGGAAACAAAACAGCTATTCTGCAAAAAAAACAAAATCATTGAAGAGTTAGTTCACTTAATATGTACCATTACTTTATTTAACCATGTTTTCCATTTGATTTAGGTTTGTAAGGTTTCTAGGTTATCTAGCTAAGTGCATACTTTATTTGCACACTTCAGAAGCTATTTTCCCAAATGTTGGTTGCTTTAACAATATTAATACATTGACCTTCTTCTTTAGACGTTTGACATAAAACATACAACAACAAGCCATGTGTAATGGCATAGACCTTTTTCAAGGATATTTGACATGTCGTTAAGTTTTTGTAAAACACCGGAAATGTTAGAAAAACCTAGGCCAATTCTCTCGGAAGTCAAGAAATAATGTTAGGATAATGCTTTTTAAAAAGAATACAATGCTTAAAATGGTAAATATCTTTGTATACGGCCGCAACCCGTTAACTCACAATTTAACGTTATAGAAGTCTCGAAATACCGTCGATAAAAGCAATAACTCTCACGATATGCTAATGTTAGCACACCGCTAACATTTGCCGACCATTTTCTTTTTGGGGCCTACTCAAACTCCATCAGCTTCATTCAACCAAAGGCTTGCTTTAAATTTAAAATTTAAAAAATGTTAATGACCACCATATCTTAAGCAGAACATAAAGTTTGCAAAACGTAAACACGATTTACGTTTCGCAAACTGCATATTTAGCTAATGGGCTAATTACGTTGGCTCGACGTTTCCAAGCTAATACAGCGAACAACTTTCTTTATGTGGGTAAATGAGTGGTCCTAAGTAATGCACTAGCTGAACTGAAAGAGTCTTAGCCTATCTGACTATGCAGATACCTCAAATCTCTTTATAGACTTGCTCCTAAACAGATTACTCACTGGTCGAACAAAGGTTGTGGGAAACCGATGAAAAGCCAAAATATTATGACCGAAGCACGTTGTTTGGGGATTCCCACACAAACAGGAAAGGGGAAGTGCAGCTTTTTAATAAGCTTCTCCAGCCAATCACAAGACACTGCTCTGCTCTGGCATCGACGCGAAATACTGCTGCATTCAAAATAATGGGATTTTTTTTTTTATAGGAATTTTTCCATATTATCTAGTCTCTTATAAATAGAGTTACATTTTTCAAAAAACGGTCATAATAAAGATAAAGAAGTGATTCAAGTCCCCCAAAACAATAACAGATGCAAATATATTTACAGTAAAGATGACACCGGACAATGTTGACAAACATTTTGATTGCATGAACAAAAAACTGAAGCTTTTTGAAGGGACCATGACAATCCTATGACGAAACAAAACAGGAAAGAGACATTACTGGAGTTAAGTAAAGTTATGGTAAAGTAGTACTCTCTGTAATTTCTGATCAGACAAACAAAGAATCAAATAAAAATAAAAACAAGTAGACAAACAAATAATTTGTTCAATCATAAATAATGATGCACTTTAGAAAAATAACATAAAAAATATGATGCCTATTCTCCACATTTTGCATATTATGAAAATAATGCATAAATATCTGGATATTTTGAACTAAACTGGATTTTTTTTGTATCTGTTTCAGTTTTGTTTGGCAAATCTGTCTTTTTGAAGCTTAATGAATGTGAACTGATGGTAAGTACACTCATCGGATGACCTCAGATCTCACTAGGAGCGGCAGCTGCATTGAAAGTCTTGTGTTCCATATGACCCAAAGTCACAGGAGTTCAAATGTTGCTTCTCGACTGTCTCATAGTAGTGCAGTGATAAGAAGGGGGCTACTAGGTAAATGTTTGACTTTCAAATAAACCAATGGGATCTTTACGTAAATAATAATAATAAATACGTACAATTCACAAATTTCTTTTTAACAAGCATAAAGTAAGCATAAGGATTTGAAGATGCCTGAATATGTACATTTTTCAGTCATTACGCTGACATAACAGTGTGCATCTGCATGTGAGATTTGACAGGCAGCTCTCGCTGTGTTGAACTGACGTGACCAAAAAACTGTTAACCTAGTCACCGTGTGAGCTGCAGCCGTTTATTTTGAATCCTGATGTGTGGTGAGATTGTTTGCACTGATAAAAGTATCACATGTACTCATTTACTTTTTTTGCATTGTATTTTTTCCTTATAAAACAAAAACACTTAAATAAAGTTTTTCCACATCTATCCAGTAATCTGCCAAAGTGCTTTTAGCTGTTTTTAATATTTTAATTATTATTGGACAGTTATTTTTGACAAAGGAATATTCATTCATGACGTTGCCTGACGTCATAAATGCTTTACGAAATAAAAAACTGCGAACTGTACTTTGGGAAGATTGTCCTTTGCTCTCTCAATGAATTCATGTGATACAAAGTGGAAATGTAATACAAGACTCTGCCAGTCCATCTTTTTATACTTGAACCCCTAAACTATGTTGGCAGGGCTCTCCACCACTGTTCTGATGGTGTAAGGTTTCTCTACATTTAGTCCCACACACACTCGTGACTGGGCTGGGGGCCCTGGCTTAAGATGAGGGGTGTCACGTTCCCCCGTTCTTTCCCAATGTTCCCATGAGGCCATGAAAAGGCAAAGGTGGCACGGATACAGTGGCGTGAGTTGGGGGTGTGTCTGCAAAGGGTGGGCTTCAATAGTTTTTTCCAGAGATGTTTTTCCACTGACCGTCTCAACCAATTATTTGTACCCACAATTCACCTCCATAACATCCCAAAACAAGCTGCCCTAGCCAAACACATTTTCCACAGTTAACCAAGGTGTCATGGTACAAATATAGTGCCCACCTGTTGCCTTTAGAGGACTGGGCTTTGTTGTGTGCAATGGGGGTAAGAAAAGCCTGTGACCCCACTGGTATGTGATCTAATATAGAAGAAGGTTTTACAGAGAACAGACAATAGCAGAAACGTCAGACTGAGAATAGGGTTTGTCTGAGGTCCAACACTTGTACAAGAAGGACACTTGTATGATAACATATTTTGAATTTCATAATGACGGATTAAGCACCTTTTACTTGTGCGTTTCAGTTAGGCCTGACATATGACATGTATATAATGGTCTGTTGGTCCCATTGGGTGTATCCCGCAAGTGAGTTATTGTACATTTGAAGAAATAGGTGAATTATAAATTTAGGGAGGTTGTTCTCTAAATTACTCTAGAAGCCAAAGCTGTAATTCAGATTTTGCCTTCTTTACAGCAAGTTTCAGGACATTATTGCAGCTGGTAGCTTGAAATAATATAACTAGTACACAACAGAAGCCCTATAGGTCATGGTGCCATTATTCAAAAGTAAGACAGTAAGGTTTTAACGAGATACTTTCACAGTTCACACTTGCCTTCAGCCAATGGCGCAAGGTAAACCTTTCTCTGCCATTGGGATTTCAAGATCAGCCCACTCTCTCTTTGCTCCCCCTCCAAAAACCTTTCCTTACGCACGTTAAACTCTCTCAGCTGGACGCAACTGAACGTTTAACCAAGGATTGCCACTCTGCACAGGAAAGACGCACAGGCGGACCATCCAGTCGTGGTTCTTTGGTGGATGTTGCTACCTGTTTGATATTGTACGCACTTCCCAGGACTTGTATTTTTTGTTTTTGAGGAGAGCGTCTCCGTCTGTAGCTGAGGGGGAGCCGCTGTAAAGTCATGCCGGCCGGCTTTCAGCAACTCGGAGCGGAGGTAACTTAAACTTACAAGTCACTGTATTTTACTGAAGGTTTGGTTACTAAAGGGCAGCTAGGTTTATGCTTTTTACGCACCGAGCTATTCTTGTTGCTTGTACCAATCTCAACTACGCACTGGTAAATAAAAAATAAAATATTTAATGCAGACCAATATTAAAAACAGAGCTATCATTTATTCACATTACAGCTTTTTTATTAGCACGTAGCATTTTATCCGTGACTTGAACTGGCTTTGGGCCCTGTAATTCTGCACTGACCTTGTCCAACCAAACATCAAAGTTAGGTCAGTTTTTTACAACCCACAGTTGTTTGACTGGTTCCCGTTCAGTTCCCTCATGCCCTCCAAATGTCATTTCAGTTCAGATCCTATTGTCATAGTGTATGTTGGACAAACAGACATGCTGTTTTTTTTTTTAATTCAAGCTTTTAAGATGAAACTTAAAGCAAAAGACCAGTTAATTCATTGGATAAATAATGCTTTTGGCATTATTAAATGGTATCAGGGAAATAGGCTGGAGTCTTTTTATTTAATAATAACTATACAATTATTTTGTGAAGGAAGCATTGAAATAGCACTTTCCTATTGTGACGCCTCTATTACATTTAATCTTCAGCCAAATAAAAAGATGAGACAATCAATTTTTATGAATGTGTTAAACATTTTAAAGGAGTTATCTTTTTATGTCCAGCCATAAATGTTAAGATTCAGTGAGATTTAATTTAGAGAAGGTTTAGACTCTGCTAGCTCAAGTCAGTGTGACTAAATTCTCAAACCAATTACCATTATGCAAACATGTGTGTGGATATGGCTCTGATAGGCGTCACACAATCACAGCTTGCACTGCGGTCCTTTGCTTGGAGTTATGTCCCTGCTGGGTGATTAATCAGAATAATAAAATGAATCTACTGGAACTCAAGCACCATTTGCCAAAAGGGAAAGACGTATTCTCCCAAAGGTCACCCTCTGACAATGTGAAGACAGGTGCCTTGTGGCCTGATGGGAAATTGGAGTGAAGTTAAAGTTCAAACAGACAGTGTTAAATAGATGTGTTGGTCTTTGGGATTGCAGTTATATTTAGTCTGTATTAAGTGTGTGCATTAGTGCTACCCACAGACACATGTCTATGTGTACAGACAGTAACTGGGACTCTTGCTCTGTCGGTCTTCACCGCTGTGCTGGGATCTCTGGAGTTTGGATACAACGTCGGAGTCATCAATGCACCTCAAAAGGTAATGACTAACTACTGACAACCAAACAGAAGAGCGCAGATAAACAAATGTGTTGGTGTTAAATTACATTTGTCACGTTGTCTTAGTCATGCCTGGATTTGACGCTACAACATTCCCCGGTGGTGCTGTGTTTAGAAAATAAACTTTGAACCGAGACAGAGACAGGCTCAGAGTCAGTGAAGTTATGTGGTGCAGACCATAATTGCATAATTGAAAAACAATATGGATGTTAAAAAAGGCTATGTTTTTGTTTTGTATTTTTGATAAAGAATACAGTTGGGTATATTTAGTGAAAGTATGGCACGTAGTTTGATTTAAGTAATGTGTTTTGTCAACAAACCATATACTTCTCATGTTGCTGATCTAGGCGTACTCATTTAAAGTGCGTGAGAAATGTATCAAGTCATTTATTTGTGCCAATATTCATACTGTAATACCTCCTAATTCATGTGAATGACCTTAAAAGCATTCCCCTAAACAATCCTGATAAATGCATAGAGGCGAGTGGTTATATTATGGTTACAGTGAGTCAGGTGAGTTCTGTTGACTTGCCCTTTTGGCATTCAGGCATCTGCAGGTAAAAATGGCTGACGTAATAACACATGCACTACCAACTAGGGTGAAGAGAGGTTACTGTGAAGGTGATATTACATAATAATTGACAGAGAATTAGCTCCGCATGAAAACGTTTGTTTAATGCTTTTCAGATTATTGAGGCTGACTATAATGCCACATGGATCCATCGATATGGAGAGCCAATCCCCACCGGGACACTCACCTCCCTGTGGTCTCTGTCCGTTGCCATCTTCTCTATCGGCGGCATGCTTTCCTCTTTTTGTCTTGGTTTTGTCTCAGAGTGGTTGGGCAGGTAAGAGAGTGTATTGTTATTAATTACTCGTACATGCAGCATGATTTAACTCTGAAGTGGAATTGCATTGTCACATGTCGGCATGTGACTCAGTCGTTAATAATTTCGAATGGAATCTGCCAGAACAACCCATTCCAAATAGTAATCAGAGCTGGGACACATTCTGGACACTGGCCACAGCTTCTAATGCCTGAAAGGGGATCTTCAGAGAGCACCGGGTCAGAAGGAACGTTGGGGAGGGAAAGAGGTAGACTTAGGACAAGGGCTTCCTAAAAAAGAAATTACTGGCAGACAGTAGAAATCATCGTGACCCTGGTGCAGAAGATGTTTACAATGTGC
This sequence comes from Perccottus glenii, assembly GCA_024416835.2. Classification (NCBI taxonomy): domain Eukaryota; kingdom Metazoa; phylum Chordata; class Actinopteri; order Gobiiformes; family Odontobutidae; genus Perccottus; species Perccottus glenii. The sequence continues at coordinate 16,512,929 of CM044546.2, read as the reverse complement.
CAATGCGGCTTTGCAATTTGAGACCAAGCTCTACAAGCAATACATTTTACTTGTGTAAACCAGTATGGGGGCTTATGAGCGCTCTCTCTATATGTAGCTACCCACATACCTCAAAGATATTTTCTTTTGTTGCTACATTTTGAGTTGAAAGGTTTACCACTGCATCAGAAATAATCAACTTGCTAAAAGTCCCAGGAGGCGGTTATATGATGCTGCCCTCTGGTGGTCACAATATCACAAACTTCTCATCTGTAGACAACAAAAACCTAAACTTTCCCCAAAAATCTGTTTAATTACAATTACAAAACATCTGTACTCAGTTTTAAATATTTAGTTTAAGCAATATTTTAAGATTACCTATACCTTTTCTGTTTCTGTTCAGGAGAAAAGCGATGCTCATAATCAACTTGTTTGCTTTCGTCGGTGGAACGCTGATGGGGCTGTCCAAGTTATGTCGTTCCTTTGAAATGATGATTCTTGGGGCGCTTCGTCATTGGTATCTTCTGTGGTAAGCAGTTTAACTCTCTCCTATAGGGTGCCATTTTTAAGTTTCTCGCCTATATCTTTTGTCTGTGCAGGGTTGTCTTCAGGCTTGACACCCATGTATGTTGGTGAGATTGCTCCTACCAGTTTGCGAGGAGCACTGGGCACTTTACATCAGCTGGCTATAGTCACAGGTATTCTGTTAGCACAGGTAGGACTACATCCCTAAGATTTAAAATGTTGGTGATTCAGTTTAATGTTTGAAATTAAACATCCCTTAACCACTACACAGATCCTTGGCCTTGAATCGTTATTAGGAAGTCAAGAATTGTGGCCCATCCTGCTTGGTTTAACTGTTGTGCCGACCGTACTACAAATGGTACTTCTGCCCTTTTGCCCCGAGAGCCCTCGATTCCTCTACATTATCCGCAGCCAGGAGCACCAAGCAAAGAGTGGTGAGAAATGAAGCCTATCTTAGCTGCTTATGAGCGTGAGGTACTGTCTGATGCCTGGAGAAAACTACTGATAATGCCATTTAGATTCACCAGTTGACCTAGTGATAATTCGAATACTATGCTTATGTATAACATATACAATGATGTCATTTTAAACCCTAAATTTTCCTTTACTTTCCAGGTCTGAGGAGGTTGACAGGGAGGCAGGAGGTGGCCGACAAGTTGGCTGAGATGAAGGAAGAGAAAAGGAGGATGGACATGGAGAAGAAGGTGTCCATCTTGGAGCTCTTTCGCTCCCCTCTTTATCGCCAGCCGATTGCCATTGCCATCTTGCTGCAGCTCTCTCAGCAACTGTCAGGAATCAATGCGGTAAGTTCTCTTTATTTGTGATAGAAAGCCCTTGACAATGTGACTCTTTTGACATTAATCTTTTATCTAATAAAACTGTTTGGCCCAGATTTTCTACTACTCCACCAGTATCTTCATGAAGGCAGGGTCCAGAGTCCGGTCTATGCCACAATAGGAGCTGGCATAGTTAACTGTGCCTTCACTGTGGTGTCGGTCAGTATCCAAACCAGCACAGATTGAACTGAAACACAGCTGACAAAACATTTAACAAAAATATATACATTATAATTTTTTTCACTCAGTGGTAAAGATAAAAAGTGTATCAAAGTGCGATTCCATTACTGTTTAACACTGTTATCAGAGAGCAAACAAGATAGCACAAGAGTTTGGTTGGCTTTTTTCTTCTGCTTCAAATGCGTCAAGTTTGGTTTGGCAGGTCAAGATGTTTCAATGGCATTAACATTCCCCACTGAACAAAATAAAATAAACATACAATTAGTATGTTTGCACAGTAAAAATGTTTCTTATTCAACCAACAGCTCTTCCTGATAGAAAGGATGGGTCGACGAACGCTCCACATGTTAGGACTAAGCGGGATGTGCGCCTGTGCCATCATAATGACTGTGGCCCTCGCTTTATTGGTTAGTATAACAGACTTTACATAAACTCAACTCAATCACATCTGAGACTCTTTTTTTTTGCCCCCCACCCTCCTTCAGGACAGTGTTCCCTGGATGAGCTACATCAGTATGTTGGCCATTTTTGGTTTTGTGGCGTTTTTCGAGGTTGGCCCGGCCCTATCCCGTGGTTCTTTGTGGCAGAGTTGTTCTCACAGGGTCCGAGGCCAGCTGCCATGGCTGTGGCTGGCTGCTCCAACTGGACAGCCAACTTCATTATTGGCATGGGATTCCAATATTTACAAGTGAGTATTTGGTAACCATACCGCACAGCCTATGTTTACTCATCTTAAATATTCATGTTATCTCTATCCTTTTCCAATTTTTTTTGCAGAAAATCGCTGGGCCCTACGTTTTCTTAATTTTTGCAGCACTTCTCTTCTTCTTCCTCATCTACACATTCTTCCGTGTGCCCGAAACAAGAGGCAAGACGTTTGACCAAATCGCAACCTGCTTCCACTCATCAAATAGAGGGCTCAATATGGACATTGATATAGATTCAGACATGGAATTGAGCAAGGAGAGCACCGAGCTGGACTACTTGGGTGACAGCACCAAGCACTGAAAGCTGTCGATAGAAAACAATGTAGAAACTGAGCATTATGCTAAAGCAGTGCTCAAAGTGTGAGTATTATGTAAGATCATTGTTAGTAACACTGGATAGAAATAAGATTAAAAAAAAGACTTATTTGGACATAAGTGATAATATTCCAAGGTGTGGACTCACTGTGGTACTGATGGGTGAGAATCATCAATTCCTGCCTGTTAACAGTTTTCAGATACTTACAGAACAGCAGCATGGACAGAATTTAGAGTAAGATAGAAACAATTAGGTTACCAGGTATTCAAGATAAATTTCTGTTTTAGGTTTTAACAGGGCACTGAGACACACCTGTGGTTAATACAGTCAAGCGTATGGACACAATATTCTACATTCAAGACATGGACCTCTGAGTTATTGCACAATAGTATTTGCTGTATTAGAATCAATAAATTGTGTATATATATATTTTATTAATATTTGGTAGTGTTAGAATTTTTACATGTACATCCTAAATATTTCCTTTGTTTTTAGGCTGTTTGAGTCAATGTGGGACTGAATACTGTAAACGCTTTAATGAAAACAGGACCAGTGTGTGAGCTTGCCAAACATGATTTATTCTAGTCAACATTACATATAGACATTGCACATAATCCCCTCCAAACAAAAAGCACAAAAGTCAAATTTAAGAAATAAGAGTTTTCCATTAATCCTCCCTCAGAGGAATGGCTAGTACTAGGTTTTAATTGAGGTGGTAACAGAACTAAACTGACTCCCATAATGCACCACCAACCTCACTCCTGCTTGGTTTTTCCCGCTTCAACCAAATTAAAACCGGTAAATAAAAATCTAGGCAGGTTCCTCCAACAATGTTTTCAATCTTGTCCATTTAAAAAGAAAATTTGTTTAGAAAGGGGGTTGTAACAACTGGGGTACCAAGCAGAATTTATAATGTTCCATTTTTTTTTTTTTTAAGATTTTCTTTCTGATCTAAATATGCACCCACTACCCGCCCATCTCCTCTTCATCCCCACCTGTTCTAGATGTCAATGCCTAAGCATGACAAGATTCAGAAAGAGTAGGGTTGTTAAGGAATGACAGCGAGACATTGTGGGTTAGAGGATAGGGGAAGTGCAGGGAGGGGAGAGCAGTGCCTGTGTTCTGAAAAAAAAGAGGGTCCAGTCCTCCAACCCTAGGACCTACAAGAAAAAAATTTAACATAAAAGCACAAACAAACGGAAAGAAAACACCCAACCCTAATAAAATAGACTTCCTTAATAATTTATAGACCACTTTCAAATTGTCACTAATCCATCTCCAATTTTTAAGCGTTAAGTAAACCTAGACAGTTCTGTCACAACGCTCTCAGACATAACACTGCACCTCAAAGACAAGACGTGCAACCCTACACTCATGCGTCTCCCTCCCAGCCTGACCCAGGATTGCTCCTTGTGTGGGGTCCCACCTATTGCCAAGGGTCGTGTGACTGTCCTCATATTAGCGTCACTCTGTGGCTGTTGCCTGCTGTGGAAAGAGGAAAGCAATGCTGAAATGTGAAATTCCAGAAAAGCAGCCAGGAGAAAAATAAAACCATAGCTTCTTACTGTGGCCGATTTTGCCGTTTTTGGAGACGTCTTCGGAGAGGTTTTGGGAGATTGCGTTGTTGCTTTCAGGTCAGATGGTTTTGAGGTCTGAGGTGGTGTTTCAGGCTCAGAGGCAGACTTCTCTGCATCGTTCTAAAAAGTGTAGTGGTCAACATTTGCTTAAGGTTCCTTCACAACAATCAAGCGGAACACAGCTTTGGTTGTTTAGCCCCATATTTTTCTCTGCTTTTACCAAAGTGCAACAATACTTACTTTAGAGGTAGAAGACTCAGAAACTCGCTGCTTGCGACGTCTAGATTGCCGCCGTTGTTTCGGTCCCTGGCCATCAGCGGCTTCGCCGTTGGTCTGTGGAACCTCAGCTGACTGCGTTTGTTGAGCCTCGCCCTGCTCTTTGTCATCCTGCTCTTTAACATCTTGAGGAACAGCAACTTGATCCTCAGTGGGCTGATCTGCAGGGGGGCGTGGACGGAACGGTCTAATGGAAGAAAAAAGAAAGCAGACAAATAGTTTGAGGGCTGCAACTGTTTAAAGTAATGTGGTCACACACCTGCGATACGGGCGCCAGAACCTGCGTCTTTGTGGCCTCTGTGTCTGCTGATCACCTTCTGCTTCTTCGTTCAGCTGCTCTCCAGACTCTCCCTGATAGACACTTTTTTTAGTCTACAGTTTGCCAATAAGACCAAAACGTAAAAATATGTAAAAATATTTTTTTTTAAAAAAAGCCCATTTTAACCCCTCGACTGCTTACATCCTGTGGTCTTGGTCTGCGGGGTCGTCGTCGGCGTGGTGGGGGTCTACTTTCATCGTTCTCTCCTGTCCCCTCACCTTCTGTACCATCAGCTGGTTTGGTCTGATCACCAGGCCGAGGACTGCGAGGGAAGAATCGACGCCGGAATCGTCTTTTGTTAGGTGCATAGCGACTACCTTTGACTGGAACACCACCTGGACCAGTCACATTGGCTGCTTCTGAGCCCTGGACAAGGTGAAAATTGTCAGATTTTAAAAATAAAACTGATTCCAAGGTTGACTGAAACCAGGTGTAAAATTCTTGCCTTTGCTGCTTCTATAACGTCAAACTCTACAATCTCCCCATCTCCCACACTGCGGAGGAATTTCCTAGGATTATTCTTCTTAATAGCAGTCTGAAGAGACATTAATTCAGGCAATTTGAGTATGACATCAATCAAAACAATAGGCCAATGTATTTCTGACTTACTTGATGAACAAATACATCTTCTTTGGTATCATTTCTGCAAGAATAAAATAAATCTGATGTTTTAACCCTTAAGGAACCCATCCAATTGACAACCCTTTGGGGACCCTCAAGCCTAAAATGTACATGTTTATAATAAAAAAAAAAAAAGTCTTAATCTTTCAACTCTGCTCAAAACGACATCTTTAAATAATCTTAATTATTGAAATTTAAGAAGCAGATATTTGATACATGATTTTTATTTTATAAAATTTTTTTCCCCTCTGCTTAAAAGAGACATACATGTTGGCTGAAGGGTCCAAAAAAAAAAAGTCTTAATGCAATAAAAGCAACATTGCTACATTTTGACATATCATAGACTATCATCAGCAATGGCGGTGGAGTATTTTACCTGTTTATAAATCCATATCCATTGCGCACATTGAACCATTTAACTGTTCCTTGGACAAGGGTTGCTGAAAAAAAAAAAAAAGGGGTGAAAATAAATTGTGTTCAAACAAAGTAGCTTTGTTCCACATGGGCTACTATACCTTAATAAGAAATAAAGTAAACCCTTATCTTGCTTGTATGATGGCAGAGCACAGTCAATCATTAACAGTAACATTTTGAAACCAGGTCATGAGTGCTGGCCTAAACAATAAAAGTTAAGCTACTTTGTGGGAAGTCAGAAATTCCTGCCGTGACAGTTTAATTAGTAAATCTACCGTTAACTTCAATCATTTGCACCTGTGAATGAGGACCAGCCCACCTCTTTCCTTAGGTGCGCGACAGCTCTTCGTAAAAATATAATGTTCACGCTGTTAAACTGGGAAAAGGCAAATATTAAAAGCCTTACCCAGTTTTCCCCACACATAATCATTTCAGTTTAATGTATGAAACTAGCGTAGCATACACTGAAAAATGAACTTTTATAGTAGGCTAGCCTAATTGTAATGTCTAAGAAACACACCTGACAACTATTAATATTTTTATATTTAGTGCGTCCCAGAAACCTACGAGTCACCACCAAAACACGCGTTTCTTCTAAATAGGAAAACACAAAGTGATGGAAAACACAGATTTGACTCAAAAAACTTGCAGTTAGACGTGAGGTTTACTTGGGGACACCGCTTAAACCACTTAAAAACATCGCGACATTAGGTTAAAAACAAGTTTCCACTGACATCCTTAGGCTATTTATCGTTTATGTCACTCCTTAGCAGACCTGACATTAAAAAAAATTCAATAAAATAGCTTTTTTTTCTTCCAACGGAGCACATTCCACGAACGGATGGCCAACCCGTGCACCCACCTATGACTTTTCTTTCCGGCTGTGGTTTATCTTCCACCGGTGCCGATGATGGAGGGCTCTGCACCTCGGCGTCGCTCATGCTCGCTGGCTGGCTATAGGATTACTACACTTTCACTCTCGTTTCCCCTCCCTCCTACTCTTCCCGAAACTTTTCCACAAAAGTCGCCTTAGTTTTTATCCCGACATCCCCTTGGAGAGCCAGAAAAGACACGCCCTAATTGGCTGCACGAGAGCCAAAGCCGGAGTCTGATTGGCTGTGGGTGCTGAGCAATTGGGAGTGAAAAATTGAGGTGGAGCACAGGTATGATAAGCTGTGTATGGAGCCTAATTTTTACAACAATTAATGCTCGTCTGATATCTGTTTAGACACACGCTATAACATTTAAAAATGTCTTTATTTCTTTAAAACTTTAAAAATGTATTTAAAAAAAGTCTTATCAAGACATAGGACTGTTTCATGATGCTTTTATTGTGTTCATGATGGTCACACGAATCTTACAATGAAGTCAGAGCATCCCATGGCCCCTGTGTGATCATATAGGATCTTAGACCATTATCAGTCACAGAAATAAAAATATCAGATGAGCAGTATGACATTATTCATTGTATTGCATAATGTTTTGTAATCGAACATCAATCATAAAGTTGATACAAGAGAACCATTTTATTTTGAGTTCATGTTATCTCAGAACGTTTTGTGATTACTATTTTCCCATAGATCATATATCTTGCTTTTGATATAATAAATTTGCTTTTTGGTGGTCTGATGGAGACATAAAATACAAGGACAGTCTGTAAAAGATTTTTAAAATATTCATGAATATCAGGTTTAGGGGTTTACTGGCTCTATATAAGTATGCTTCACTGCTAAGGTACTCTCATTACCTCAATGAACTGCAGAATAAAGAAGTAAATTTACATTTAGGGATCTAATCTCTTTAACTGCAGGCTTAAACATAGGTCAAACTACTCCAGTAGCACAAAGCTAAATTTAACCCAGCTCCAAGAAGTGCCAGGTTCAATGTAAGGGTCCTCTGAGCAAAGAAAGCATGACTCAGGCCAGAAGAACGCTTTCTGGACAAAACAAAACAAAAAAATGTTACACAAACTTAGCAACACTTGAACTTAAATGATTTTGGTCTGGGGCTGTATCAGCTGAAATTAGTATTAAAAATATAATAATTGATTTGAATTTTGAAAAAGGGTGGTTTATTTACATAATATATGCAGTAGCTTCAGTGAAATTATCTCATGATTTTGTTGAACAGCCTCAGGAAGAAGAGAGCCATGCTGCGCGAGAATGAAAAGCTACGCAGGCGCAGTACATGCCAAATGCCGAGGTTTCTTTCATGGACATCGAGATAAAAGCAGCGTTAAACTCGAGACATTTTACCAGAAGAAGACCGGAACAAATAAACGTGTACCTTCAGTATAAAAGAGAGAGTGTATGTCTTTTTATGTCTTTTCTTAATCTGTATTGCTATAAATAGTTGTTAAATTGTGTTTATCATCTTGTGTCATGTGCTTAATCTGTAAGCCTATAAGCTAGTTTTAAAGAGTTGTTAAATTGTGGTTATTATCTTGTGCCTTAAGGCTGTGAACACTAAAGCTACCCTGATGCTGTAGCCTATACCTTCTATGATGCTGCCATGACTTATGAACAATTGTAACATGGAAGAAGGCATCCAGACATACATTAGTTTTTACGGTAGAAAGGATGAGAGTCTCTTAGGTAGGCTACGGAAAATAAAAAGGTCTTTACTTTCAAAACTATGTCCAGATAGGATGACCTGGATGTTTAATAATTTCCACAGCCATACCTATAACAGCAAATAATAATTCCGTTACTAAGGGCGTGGTTTTATTGTGACAGCAACACTGGGAAGTCCCTTCTCGGCTGTGCTGTGGCCTGACTGTGGCAGGGAGTTGATGAGGGACAGAAGGTGGAGTGTGGGCTGTAGACAGTACACATACATAACATAGCAGGGACTAGATTCTGGCTCTTTTCGGCCCGGCGGCTGACTCAATCGGTTGCGTTGCCTCTGGTTGAGGTAAACTGCGAACCGGAAAACACGGCAAAGAGAAAAGAGGAGACAAGTTGGGATGAAAGAGACATAGAAGCTTAGTCAGAAAAAAGGAGCGACATTAGAAACGAGGAGGAGACAGACCCCATATTGGCGACCCTTTAGCTCGGATACAGGGAGGCAAGAGGAGGACTCAGAGGAGAGAAGCTGATAAGTAACACAAGAAAGACCTATTATCACTAGGGTAAGTTTCTTGTCAAACATGGGGCGTGTTTGCGCCTGAGAGAGGAGTTATTCTATGCACACGCCTGTCAAGGGTTTATGATAGCCTATATTATATTCCCCTTACAATAGCATAACATTTAGTCAAACGAACAGGCTTTGATAAAGGACCACCAAATAGATGCCTAAATAACTTATTCCATTTTCCCGGGAATTGCAATCTTTGTAGCGACAAGAGAAGTTAAACGTACACTCACTGGACTATATTTACTGCACGAGTTTGTCCACTTGACCATGATAAGTGTGGCATTCAGAATTACTTTAAAGGTGGCCATAGTCATGGAGTCTACTTTAAGTCAGCATACAACATAATTATAGTGAAGTCCCTGCTTTTGCCCAGTTTGCTGCACGCCGTAGCCATGACGAGTATCTAGCGTAGTCATTACTGTACACTATAGTGGGCCAAAATCATCTTTGCCAATACGTGGTTAAAGGAACCTCGGTCGTTTATCTGTATAACCATAGATTGTGCAAGATTGTGATGCACAATTTTCATACATTTTGCGCTTGCTGTGTCCTGTCTGAGGGCCTCGGCCCAGTGCAGGGAGTGCGCATGGATGCAGCAACACCGACCGCTCACGTCTGCCGACGACGGGCCGTGGCACGGTTTATACGCATTAGGCCGCGCTTAGCCTTTCCCCTCAAACTCCGAACAATGTGTCCAACCCAGCCCCATGTGTAACTTACTTATGCAGTATCTCATTACTAAGGTCCGGATTTACAAACCTAAAGACGGTTGACAGCTGCTGGACCAAGGACTGAGGGCCACTAGTTGAAATGTGATTTATGGATCGCCTAATTAGGGCGGATTAGTGGTCCTGTTTTAACATGTAAAAGTCCCAACCATTGTAAATTATGGGTAAAGGCAACAACTTTTTTCTTTCCTAAAATATCCATAGGTTTTGAACCCTTTTTTCTCAGTAGACACAAGCTAACCCTTAAGTCGTTTAAGGCAGATTTGTATTTGGGCAGCAGTATAGGCATATGAAAGGTAAAGTTTAAGGGCTAGTTTATGAACAACTTCAAAAATAGTACAAAAACAATTATAATTTCTTATATTTGTCACTACTCCGTGAATGTGTCTTATTTAGCTCTCAAAATACTTTGTAATACTTTGTTTTAACTTTCATAGATAGGCCTATCATTGTAGCGTGGATGTTTTGGTCTCTGCAGCAGGCATGGCAGATGCAGAGCTGGACTTTCAGACCGGTGATGCTGGGGCATCTGCCACCTATCCCATGCAGTGCTCTGCTCTGCGCAAGAATGGTTTTGTTGTGCTGAAAGGTAGACCCTGCAAGATTGTTGAGATGTCCACCTCCAAGACTGGCAAGCACGGCCATGCTAAGGTCAGTAAAGCCTGAAATGCTCAATAAGGAAGTAATGGCAAATTGGTGTAAATAATTTATTAACAATAGTAATTCAACATTTTATAAGGATGCATAAGCGTCTACAGCTATAGGACAAAATCCCTCACATGGTTTTCAACAGTTAGAAAGAACAAAGGGAAAGTCACACAATAACTTGAAAGTCTTCGAAACCTTTGTTTTTTGTAGGTCCACCTGGTTGGCATCGACATCTTCTCTGGAAAGAAATATGAAGATATCTGCCCTTCTACCCACAACATGGATGTCCCTAACATTAAGAGAATGGATTACCAGGTAAAACATTTATCAATTGGAGATCCACCTTTTCTTGATCTACCATCATAATTATATAAACTTCGTTAGTATCACATAATTATCATCAGAGTTCTAGTTTGGCCTTAGTCTTAGCCTTTAAGTGAGTTTATTAGGTTTGCACTGTTTGTGATTGAAAAGTTGTATAATGGTTGATGTTAGAGATATTTTGATTTCTTTAAGGTGTAAGTAGCATGGCAAGTTCAGCGTTAACACAACTTCTCTAAGTGGTATGATTAAAACGCAGTCCAGCAGAGGAATGCAAGTAGCTTGCCAAAGTGAAATGCAGATGGTGCAGGATTTCCTGTTTAAGTGAAGCCACTTGGTCCCAGTGCTCCCAACCTCCCAAAGTCAGGCTTGATAAAGGTTCTCCGCATTTAACTGTCCTTCTTTTATTTGTTTAATCTCTCACAGTTGATTGGGATCCAAGATGGCTACCTGTCTCTGCTCCAGGACAGTGGTGAGGTGAGGGAGGACCTGAAGATTCCCGAGGGAGACTTGGGCAAAGAGATAGAAAGCAGGCATGAAGCTGGAGAGGAGATTCTGGTCAGTAGATTGTAGAAGAAAAAACTTTGCTTGTAGAATGTGTACAAATGTTTATTTAAAAGAAAAAAACAGTGAGCAAATGTGAGAATTTGGGGATTTATTGAAAAAGAGGCATGTCAGAAAGATGGATAATTTGAGAAAGCGAACAGGAGAGTACAACTGGAAGGGCTTTTGGGGTGAGGAGTACACAACTTTGGACCAACCCAATCAAAAATCAAATTAAAAAGCTTATTGTGTTTAGTAAATCATATACTCGATTGATTGTTGCTGGAATAAAAAATCTGGCACTCAAAAAAAAAAAACACAATTAAACATTTTATTCCTTGATTTCAGATTACTGTTCTTAATGCAATGGATGAAGAAGCTGCAATCGGCATCAAAGCCTTGGGTAAATAAGCCACCACAGGTAAATAAAGAGCTCCAGCTGTGTCGTCATACAACTGACCCTGCATCAAGAGGAGTGTCTATTTGTGTGTATGTGTGTCATGTCATGTTGTGTGAGTGGGTTTTGGGTGTCACGCCACGGGCTGCAGCATGAGCCCTGCCAATGCAGTCTGTGTGATGTCATATGCAGTTCTTCAGTGAAGCAAGGGGGAGGCAACTCCTATCAGCAAGAGCCAAGGCTGTTACCGACACACCATTTTTTACATCATGCCTTTGTTATATATGATAGACTATCAGGCCAGATGGAAGTTAAGATATTTGTTTGAAATAATGCATTTTAATTTATGTAATTTATTTATAATATACAGTATATATTCATGCTTTCAGTTTTTTTAATGGTTTTTAAATGGTTGAGAGCAAAGTGTAACAAATATCATAGTAAAGGTTACCAAGCAGTTACAAAGAAACTGTGGATTTGCCTACCCCTTAATGTACTGTACCTTCCTTTCATGTAACACTATTACATGCATGCGTTTGCTTTGTATGCAGAACTGTTGATTGTTACTGAAAGCTTGTACTGTTTTTGGAGCCTTTTTTTGTTTATGACTTCTGGAGTTGTGGATAGCACTTTATTGTACAGCCTGGTCTGATATTGCAATGCAGTTTCAGTAGCCAGTAGCTTCCTGTTTATTTGTTTTTCTTTTTGTTCATCAAATAATTGCTTTGTAGTTGTCATGAACCAAACCTATTTATGCTCTTTCTTACCTGCAAGCTGTGGGCTGTAGACTAAAGTGTCCACAATAAATATTTCAGAGTGCTGTTGGTTGTGCAATGTTTTATGCAAAGTCTGTGTGGTTTGTTAAAACACTAAAGACAGATTAGTGTCTTTATATAATTCAATATAAGGGTTTGTTTTTTTTCAGAACTCAATTATTCTCCATCTTTTTCTTATTTGTGATCTTTTCTTTACTATACTTTTCTACTCTTTTTCAATTCTATTTCAGGGGTAAACAAGATGCACTGGACCTGGGGCAAAGGAGGGGGCCTCATCAATGCTATCTTCCCTGTTTTTCTTTCTTTTTGTCTTTGTTTTTCATACTTGGTCCCCTTCACTTACCCAACCTTGGGTTTTAATGGAAAATGGCCAAAATAATAAAATAACTCCTATGTACATAGATGGTTTCTTAGTCCGGATGTAAAGAGAAGTAAAGAAATCAGATAGAAAGAGATTATAACAGGTGTACCATACTAAATTGCTACAATCAGAAGAGAAATTAAAATTATTTCTATCCGTTTGCTCTTTTATACGTTCCCGTTTAACCAAGGGCTTCAACTTGAAACTGCATTCTGTTGAGGCTTGTTTAGTTTGTGCCACAGTTGGTCAGCTGGTACAGGAGCCATACAGGATTGTGGTTGTCTGTAAGTTACTTTTGGGCTTTAATGGAACAGGCCCCTCTTTTTGTTCTTTGTTTTGAGGTAAATTTATTGAAACAAAACCCGCTTCAAGAAAAAAAAGAACTCCATCACAGACTGCCTTTAAATTAGCTATTTGGTGAACTATCAAACCTCAAGCTACATTTCAGGAAAAGGTTGTGTTGTCGCCATTTGGTTTCCTTTTTTTTGAGTTCAGACAGCAAGTCCAAACTGTGCAGAATGTAATGGACAAAAAATAAAAACAACACAAACTGTTGGAAGTTACATTTGCTTCTTTTTAATTAGCATCATAAAAGCTTTAAAAACAAATGGGTCTAATGTACAATAGAGCATTATGGATTCTAACTTTAGTCAGTATTTCTGCTGTAGCAGTATACATCATGTATAGAGCCTTAGTGAAAGCAGATTAACTTATGCTTCTCGCTCATTAATTTTTCAAGCTGATATTTCGACCTCTTCATACTCCTTAGCAGGCCCAATCTTTAGAATTTAAGCCTCCACTGATGCACTTATAAAAGCTTCAATACAAAGATTCATGTTCATGTAGTGCTGCTTTTTACAAGATATTAACAGCTGTGTGCTTACAAGCACATCTTAATGGCTTTACATTGTAAAAAAAAAAATAAGAAAAAGCACCTTTACAAATGTTTAGAATTGTTCATGATCTTCAAACTTAAATTTAACTTTTTTTGACAGAAGCACAATACCATGATGGGGACAAATCAAAACAATACTACTAGAAATAAAACAGAAATGACAGCCTGAAGATCAGAAAGTTTAAAATACAACCATAAATTATCTGACAGATTCCTCATGGTCTTGAAATTTCCAACAAGGAGCTCGACCTTAAGTTACTTGCCGTGGTGGTAAAATCTCTGGCCGCTCTGGCCGTGGGGGAGAAAACCGTGTCGAGGAGCACCCTGTGGAGAACTCTGAAAAGGGGCCTGGACATGAAAATACAGAACGACATAACATACGCTATTAGTTTGCAGATTATTCATCGGTCTGACTATGTTCAATGAAAATGAAAATATAAGAAAAGTTTTGGTTAAGTGGTATGGTTATTAAAATGTCCTAAATTAATTATTTCCAGAGGTAGCCATGCTGAATCCCAACATGTGTTTCTGTAGTTTATTATTCAACATAAAAAAAGGCACGTGTGAGGTTTAAATAAAGGATGTTAGATATTCAACTTCACATTAAATGGGAAAATTGTATGGCCTGAAGATGGGGCTAAAGATGAGGTTATGATTAAACATAGCTCAACAACAACAGCTGTGTGTTGTGAGGATCCACCTTTGCAGTTGGAATTTGGACTGCCATTGATGGTGTGGGCAACAGGCCGGTACCAGAAGGTGCATAGCCGGGGGATGCATGGGTCTCAGGGCACCCTAAGAAAAAAAAAAATACAAAAATTACACATTAACTTAAACAATTTCACACCAAGTTTTCATTAGCATTGGACAAAAAAAAAAAATTCAATAAAAGAACTCATCTTACTGCATCAGTAAAGCCTGATTGTTGGTTAGCGTGCTCCAACTGCTTTTGGAGGGGTATTCCTGCTCCAGGGATGTATCCTGCACAATATTTTATGTTTAGTATTACATTTTACAAATATTATGTGTGGTTGTAACTGACTTATATTGAAAAGGAACAGACCAGGCTGAGAAGTGAAATGACCGTGAACTGGATATCCAGGCTGCTGATGAGGAAGGTACTGCATGGCCTGAAATGCAGATGCCCCTGGAGAAAACAAAATGCATCTTAACCCCATGTTGAAAAATACACACAAACCTGCGTTACTATTAGTTACCTTTACCTCTAATCTGGGAACTGCTTGCAAAACTGACAGGTACAGAAGGCCCAGGAGCATATGAGGAGGGATGCTGGGCCTGTGCCACACCGTAAGACTCATGCACACTCTGACCTCCACTGAACTGGCCATGCTCAGCTGAACCTGAGCTGAACCCAGGAGTCTGATAGTGACGTGCCTAAAAGACAGCACAAATGGGTTTACTTAAACTTGTGAATCTGGCCACTACTACAGATAGTAACAGTAAGAATAATTATTTTATTTACTGGAATCACACCAGCTGGAAAAAGCTGTTTGTTGCGTTCTCCAAGTAAAGCACCAGGTCGACTGTGGCTGACTGGACTACCTGAAAAAGGCAGACAAAAAAGCATTTGTATTGTACTGGTATCATTGCTAAAAATCTTATACATCGTATCTACTTATCCATTTAAAAATTATTATAATTGAAAAAAATTAATTCATACTGAAGGTACAACTTGCACAGCACAACAAGAGCAAGGATCACTAATTTAAAAAGTTGCAGACTTTGGTTAATGGTCAACATCGGCTCAACCATGACCATCCCAGCCATAACAAGAATATTGCACCAGCCACTCGGGACAGATGGATAAAGAACCTTGTCTGTAAATAAAGCTGAAGAGCCAGAGACAAGGTCACACCGCGCTGGCGAGTGCCAAACCAACCCCCTCCAATATCACCACAGAGCAAAGGAGGGCCCTGTCAGCACTGGAAAAGGACCACAGCATCACCATTCTGCCAGCGGACAAAGGAATATGCACTGTGATCCTGAACACAGATGACTATGAGTCCAGTATTAACAGCTTACTCAGCGTCACCACCACCTATGAGACACTGAGAAGAGATCCAACAAGTGATTACAAGAAGAAGGTCATAGACTGTCTGCAGAGGCTGGAGAAGGACCAAGTCATCTACAGCTTACCCAAAATACACAAAGAAGAAATTCCATTACAACCCATAGTAAGCAGCACAGATTCAGCCACTTACAATGTAGCCAAAAACCTGGCCACTCACAACACCATATCAACTCGCAGGACATTAGAAACAATTGTCTTCTTTGATTTCACATACCCACCAATGAATCACATGTGGCTGTAAGGAAGTGCCTGCTACAGGACACATCTCAACAAGACAAGACAAACCTCACCACAGACCACATCTGCAGTTTATTGGAGGTATGTTTAAACACTACATATTTCCAGTTCAGAGGTAACTTCTACAGACATCAGTCTCTCTGATTGTGGCTAACCTGTACATGGAGGAAGTGGAGAAAAGAGCTCTGAATTCTTTCCCAGGTACAGTGACCAGTCACTAGTTCAGATATGTTGACAACATGTGGGTCAAAATCAGAACCCAGGAAGTAGAAACTATCATTGAGCACATCAACGCAGTGGACAAGAACATCAAGAAGTTCACCTGTGAAGATGCCATAGATAACCACCTGGCTTTCTTAGACTGCAGTGGTTATTTGTGAGGACAGGACTCTCCAAGTAGAGGTTTATAGGAAGCCAACACACACGGATCAATATTTCCAGGCTGGGAGTCATCAGGACTCTCCAGCACATTCCAGTCCACTTTAAACCTGGGAACACTCTGCATCAAAAACTGGTCCAGCCCAAAGACAAGAGCCCCTCGCACAAACAGAATAATGTAGTTTATGCAGTCCAGTGTAGCAAAGAGTGTATTGACAGTTATGTTGGAGAAACTAAACAACAGCTGCACAACAGGATGCATCAGCACAGAAGAGCCAATCCTGGTGGACCTGAGTCTGCAATCCACCTCCACCTCAAAGAGAAAGGACATTCCTTTGAGGACAGCAATGTCCAAATTTTGGCCAGAGAGGCCAGATGGTTTAAGAGGGAGCCATTTTTTTTCAAATGAAAAAAGCCCTCTCTGAACAGAAGAGGTGTCTCAGATTCTTGTTGTCCACTATTTACAACAGTGTTCTGAAACCTAAAGCAAAAGTTTTGCTTTAGAAGAAGAACAACAACACCTGAATAGAACAGTAAAACTAACGACTAACCTGAGCCTTTAACGACTCTCCCAGTAGTCACACTGTCCATTTCATAGCCAACAACTATGAGACAAGAACTGCCTGGTCCAATCAGAGTAAGTTTCAGTTCAAACCCCTTCCTCTAGAGATAAAAGCTCAGCTCTCTTACCAGTTGATCTCAGAATTGAAAATGTTTCTTGGAATAAGAGACAAAACTACTTCACCTTGAAAACCTAGTCCAAATGCCTTTACATTAACCCTTTCTTCAAGATGACCTGGAGAACCTTCACAGACAAAAAATATGTTTTTATAAAAATAATGTTTCAGACAACCTTACCTTGAATGCTAAGAAGGTGCTGTCCTGCATGCATGGGTAGGCTTGGCTGATAGCTAGCTGATGTCAATGTTGTGATGTCACTAAAACAAAACCACAGAAGTTAAATTTTTAAATTTAAATTTAAGTTCAAAAACACACTGAATGAATGAATCCTAAATGGCAACCGGAACAAACAGCAGTGCCTTCTGAGCTACCTCTGCTCCTTTCTACGCCTCTTCTCTTCTTCATGGAGTACTTTCTTAAGCTGTAAAAAGAGCTGATGTTTTTCTTCTTGGAGTCCCTGAAGTTTTTCTCCCATCTTCATAACCTGCCCAGAAATTCAGGATAAGTCATGTTAAAAAATTGAATGTCATTTGAATGTTACATACAGTATTACATCAACTCATATCTGATGAACATTTTCAATAGAGCGTTGTGTGTGGTATTGTATGCATTTTCCATTGTATCTACCTGTTCTTTGGTTTCCTCTAAAGACATCCTCTCCTCAATTTCTTTTGTTCGTTTTCTCTCTTCCTCCTCCTTCATTTTCTGTTCCATCATTTTATCTACCTCTTCCTCTTCTAAAAAGGCATTCAACAAATGTCATTTTTAATAGGTCAACAGGCGGATTTTACATCTTGAATCTTTAAATATTCTTCTACATGTACTTTGTTTCCACCACTGTAAGCAGCATACCTTGTCTCTTTCGCTCCCTCTCCCTCATGATGTGTTTGTGGAGGGCTCTGGCCATGGCGTTGGATAGCTTAGGTCTCTCCAACAGAGCGGGCATAGTGACAGGCAGTGGAGGGGCCAGCTGGTTTGGAATATAAGTAGTTTATAGGCGGTATAGCGTTAAATCAACATTAGTAGCTAACAGTCGAATCAAATACGTCAGTCTACACAAAAAAGGACGGAAGGGCCCAGATTCATTGATTCTTGATGCCGGAATGCTGCATTAACGGTCTCGTTAAGGTCTGGTGAATGCTGTATAGTCCTTTATAAGCATTTAAATTGATAAAAAGTACAATCTTACAGATTGAAAGCAGTCAAAACAAACGTTACGAAGTATTAGCATTAGCTAGCTATCCGCTTAGAGCTTAACCCAATGCAATTATCTGTGTCCGCTAGCTCAGAGTGCCGCTGGATTATAAACTTCAAAATTAGTCTTACTTTTGTTGCTTTGTAATTCGTTCAAACAGAATGTAACCGTGGTTGCGTGTTAGTTTTGAGGTGACTTTACAGTAAACTACGTACACCGAAAATTGGTCCCCATAAAATAGTGTTTTTTTCCGGTTGTTAGCACTTCCGGTGTCAAAATGGCCCGAGTTGCAATATGGGAAATGTTGTTTCAAACTTACTTTCTCCTATCTAATTCTATCTAATAAAACTGCATTATTGTCTGATTTTGTTGCCTACTCCACTCCATTAGCACATTCAGCAAAGGCCCTTATAAATGTAAACGACACATACAGTAATACAATAAGTAATAACAGGAAATACACTGCTTTTTATCCAATTTTATCATGTATGTTTATGAGTGAAGAAAGATAGAGCCAGTAATGCAGCAGTATACAGAGTTCAAATCTTTTAAAGAATCTTAAAAGAAAAACGTAAAAAAGAGAAAATTGCACTCAGCTTTACAATACCTTTAGAAATTAATCAATCTAAACTTAGCAATAACAACAACAACAATCATAGTAGCAGTCAACATATTTTTACCACTGAAAGCAGAGGATGATCATTTAGTCTGAATTTTATTATACTCCTTCCTCCTTAGGTTAGCACATAAATTTGGATGTATACAAATATACACTTTCTCACCACTTCAGGCATTTCATGAAGCAAACTGCTGCTGCTGACAGTTATTTTTTATATCCTCCCAGACACGCCAACTGCCTTGAGCTGGTGGATGCTACAAATGATCTACCCTCAACTAAAAACAATTTACTTTTCTGTATACTATCAAATGAAAAAAACAATAATAATCTCAGTAAAGAACCAATTTGAACCCGAATCCGCTTACTTGTATTTTTTTTACCTCTGGAACAACTATAGTTAGGTCTATTTCTAACATCATATAATTTTTATTATTCGATCAATTATGATAATTGAAAACATGGAGAAAAATACAATTCAGACTAACAAAGACTTGAATGATTTGAAGAGTAATATACGGGCGGTGAAAGAGCATTTGACATATTTACTCTGGGAACTCTAAGCTGCTGAGCTGAGTTAAATATTTAAATGAATAAATGGTGTAGGTAAGGAAGTGGGGTAGTAGTATGAGGAGGGGTGGTAGTGGAATCAGATTTCCCTTTGGCTGTTCCCATACACACTCTCATCACTGTAGGCAATGTAGAGGAAAAAGTCCTCCTCATGGTGTTCCTATGAGGGACAGCAAAGAAAAAAGATGTAAAAACATAGCATTGGAAGAAATCAGTTCAAAATGGGTATATCGCTTACCTGGTACAACAGTCCCATGGTAGCTGAAGTTGGTGGAATGACATTGTTTACAAAGAAGAACAGAGCATCCTCAGCTCTCAAGTGGATTCTTTTTCGGATAAGAAAGTAAAACTGGCCCACTGACAATAAGACAAAAGATTGACATGTAGTGTTTGCAATAGATAACAATGCATTAATATTGATCAAATGTCTATTGTCATTGTCTTTAGGGCAGCATAGAGATACATGCATACCTGTCAAGTCAGAGGGGACAAGGTATTTCTTCTTGTCCAGATCTCCTATTCTGGCTTTGGGAGCTTTTTCCACAATTACCTTAAAATAGAGAGGAAATCAGTCTTCATGTCAAGAAAATGTAGTACTGCGCCTTAACCTAGAAGAGGCATCCCCAATGACATCAAGATTAAAGCTGAAATCCATATGTAAAATAAATTTACAGGATATTTTGATAAAATGTTTATCCGATGTTCATCCATTAATGTTCTTCCGACTACATTCATTATAAGGGCTAGAAACAAAGAAAATTAAAACTAGGAATATGGACCGTTTAAAATCAATTGAATGGAGATTTCCAAATACCTACTTCACCGTGTAGGCTAACGCATATCTTGAAGTTTACTGTTACTACCGTTCTGTAAGGCCGAAATACATACTGTATGTTGTCTAGGCACACTGGACTATGGACAACCACGGACAAGACGTAGAAACACGTAAACAAGAATCCTACCCTGACTATTTTAAGGTGCAGTTCTAATAGCATTTCAACATACAACTACACCCAGCTCCCCTTTTCTCACTTTACCATTTCTTACAATCCGTTTGGTTGTTTAACCGTAATTTAATCATTAAAATAAGCTTCATAATCGACATCGTCACATATTACATTTAATAATAGCGTCCCATCACGATATTCTTAAGGAAGATTACACGAAGCTAAATACCTAATGTTTCCAAAGCAGCCGAAATTCTTAATTACTGTACCCTATACCAGTGTTAGCATACGGGGGTACTGATTACTAACATGGCAATCAACAAGGAAGACAGATATTGGTCGCCTTCTCCACTCGAAACAAACAGAATCATGATAAAATTCCAAACATATAAAGAGTTAATATTTATCTGGTACATTTCCTTATAATATAAACGGGGTTTGTACCCAGCAAAATAGGTGGCGCTTAGGTTAGCCGTCAAAAACGCTGAACGAACTAATCAAGCTAAGCTAGCTCAGGTTAGCTACTTACTGGTACTCTGTCCGGATACTTCTTCCTTATTTTCTCGCCTTCAGACCGTCTCTTCTCAAAAGGGTGCTCTTCTTTGTATTGGAACTTCATTGTTAAAGAGATGACAGACAGCAAGTCGGTCACTCTGGGATGTACAATAAAGGTTGGCTCAAGGATCAACTCAAAGCGCTGACACACACGACAAAAACAAACGATGCTAACTAGCCTTTAGCACACCTCAGCTGTTTTCCTAGTGCGACTGCAGCGGAGGGATACAATAACAACATGACGTATACGAGGATCTAGTTTGTAGTCTATATTTGTAGATATTTTTTGCTTCGTTAAAGATTATTGTAAAAGAGCAGGGGTTCGTCGTTTATTGAAGGGCTACACAATTCGGTTAGTATTTGTACGTCGGTTTTTGTCTGTCCTCTATGCTGCTATTTCACATTGTTTACTTACTGCGCCATAAGACGTAGGGCATGGCAGTAAAGAGGCATCTGTCCTTGTCATATGACCGAGGCCCAGTTAGCAGCAGGGCAGGAAAAAACAAACAGAGGTTGTTTTTTTAGTAACCGAGTTTTCTTTTTTTTTTTTTTTTTGCAGTGTTTGTATACCCATTTACACCCCGGATTTTTTAGAAAGAATGGATCTATGCGGTTTCAATTTTCAATGTATTGTCTTTGCAATTATGTTGCTTAATACAAAATAAATTCGAGCAAATGCTCAACAATGTATTCTTAAGACAATTCAATCACTTTTTTTTCAAGATATAGAGTGCACAGTCTAAACTGTCAAACTTTATGAGTCATCTTTCTTGATCATCCACAATCTATAGTTGTGTTAGAATTGAGGATGTGATAATTATTATAGGTGAGAAGAAAAAACAGCAGAGATGGGACCAAGTCACACATGTGCAAGTCTCAAGTAAGTCTCAAGTCTGAACCTTCAAGTCTGAAGTGTTTTTTTTTCCTGAGCAAGTCAAGTAACAGGTTATGTCAAGTCAAGTCCTGTAGTAGGTCAAGTCCAAATCAAGTCACCTTATTATTGTAATTTTCCCTTCAGATTCTGATCTTAATAAAGTGAAAAGACAAGATATAAGTAACTGTCAGTAAATTACAATAATTTGGATTTGCATTGTAAATACTCATGTTCAGTAAAATACATCATGGGATCAAACAAAATTGTCACTTCTGCAAACAGCGTTTGAAATGTTTTAAATTTTCAACATTGAGTCCATAAAACAAATAACAGCTTAACATCCAACAGATTCCTCTCTGAACAACTCCCTCTCTCTCAAACACAGTTTATGTACAACAACTCACTCACTCTCTTACACTCTCACTTACTCACTCACACTCTCTTACACTTTCACTCACTCACACTCTCTTACACACTCACTTACTCACTCACTCACTCACTCTCTCTCTCTCTCTCACTCTTACACTCTCACTTACTCACTCACTCACTCACACTCTCTTACACCTCACTTACTCACTCACTCACCACTCACTCACACTCTCTTACACTCTCACTTACTCACTCACCACTCACTCACTCACCACTCACACTCTCTTACACTCTCACACTCTTACACTCTCACACTCTCTTACACTCTCACACTCTTTTACACTCTCACCACCACTCTCACTCACTTACACTCACTCACTTACACTCACTCACTTACACTCACTCACTCACTCACTCACTCACTCACTCACTCACTCACTCTTACACTCTCACTTACTCACTCACTCACTCACTCACACTCTCTTACACTCTCACTTACTCACTCACTCACTCACTCACTCACTCACTCACTCACACTCTCTTACACTCTCACTTACTCACTCACTCACTCACTCACTCACACTCTCTTACACTCTCACACTCTCTTACACTCTCACACTCTTTTACACTCTCACTTACTCACTCACTCACTCACTCACACTCTCTTACACTCACTTACACTCTCACTTACTCACCACTCACACTCTCTTACACTCTCACTTACTCACTCACTCACTCACTCACACTCTCTTACACTCTCACACTCTCTTACACTCTCACACTCTCTTACACTCTCACACTCTTTACACTCTCACTCACTCACTCTCACTCACTTACACTCACTCACTTACACTCACTCACTTACACTCACTCACTCACTCACTCACTCTTACACTCTCACTTACTCACTCACCACTCACCACACTCTCTTACACTCTCACTTACTCACTCACTCACTCACTCACTCACACTCTCTTACACTCTCTTACACTCTCACTTACTCACTCACTCACTCACACTCTCTACACACTCTCACACTCTCTTACACTCTCACACTCTTTACACTCTCACTTACTCACTCACTCACTCACTCACACTCTCTTACACTCTCACTTACACTCTCACTTACTCACCACTCACACTCTCTTACACTCTCACTTACTCACTCACCACTCACTCACACTCTCTACACTCTCTTACACTCTCACTTACACTCTCACTTACTCACCACTCACACTCTCTTACACTCTCACTTACTCACTCACCACCACTCACACTCTCTTACACTCTCACTTACACTCTCACTTACTCACCACTCACACTCTCTTACACTCTCACTTACTCACTCACCACTCACTCACACTCTCTTACACTCTCACACTCTCTTACACTCTCACACTCTTTACACTCTCACTTACTCACTCACTCACTCACTCACACTCTCTTACACTCTCACACTCTCTTACACTCTCACACTCTTTTACACTCTCACTTACTCATTCACTCACTCACTCACACTCTCTTACACTCTCACACTCTTTTACACTCTCACTTACTCACTCACTCACTCACTCACACTCTCTTACACTCTCACACTCTCTTACACTCTCACACTCTTTTACACTCTCACTTACTCACTCACTCACTCACACTCTCTTACACTCTCACTTACACTCTCACTTACTCACTCACTCACACTCTCTTACACTCTCACTTACTCACTCACTCACTCACTCACTCACACTCTCTTACACTCTCACTCTTACACTCTCACACTCTTTACACTCTCACTTACTCACTCACCACCACTCACACTCTCTTACACTCTCACACTCTCTTACACTCTCACACTCTTTTACACTCTCACTTACTCACCACTCACTCACACTCTCTTACACTCTCACTTACACTCTCACTTACTCACCACTCACACTCTCTTACACTCTCACTCACTCACTCACACTCTCTTACACTCTCTTACACTCTCACTTACACTCTCACTTACTCACCACTCACACTCTCTTACACTCTCCTTACTCACTCCACTCACTCACTCACTCACACTCTCTTACACTCTCACTTACACTCTCACTTACTCACTCACTCACACTCTCTTACACTCTCACTTACTCACCACTCACTCACCACTCACACTCTCTTACACTCTCACACTCTCTTACACTCTCACACTCTTTACACTCTCACTTACTCACTCACTCACTCACTCACACTCTCTTACACTCTCACACCTCTTACACTCTCACACTCTTTACACTCTCACTTACACTCTCACTTACTCACTCACCACACTCTCTTACACTCTCACTTACTCACCCACTCACACTCTCTTACACTCTCTTACACTCTCACTTACACTCTCACTTACTCACCCACTCACACTCTCTTACACTCTCACTTACTCACTCACCACCACTCACACTCTCTTACACTCTCACTTACACTCTCACTTACTCACTCACCACACTCTCTTACACTCTCACTTACTCACTCACTCACCACTCACTCACACTCTCTTACACTCTCACTCTCTTACACTCTCACACTCTTTACACTCTCACTTACTCACCACCACCACTCACACTCTCTTACACTCTCACACTCTCTTACACTCTCACCCTCTTTACACTCTCACTTACTCACTCACCACCACACTCTCTACACTCTCACTTACACCTCACTCACTCACCACTCACACTCTCTTACACTCTCACTTACTCACTCACTCACCACCACCACACTCTCTTACACTCTCTTACACTCTCACTTACACTCTCACTTACTCACTCACTCACACTCTCTTACACTCTCACTTACTCACTCACTCACCACTCACACTCTCTTACACTCTCACTTACTCACTCACCACCACCACACTCTCTTACACCTCACTTACACTCTCACTTACTCACCACTCACACTCTTACACTCTCACTTACACTCTCACTTACTCACCACTCACACTCTCTTACACTCTCACTTACACTCTCACTTACTCACCACTCACACTCTCTTACACTCTCACTTACACTCTCACTTACTCACTCACTCACACTCTCTTACACTCTCACTTACTCACCACTCACTCACTCACACTCTCTTACACTCTCACACTCTTTACACTCTCACTTACTCACCACCACTCACTCACACTCTCTTACACTCTCACACTCTTTTACACTCTCACTTACTCACTCACCACTCACTCACACTCTCTTACACTCTTACACTCTCTTACACTCTCACACTCTTTACACTCTCACTTACTCACCACTCACCACACTCTCTTACACTCTCACTTACACTCTCACTTACTCACTCACACTCTCTACACTCTCACTTACTCACCACTCACCACACTCTCTTACACTCTCACCACTCACACTCTCTTACACTCTTACACTCTCTTACACTCTCACACTCTTTACACTCTCACTTACTCACTCACCACCCACCACACTCTCTTACACTCTCACTTACACTCTCACTTACTCACTCACTCACACTCTCTTACACTCACTCACTTACTCACTCCTCACACTCTTACACTCTCACTTACTCACTCACCACCACACTCTCTTACACTCTCACTCACCACACTCTCTTACACTCACACTCTTTTACACTCTCACTCACTCACTCACTCTCACTCACCACTCACTCACTCTCTCTTACACTCTCACACTCTTTACACTCTCACACTCTTTACACTACCACCTCACCACCACCACTCACTCTCTTACACCTCACACCTCTTACACTCACTCTCTTACACTCCACCACCACTCACCTCACCACTCACACACCTCTTACACTCTCACACTCTTTACACTCACCACCACTCACTCTCCTCACTCACTCTCACTCTCACTCTCTCTTACACCTCACTCTCCTCACTCACTCACCACCTCACCACCACCACCACTCACTCACCACCACTCACCACTCACCACTCACCACCACTCACTCACTCACCACCACCACTCACCACCACCACCACCACTCACCACTCACCACTCACCACCACTCACCACCTCACCACCACCACTCACCACCACCACCACCACTCACCACTCACCACCACCACTCACCACCACCACCACCACCACTCACTCACCACCACCACTCACCACCACTCACTCACCACCACCACCACCACTCACCACCACCTCACTCACTCACCACTCACCACTCACCACCACCACCACCACCACCACTCCACCACCACCACCACTCACCACTCACTCACCACCACTCACCACTCTCACCACTCACCACTCACCACCACCACCACCACTCACTCACTCACTCACCACCACCACTCACTCACCACTCACCACCACCACCACTCACTCACTCACCTCACTCACTCACCACCACTCACTCACCACCACCACTCACTCACTCACTCACTCACCACCACCACTCACTCACTCACTCACTCACTCACTCACAGTGATTGAAAGAGGCATGCTACATCCTATCACCAGGTCTCTTAGAATGGCATTTTTATGGCCTTATTAGCTGAATAGGCTTTCTGAGGACGAGACTGGAGGAACTGGGAAATTGCTGTGTAGCATCAGTACAGGCGTTTCTTGCCCCTTCATACTCTGCATATCTGTTAAACAGAAGCAAAAACAAGAACCGGATGCACTGTATGCTCAGGCAGACATGAAAACATGATATATGGTTAACAAAATGTTTGTCGTTTTTATTCACTAATTAAATTAGTATATTTTATTTCAATTTTTTTATTTATTATAAATGTTATAATACTGTCTTTGATAAAAATTTAATCTGTTATGTTTTTTGTTTTAATTTTGGTTTAATTTTGGGGTATTTTTGAATAATTTACCTCTAAAAGTACCATATTTCCCATGTAAATTAGGCTTATTTTTATGTTATATTTAATATTTCTTTAACTACATTAAAATATCATTCCACTACGTTCAGAGAGCTAAAACCTAAAGATAAAGTGACTTTGTTAGCATCTGATGTCTTATATTGGTATTAAATGATTGTAGAACCACTGTAGTGACATGGGCTTTGTAACGTCTTTAGTGCCTTTTATGGGTTTTGAGAAAGGAAATGACATTGATGTCAATGAAGGCCTGTCTGAGCCATCTTATTTTTCTGTGTGTGTGTTCACACGAAACGAAACTTAGGAAAAGTCTCGAACCACTCAGATCAATGGAAGTATTTTTCAAAAATAAATCAAACTGATTTTGGCCACATTTGTCCCCAACACGGTATGAGGGTTAATGGCTAGTGCCTACTTTAGCTATTAATTAACAAATTGACAAGCACTTACTTGGCAGAATGGCTCTTCAAGGACGAAATTGGAGGTGGTCGTCTGGCTGGTCTGTAATTTTAATGTAGTATGTCTTGCAACGCACAGTTCGCCTTTTGCCATCTTTGGAATAATTGTTGAAGCCGAAAGCTATGACCCTTGGTACCCCTCCGGCTGACATGTTGATGTGATATCTGATCTAAGTGGGCGGGGTGTGCGTAAGGTACGAGGGGGCATGACTGATGATAAGGTAACAGACACATACTTACGTAAATGTTTCAGCCACATTATAGAGGGCCCTGGTGCAGCTACACTTAGGACCACAAGGTGGAACTAGATTTAACAGCCTGTATAAAAGTGAAGTTCATCATTTTATTCTACAGTGTTTCACCTTTGAAATAGCATTGTTAATAAAGGAAGGGGGATAGGAACGGGTTGATACTGACAAGTGTTTTTATTAATAACACAGACCTGGAGACGGAGCCAATATGAAGCTGCTTAGAGCCTTGAGAAGAGTGACATTGTTCAGAAGGCATTTAAAGAGAGAGGGGTGTCTAAAAGTGGAACAGTTGAGAGTAAAAACTGAATTGGGAAGGCTGCAAATCTTAAATACAAAATTCAACAGCAACAAAAATAGGAGAAATTAAGTGCAATTCTTAAAAGATGAAATCAGGATGGCTTCAAAACTGTAGAAACAAAATGTCATGGTATGCAAAAGTCTTTTCTTATTTCATGGTATAGAGAAACAATCAGATATGGAAGCAGCACAGCAGTCCACATATCAGTATAAGCCATTTTTTTCTTACAACCTTTCAGTCAATCCTTTATCATAGAGGCTATTGAGTAGCCCTGGGAGGGAAAAGGTAAACAATATGCAAAGAAAAATTTTTTTTGATTAATGGGCTGTTGTCCGGAAAATGTCTGTGGTATGTTGCAAGCATATTCTGATCCATTAGATTATGAATTGATCCTTTCTTTTCTAGAAAGAAAAAGTACCTCTGGAAGTCAGTCCAACAGAAAATCATCTTAGTGTACGAGGTAAGTTGATGAGTTGTGTGCTTAGGTGCAACATCCGGTGATGATGGGGTAAAGAGCTAATGTGAATTTGTCCTTGTTGCTTGGTGGATCCTTCTTTTTCCTCATCAAAAAAGTTTAAAAAGGACTAACGAACTCTGCAAGCATACTTAGACTCATACACAAGCTTATCTCCATACGCTCAGTCAGTATCAGGAGCTGTAAGGCAGAGAGGCTCCGTTTTATTTTGGAAAAATATAAAGAACAAAAAAAACAAAAAACAAAAAAAAACAACAACAAAAAAAAAAACATGCCGACTCCTCCTCCCTCCACAGTAGTTTATGGGCTGTGGTGATCCAGTACTGTTCATTCCTTGTTAGGCGGTCGCCACAACCCTCTGCTCATCAGAGTGAATTTGGAGAGGCCGAACGAGGGCTAGTGGGTCATCTGTGAGGGTATGGAGGGCAGGAGAGAAGCCGGTAAAAGAGAGGAGGAGGCTGCTCAACAAACCCCCACACCTCTCTCCTACGCCAATCACCAAAGCCGGTGCTGGTGGAGGTTTCGACTGAGGACGGAGCGGACATCAGCGGTAAACCTAAAAGGAGAATAAAAGCAGAGTAACAGTCACTACAAACAAACAAAAGTCAAAAAGAAAAAATGTTGCCAGAGGCTGTGATTTGACAGTCCTTAAATCCACAGTATCATGCTTTTTACCTTAGTGCATCCAGCATAGGCAGCAAGTTAAGAAGTGCTGTGTCACTAGGATCGCTGAACCAGGACTTGATGGGTATTGCATTGTCTAGAGGGAAGAAAATGTCCAGTCAGTCGTGTCAGAGAGATGAACATGCAACATTGCAAATGAGGGAAGTTGACTGTTTGAGGAACTATATAATTAATGTACTGTTACACTTTCCACAATACAAGCCTTGTGCAAAGAGCTCACTTATTTGCACTGTATTTCATCAAAAGATTGGATGGAAATCATTTGATTTCAATTATCAGATGTATAGTATTTAAAAAGAATGTAAAAACAAAATTGTCTGTGGAGCAAGTTGTTGCCTTACCTGGATGGCTACGATAAGCACCAGGCGAGTTATCCAGAATAACAACACTGGACAGGTCGTCATGTATTACAGATAGGTCTTTAATATAACTACCTAGATCCAATGTACAATGCTGTAAAACACATAAAAAACATGAGTGCTATCATCATGAAGAGAATACATGTAAAAATGAATGCACATGAAAGGCATTTGATGTGTACCTGTCTATAGTATCTGCGTTTGAGGATGTTTCTGTTATTGTCCAACTTGTCTGCTACTGCTGAGCCATAGATCTCCATACTGGCAGTAAAAACCACTAGCTCATACCACTGGCTCACCTGTATACACACAATGCATATTGATTATGTTCCAAAACACACATGGCTGTGTCTCATCAGATAATCTATTTTAGGATACATTATACAAGACAATAAAAAAGTGGCATTAAAGATATCTGACAGAATAAAAAGCAGAGAAATAAGATCTTGGCAATGAAGGCTAACTCTTACCATATATGTTAATGTAGGATTCAGACGTCTACTCTGACCTCAGACACTTACCACTTCTAAAAAGAAATCCACATGTGGCCTTTTATGTACGAAGAACCTGACTGGATGCTTATCAATGACGACCTGAATGAAAAAGGAAACAGAGGCAGTTTCATATAGAGGAAAACTTGGCCTTCAAGAAGATTTTTCAACACGTTGCCACATGTATGTCCTTACTTTGAGGATAAAGTCTGGCGGCGTGCCAGGTCTCACTGTGGGCCTCAGCACCCCATCATGATGCGAGTGGATAAGTGTCTCATCCAAGTCCAGAACTAAAATCTTCCTCTTTACTGCATCTAGAGTTGATTATGAAGTACATTTACATATATACATATACATCTAAAACAGGAGAGAAAACAACAAAGACTGTGTTCAAATCCATTCCCAGTCCCTAACCCCTCAATCACTTTATAGTGTTGTACTAGTGCACTCAATTAATGAGCGGTTTCGGACACTCTTGCTGAATTTGGCTGATGGACTGTAATTGTTGTGATTCAAGTATTAATATAAATAAGCTTACAAGTTTATAAGTGTTTTATTCAACAACTCTTGTTCAATAACCAAAACTGACTGGATTATTGCAACTCTTTCATACCTCAAGAGGGAATCTCTCATATGTCCGGCTGTATGATTTATGGTATGCTAACATTAGTGATTCTACATTATAACAGTTTATTATAACAATTCACGTTGGATTAAGTTTCCACAGAAAGTAAAACTTGTGTCTCTAACTTGTTTCATTCAAACCTGTTGCGTTCAGTTTAAAGTCAGTCACATTAGAGCTGCTCTCTTTCCACAATTTGCAAAACATTCTGATCGTTGGTTATTTTGACCATCCACTGACCATCGCTGCCCACTGCAACTACAACGTGTTGTGAGAAACTAAACATTCAGACACCACTACAAAATGGCGTAATCGCTATAGTGCAATATACAGTGATTAGTGTGTTGATTCAGACACAGCCAAAGTATCCACTGCACTAACACATTTTTATTTAGAATAATTCCAAACACTAGGTCATTGTTATAAATATAGTTAATAAAACACCTGTCAGCTAATTCACAAAGCTATGGTCACATTGGGTATTTTGTCTTTGACAGATCTACTTTCACCGCCAGACCTAGCTCAAGTGAAAGGTTTAAGCTTGTAAGTATTTACATGCAAGCAGACAACAAATAAGATCAGGTTGCTGGCATTACCCTTGATCAAGTTGCTGACCAGGAGCAGGCGTTTCGAGTAGCATTTGAAATCGTTTTTTGTCTTTATTTTTTTATATTAAATCACTTGCAGAACATAATCCACTTAATAATTTAAGATGAGACATTTTAGGTTAGATTAACAAAAAGAATACAATTCTGTCAAAAAAAGGTTGTTACACACCTAATCCACCAAAAATAATGATTTAGCCCCAAACTGTAGCAACCAGAATAATGGCACAACTATGACATGTGTTGTATCCTAAAATATTACAATCCACTATACTCTCTGCTGCACTATTAATTTCTGTGAGTACAGATGAAGTCAGAAATGAAATGCAATCCCTTCTTCATGTGCCTTTAGGCAGGACACACACTAGTCCAAGTGCTGACCTTAACA
Organism: Perccottus glenii; assembly: GCA_024416835.2. Taxonomy (NCBI): domain Eukaryota; kingdom Metazoa; phylum Chordata; class Actinopteri; order Gobiiformes; family Odontobutidae; genus Perccottus; species Perccottus glenii. Next base: position 16,481,351 of record CM044546.2, on the reverse strand, counting down.
TTTGCATTTTCTTTTGTCATCATAGTTCTAATTCAAGTTCCTCTAATCAGTTACCACAAATGTTTCATTATGATTATCATATTCAATACATAGATATCTTAAGAAGGACTCATCTTGGTTACTCTCAGTAGAGGTAGTAGAACAGATTCATAATTAATTTTTGCCACTGAAAACTTGCATATTAAATAACACTGCAATGTTGTCCTGCTATGAACCTGTTTTCCTGTCGATAATTGTGTTTGAACATTTTATTTTACCTCTACTGCTGCTCTGAATCACTTCTGAGCTATATAATATATACCTATATATATATACCTATATATACCTATATAAGCACTTCAGCCAAACGCCTTTTACAGGCAGCCCTCTTTCTTTCATGTGTTATTTAAACAATGTTAGTGCTGAAATAGCTGGAGGGGGAAACAGGTTTGTAGCTATGTGATGTACCACCTAAAAATACTTAAATATTAACCCTAGAAAACAAGAATGGCAGCTGTCTTTTCTCTCATGTAGGAGAAGTATTTGTGAAGGCTTGTCAAGGTGGAAATTTACTGTTGAGTAAAGGTCCTGAAAATGGGGCCATGTTGTGCCTGTACACTGCTATGATGTTGCTGATAATCTTTCTTTTCCACACAATTGCTTCTCCATTGACAGACTTGTCTGACTTGTACTACAATGTCAACATTACAAAATACGTAAACATATCTTTCGGTGTAATACAATATATTTAAGTTAGCATGGAAACATCTTGGTACTCACTGAGTCTGTTTCTGGAGATTGGAGACAGAGGCAATGTATCATATCGCACCGTTTGATACTGGATTATCTGTGTAAAAAAATAAAATAAATAAATAGAAGAAAAGCAAAAAAATGCACTTGAGTGTATTTGAAAAATCCTAAAGAAACACTACACTGTGGTACACATTCTCTAGATATAGATCAGATTAACTTAACAAATGAGCTCCTTATAATTATAATACAGTAGACTACAATTAATGTATTTATTGTCATCAAATAGAGAAACACCCTCTCATCTTGTCTGGGTATGCATGGTTTGACATCCCTAAAATAAAGATGGTAAACAAAATAGCTTTAGTTAGTTATTATTAAAAAAATAAAACTAAAATGTTTCTAGCTTCCTTTCTTTACATCAGACAATTAGACAACACAGAAGGTGACCTAAAATTAAAGACTCTTTACTAACTTCTATAGCAGGGGACCTGTTGGAGTGACACTCTCGCCCAGGGGCTCTGCAATTTTCTTTACAGGGCTATTTTTACCCGCCCAGCTGTCAGCGGGCGTCAGTGAAGCATGGGGCACATGCAGTGCGGGAGACTTGCAGGGTGACTTTAAACCAAAGCCTGGGTGGCTTAGCATCAGGATGGGACCTCTCTGCGTGTCCCCTCCCAAGTGGCAGAGTATGTTTGGGGGAAGCCTAATGCTTGTGGCAGCAGCAATGGGGCCTCTGCATTTTTACTATTTGCACCACAACTTGGGGTCTCAACCTTATCACCTCAGCCAGACTTCAAATAAATGTCTTAATTTGGTATTACCTCAACAATAAATGTGTTCAATCTCTGGAAACTGGATCATTAATGTTTGTGGTAAAATTATGATAATTTAACAGCTTTTTTTGTTATTAAAAAACAAATCCTCTTCATCAATTCTGTATCATGCCTAACTTAAGTAACACTGGTGTCTTTGAGACTAATGTATTATTAGCCATCTCATCCTGTTCACATCAAGTAGCATGTAAGGATTATGACAGGCCAAGAATCCAAATTAGCTTTAGTGAATTATGATAAATGTCTGGATCAAGTCACTCATATGCATTTAATTAAACTTGAATATCAACAACAATGGGAAATGGCTAATCTAAACATATCCTTTAATTTAAACTGTATTGACAGTATAAACACCAATTACTAACCAACATTACAATGATTTAGTTCCAGCAAATCTGTCATTGTTTAAGTGTAATTGTTTCTGATTGTAAACAGGGCTAAACTGTGTGAGAGCTAGAGCGGGAGAACACTGTGCTCTCTCCACTCACATAATCCTTCTCACTTTAGCCATAACATGGACTGGACTGCTTTCTCCCAGGGCCAGTGCTAATGTTACTGCCACACAATAAACTGTAAAAAAAAAATACCTGACTTTAGCTCTCCTGGAGCTGAAGTCCACTCACCCATATGCGTGTCTGTTAACAACCAACCAAAACCTGTAAGTTACCACAAGCCAACCTCTGTCACCTGAAATGTCATGTTTATTGTTATTGTTGAGGCACTTTGCAGCAACTAAAGGTGACCTGTTCAGCCAGTCCTCGAATGTAATGTTTGGCTGTGGGAAGATTGCACTTGCTGTAGCAGAGACAATATCTTAAGCTTCTCTTTAGTGGAAGACATCTGCACCTTGAAATTTTTACCAGGTGCGACCTCCACATACTGCATCTCTTTGGTTTTAAATATGTTCCCCAAAAGCAAACTACAAGCCTATTTTTGTATCAGTGAAATTTTTAATGGAGCTGTTCCAGGTCTGCCCTTTACAACTTAACAGAAAACAAATGGATTTCGAGCTAAATATTGGAGGCAATTTAATAAAATGTACAACCTAATGCCTCTAAATGACTAAACTCGAGTAAACCTGTTTGACATAATGCATGCTGCAATTAAGGTTTCAGTTTGTGTTATTAGGGTTCATGCATACACTGAAAACTTTAAATGGAAAAAAACAAACGTGTTTTGAAAGAAGACCCTTATGTTCATCATTTACATGGCAGTGTCTCCATTTCCCTTCTCACCGTTCTTAGGTGCTTCCTGAGGATGTACATTATGAAGCCCCATATTCTGGACGTAACGCCGAGAAAAGTGCGGATGCCAAGTAAACACTGCCGAGTCTTCAGCATGATGAAAAGCACCCAAAGACTCCACAACCAAAAAACTGTTGTACTCAGTTACTTGAAAGTTCCTGCTTTCAGTTGTTGAGATATTGACTCGTAATTTGCTTATTATTGACGGTTCAACTCGGTTTTAGCCAAAGCCGCCAAACTAGCAGTTCAATTATCTTGAGGCCAAGCAAACGTGTGAGTCCTCCGCTCTGCACACTTGTGGCACAATAAGCATTAAACAAAGTGCAGTCGCATTGTAACTATAAAATATAAACGTTGAGGTGGTAAAAAATAGCGACTGTAAGCTAACTGCTGCTATATAGACTTAGCACGCAGCCCCAAAGCTAGCTGTGTACAAGCAGCGTTAGCCTGTAGCAACCGTGCTGCCGCTAGCTTGACAGGGTGACCACCTTGAACCTTGGACAAAAACACCCGAGAAAATCTGAAGGACTTCTCGTGGCCAAGCCCTGCTTCAACGTGCCTTCGCTTTTTGCGGCGTCCGATGTGAGACAGTCAACCAAAGTCCCTTAGAGTCTAGCCGGTCCGGATAAAATCATTTTGTAGTCCAGTGGAAATCCGGAATGAAACTGCGAGCCGCCATGTCGCCCTGCCGTCACTTCCGTAAGGAGTCCTCTGGTCGCGCGCAGCTCGTCCACGTGGATAGAAAATAAACAGCAGCGAGGTAGACGAACCTAGAGAGATTTTATAGGATTGTGCTCGTTTTAGTGTAATTTGTGATTAGCAAATCTTAAGCCATTTTTATTTTAGTTTTCTGGGTTTATTAGATCACATTCAATTATTTCCTCTCAGGTTACTCTCCATATATACCATTTTACAAATAAAACAAGTTTCTAATAAGTATGAAATATTTTCAAGTGATGATTATACCAAATAAAGCTAATTATTATTATATATATATATTTTTTTTAAATAGTATAAGTTAAATGTATTCAATGGACAAAACCACACTCAAAGCCCTTATTAAACATTTTGGGTAAGAAAAGTAGTATAGGTTTTTTTGTGTAAATAGGCTCCTTCCTCTAAGCTCTAACCACCATCTAACTATATAAAAATACATTAAAATACCTGGTCAGGAACACAAAGACAAGTAATGTTGAGAAAAAAAAAACATTTCGGCTGATACAATGTGTGATATTTTATTTTATACATATTTTATGAAAAAAAATGTTTTCAAAAGTCACAAGGAAATTATGTTCTTGATATGTTGTGCAATATGATTATCTGATTTATTGGTTGAGTGACATCTACACATCCAGATCATCATCAGGATCTTCTTGGTCATAGTCATCATTGGCATCAGGCTCATACAGAATCTGGCCTGACCCTGGGACTGAGTGAAGAAGAGCCTTTTTCCTGTGGCCCAAAGAGAAAGTGAGTTTATCAGTTGCAAAAATATAATCAGCTGACGAATGATGATAATATTGAATGTGCCTAACTTTTCTTTACTGAATACAAAAGGAAGTGAAAGCTTCTCTTTTGCTTCACGCTCAGTGTCTGATAAGCGGAGGTTGAATGTCAAATTTGCTGTTGGGTCCATCTGGAGAAACAAAAGGAAAGGATGGATTTAATTGATTATTAAGTATGTTGTAAGCATAAAGTAAAAAAAAAAAAAAAAGACAAAACCTTATGCTCTTCATGTTGTGCTTCAGTTTGTTGTGTTTCAAGGTGACTGGACCTGTTGTGTACTATGACTGCTAGATCTTCTTGAATACTAAAAATCTGTTCCTGCTCAAGAAATATAATTTTTGTGTAAGGGATTAGCAAGAGAAAATCAGTAGTAATAATAAGTAGTAATTCAGTAGAACGTAAACCAGCTTACATCTTGCATTACTTTCCCAGACTTTGTGCGTTTTGTTAACTTTGCTACACATTTGTCTCTTCTGGTGCTGGGTGCCACAGTGATGAGTAAAGTGGCCAAGTGACATATACTCCCTACAGTTCCCTTCTGATGCATATCTGCATGGAGCAATCCAATAATTCCTCTCACAGCTCCCCCTAATAAACATAAAATACATAACATGACAGCAGTTGCAATTTTTCCTTAAGACCATCAACTTCTTTAACACAGACATTCAGAATACTGGGCACCTTTTATAAGCTGGTTAAGTGTAGTACAGACTGTGGTAGTACTGATATGTCTCAAAATCCAGGAAAGGGAGTCAATCACCAATGTTGCAGGTTTTGACTGCGATGTTAGTTTTACCATCCGCGTAAGTTCATCCAAGCTAAAGTGTTGAACTTTAAAAGCGGGGTGTTCACTCCAGCCAAGCGGGTCTATATATGCATTATGGAAATGTAATCTATAAAGACAAGGTTTTAGAATGTAAATATTTTACTCACTAACATTTACATACAGTATTACCAATAATTTGCTTGAACAATACATTTTCATCTTTACATACCTTTGATTTGGAGTTTCTTTCAAACCGTCTTTTAGCTCTTCTTCACTGACTTCAAATGTGATGACATGGACATCTTCCTCCCTGAGGTACAAACAACATCTTTTTAACACACTATTTTAAGTAACGGTTTCTAAACTCATTCACTCACCTGTGTAAGGTGGCATTGATAAAGCTCTTCAATAGGTGTCTACCGGAATAATTAGCAGAATCTTAAAAGCAAACAAGCCGAGTTAAATTCTGTCACTTCAGAAATAATAAACAGAATGGTTTGCTTTGCAAAATTCAAGTCATCAGTTGGGCGTTTATTATGAGTATATTCCTTGAAATAATATATTTTTTAAAGATGTACCTTGTATTAGAAGAAATCCTCCAAAATCACTTCCTTGCAGTAGTTCAGTCAGCATGATATCGATTTGCAGAAATTTAGCTTTATGCTGTTAGCATGTTTGTGTCACTTTTTTACGATAAGTAGTAGTAAAATAATCATAAGCGTACATTAAATGCTCAACAATATCACACCATAATCAATGAAGCAAATATTACCCTACTTCTGATATTGTGTCAATAGTGGATTTTAAAGCACACATTTATCTGCCTCGTCTAAGCACAGCATGCTTAGTTAGCTAGCATATGTTGTGTAGCAATTGTTAAACTTCATTTTCCAGAATTCAATTTACACTCAATGTTAGGCATTTTGGGAGATGTAGTTTTGAAGCTCTTACAAACACCGGTGTTCTCATGTCTTTCGTCAAGTACTTAACTACTTCACCCAGCATGCCCCGCAAAAACCACTACGCTGGCATCCTGAAGGGGCTTCTACCGCGCACAGACAAGACTGTGCGGAATTAGTCAAAACCTAGTCGTTTTGTATGCGGATTGCGTTGAAGAGGAAAACTATCAGAGAAGTTCCTTCCGTGGACCCATATGACCCAGAAGTCACGCAAATCTACCGTGTTTCTACACTTCAGATATATTTTATTACCGATGGTTATATAAATGCAGTGACGACAGAGAAGTGCAGCACGTTAAGCGGTGGAGGAATTAGTATTTTGTCGCGGCTAATATCTTCACGGTGTGGCGACAGTGTGGGACTTTTGATGAACGCACACGAGGAAAATAACTTAAGTTTGAAAGGATTTTTTCTAAGGATCTTGAGTGTGCGGTTGGTTGCTCATTTAGCTGCCCGGTAAAGTGAAGGCACACCGGGAAAATTCGCAGAGCCACAGGCGCTGCTCCCCGGCTAGGCTGGAGCTCGCCTGCTGCTTCTCTACCCCAGATCGAGGCCTTGTGAAAAGGGGACAATGCTAGACATAATGTCTGAACACCAAGGTATGTTTTGTTGATATTGTTAATGTGCATCACGCTAGTTTCAGTGAAATTCACGTTTTCCACACTTCGGTTAAACAGTCCGGTCTTCTCTCTTTCGCCGACAAAGCTAATGCTAATGGCTAACGCTGGTGGCGCATGGTATATTATATCCTAAACTTTCACTAAAAACAAGATAAATTAACAAAAATCCAAATATATTAGTGCATTTGTGCTTAATGCATCTAAGTTCAATGCTGTGTTGTTTTTTGTACTGTAAAGTTGGCTGTAGCTTGTAAACGCTCCGATCCTTAATACAGCGGCTAACATTGCAGAACAAACGCCACTTCTTTGAAGCTACCAAAGGTTGGCCAATAAAGTGATATTGACTTATTGTAAGCGGGACTAAAACAATATTTTTGCAAAAACGTACATTTAAAACCTGTCGCCATTGTTGATTTGAGGCTTGGCTTACGCCAATCTAACACGAAGAGCAAGGCTCCGTTTTTAGTAAAGCCAGCATGATTAGTTAGCTTGTGGGTGATTGTTAGCACCACCCAAGGATTCAAAATTAGCTTCCAAGCGCGTAAATTATTTTTAAGCTAACTTGACAGCGTTCAATACACACGGCTATATATCGGGCATAAAGCCATCTGTGGTTACTTCAACCAAAGATATTTAATCTTTTGTGGAATTAATCAACGCTAAAGAGTAACTTGTCGTTAGCTTCAATGTTACCATTAAGATTCCAATTTCCCCATAATAATAATAATAAACTGACATATTGTATAGCTCTCTGTAACACTTAAACACACGCGTAAAGTCATTAACTTTTAATTGCTGTAACGACAAAGTTCATAAGTAACTTCATGACGGCTGCGCTAATAGGGAGGCGAAAATATCGTTGAATAACGTTAAGAGCTTTGTAAGTGACCTAACTAGTTTAACCGTTTAAATTAGAGACAAAACCCAAATACTGTACAATACACGAACATTTAGTATTCAAAAAATCCAATCCATTGCTTTCTCGACCGACCCTCTGTGAGTTTAAGCGCCATTTGTGTAATGCTAAATGTCTATTTATGTTTCTTTGCAATTTTTGAAGTTTGTTTTTTTTCTTCTGCAGATTCACTGTTGAATTGCAAAGCAGAATCTTTGGTGAGTTTTTTTTTTTTTAAACAATGTATGTATATATTAAATGTAAGCTAAGGGTCTGCTCACATGCAAGTGTGAAAACAGTTTTAACATTATTGTCTCTTTTCTTTAGCCCCCAGAAAGAAAAAAGAGGACAGTTGAAGACTTCAACAAGTTTTGCAGCTTTGTCTTGGCATATGCTGGTTACATCCCTAGCCCAAAAGAGGTAAACAGGCTACTGCCTATTTTTGTTTTCTTTTTCTTTTCAATATATTACACTAAGAAAATATGCAACGCTTAATTTACTTTTCTTTTTTTTCTCTTTTTCCTCAGGAAAGCTCATGGTCTCCTACATCGTCCAGCTCTGCGCACAGTTCCGGTTTGTCAGCGGATGGTGCGGGAGGCAGCAGCTCCATGGGAAACCCATGGGGAGATGGAGGTTCTGATATCCACACCATCCATACATTTGTCCACAAAGCACGGGCTAACAAGGGCAAAAACATTCGCCGTATGCACTCGGATAGCACATTGCTGGACAAGATGCGGCTTAAAGACTCTCTTTATGAGAACCAGACCAGTTCTAAAGCGGAGCGTAAAAAAGAAAAGAAATTGAAAAAGTTGTCACTGGGCTCTGCCATGACAGCAGCAGACAGTGGTAGCAGTGAAAGTGAGAAAGGGCTCGCATCAAACGCAGCAAAAACTCAAAACAGTCCAAATCTAAGAAGCTCAAGAGTTCAGGGCAGAATCAGACAGACACGGAGGTACAGGTGGGTAAAGAGGAGTTCACTTTACACTCGGGCTCCACGCCAAGTAGCCTGGTAAAGACCCGACCAGACGAGTCGCTGAGGGATGCAGAAATAAGCTCCAGTGAGGGGGAGGCCTGGATTGCAGATGAAGATATCATGGTTGAATCAGGTACTTGCACAATACAATGCTACACAATTATTTAAATATCAATCTAAATAATGTTCTATTGAGAAATAGGTCTTTTCATTATTTATTTATTTATTTATTTATTTATTTATATAGATATATAGGATCTATATATCTTATTTGCTATTTTATCACCATTTTTGTTCCTTTTTCTCTGACCAGGTGATGACTCCTGGGACCTAATCACTTGTTACTGTGGGAAGCCTTTTGCTGGAAGGCCGATGATTGAGTGCAACCAGTGCGGCATTTGGGTGCACTTGTCTTGTGCAAAGATCAAGAAGTCGAATGTTCCAGACATCTTTTACTGCCACAAGTGCAGGGACTTGCGGCGCTCAGGACACAAAAAGGACACCTAGAAGTGGCAAGGACAGGGGAGGTGTTTTCTCTGTCCTATTTGTTTTTCCTTTTCTTTGATGCCTACAGCCAAAACAGCCTGACTTATCACCTAAACGGCAGCAGAATTGTCAGTTTGTAGGATTTTTTTTGACAATCGTTCTTATTTATCTTTTGCTTTTAAAACATTTTTTTTTGGGATACTGTGTAAATGGGACAGAAGTTGATGACAGTGGAGATTAATTTGTTATTTAACAACTCCTCCTACACTTATTAGCCTGTTATATCACATGTCTGATGTGTATTTTTCACAAGTTGGTTTTCATTCGCTTATAGTATTTGGTTTTAGATTACTCATTGATGTGAACAAATCGGTGAAAGTTTTCTTTAAACTACCAATTTCAGTTCTGAAAGCGGTTAACTAAAATCAAGTTTTACAAAATGTTATTTAAGAAAAGGAAGATGTCACTCCTGTGATTTGTTTCAAAGTGTGTCAAAGCTAGACAGGCAGCTAGTTTTATTTTGATCATTTTTGGGGGTTTATCTTTGTTTTGGGTTGTTTATTGTCAGTGGTCATCACTGAAAACATCTCACTCCGTTTTCAATCTGTGAAGTCGGAGAACCATCTTATAAACTAATTATTAGTTTTCATCAGCAATTGTATCCAAATTGCTAAATTTCAACACGCACAAATTTTCTGAGGTGCACCTTTTTAAAATGAAAACCCCAATACCATTTCAATTGCAAATATAGGTAGTACTGGGAATCTGAACTACAGCTGATTAAATCTGTATGAGGCATGTAGCTGTGTAAACCTGAGCGCTTAATGTTTCACCCTGTCAGGCTTGTTATTCAACCTTTTTATATCCATTTACCATGAACAACAACTTATGTCAAACAATGCATTTAAGTGTTTAGCTTTATTCATGCTTTTGTTTATCATAAGACTTGAGGATGTAAAGTAGCTGTGTCAAAGTGGGAGGTTTGTTGAAGAATGGATGTAAAATTTATTTCCTTTCATGTAATTGTTTTTTAGCGGGGACTTGGGATGAACCCATGTCATCTCATACTGAGAACAAAGTCGTAGTGTACAGAAAATAAGTTGACGCCATGTTGGTGGCAGCATTGTTTGTATTATTTGGTTTTACCATGTGCTTTTTTTTTTCGTGTTGGGAGAGATTTGAGAAGTCTCTAGTAGCAATTGCACTCTCTACAACTTCAATTCTGTGTACATATCCTGTTCTTTGACAACTGTACATATGTGAAAGTGAAGATGAAAATACCCAAGCAAATTCTATATTTTCTGCAGTCTATTGTTTTCTTTAATTGTAGCTTGAAAAAATAAAAATACTTTGGGAAGATATATGCAGTTTTGTATTGTCATAATTTATAATAACACACAACTGTAAAGCCCTTTTTTTTTTTAATTTTTTTTAGAAGTTGTCACACAGAAAATAAGTGCCTGTCAAGTTGGCTCTCGCCACTAGAGGGAGCTGGTACAAGTTCATCGCTGTTAAATATGGCAAAGTGAGTACACACACACACTATTAGTGTAGTGGTTCTTCAGGGCCTGTAGACATCCCAGTAGACCTCTGGCTCATCCTGTAACAAACAATGTTTGCCCACATCACTCAAAGCATGATCATTTGCTAAAATAAAATATTCTAAATAGGTGGTAAGTCTCAATCTTATATTAAATGTAATCCATTTAGATAAATGTATACATCTATAGCATTTATCAATATTTAAAATACCATTCTGTTGCGGAGACCTGACATCTGAAATCTTCCAATTGAATCCAGAGGAATGACTTTCCTCCTACAGATGAAAAGGAAAAATGCATAACATATTGCCATAATGGTTTTCAAACTAAAACTCATAGACACACACTGCATTAATTTAATCACCTCTTGTCATTTTTGCGAATATACTGGAACTGGTTCTGATGCTGAGTTGAAGTGTGTTGTGTCGGAGCAAGGGGAGTCTCTGTCTGTGTGGGGCGGTCTTCTAAGCCCTTAGCAACCTCCCTGCATCACCCACAAATAGTTGTTCTTCTTCTAAGCCACCGGCCTGATGCTGTAAATGCTCCAGGTCCAGCCATTTGAGCTCCTTCGATAATAAAGTGTACAATGAGCAAAAAGCAAAACACTCATGACCTGTCCCAACGGTGTTTCCAAATGATGGCCTACCCTTGTGTTTCTCCTCATCAAGGCAGCAGCAGATATCTCCTCTATTAACCAGTACAAAGCCAGTAAAGGCAGCACACTTCGCAGGCAAAACATCTGTGCAGAGGAATTAGGCAGTCAAAAACGTTTCATTAGAGTAAAAAAAATAAATGAACCACTCACTTTTGGATTATTCGGTGGTATCTTCCTGAAGATGCTGGTTGCAGCTCTTTGTCTTCTGAGCTTCAGACTTGAGCTTATTTGTAGTCCTGCATCTAGGGTGGGTTTAAATGACGGGGGCTGGCAATTCATCACTGGCTGTTTAGGCTATGTGTGCGACTATGTGACTTCAGACATGCCAATTACTGTACTTCTTTGGTGCCTGGCTTTGTCCTCCCCAACTGGGGTCACACCTACACCTTAAAAGATTTGGACAGTGCTGACAGCATGCCTTAACACACGTACGTCCACAAATACATTTGCAATGACCAAATCCACGCCCTCGTCTGCTGCACTTGTAGACATGATGACATGAGTTTAGATGGCATTAAGATTGTAGAAAAACCACTGGCTCTGGTTTCAAACATAGCCACATCCAATTAATTAAACAATATAAAAAGGAGAAAACTATAGGCTTTTACCATCTAACAGATGATATGCTTTACATAAAAGCACTGATGCTTTGCCCAGGTATTATCTTGGGGACAATACTGAATCTTTATGTCACACCCTGGAGTTTTGTGTTACACTGGACTGTGCAGTGTTGAATTGCCAGTCCGAAACATATTTTCTGCAACTGCATAGCTTCATGATAAAACATAACATGTACTTTTTAAATAACTTTAAACAGTTTATTATTCAGATCTCTGTTAATTCAATGCATAAATCAAACAGAGACAGAAAGATCAGTATCTGGCAATAATACAAGTCAGAGTGTGGTAATCTACAATTCTTGCTCACTTTGCCGCCCTTTTTAGACCACACAAACACAATCTGCCCCCTCCCTCTGCCTGTCTGCAGCCGCCGTCTCCATAAAACAAAGCAGAGAGGCGGCAGGGATGGATGGATGGATGTGGAGATTGGAAAAGGGATGGAGGTGGGGGTCAGTGCAGTTGGAAGCATATGAGCCTTCAGACACGTTTTCACTTTTCCTCTTTTCCCGCCCTGTCCTAATTATTTCTATTTCAGGAAAATGAAGCTCACCAAACATAGAGCCAGTGCTGATAGATCAGGTATGTATAAATAAACCATGGGGAGACTGGCAGCGTTTCAGCAGGGGTAGAGGCCAGATAGACTGCACTGATTACCTCCATTATCAGCCACAGTGCTCATTAGGGGCCACTGCATATGTCTGACTGCTTTTCTATTGTCTTTGGATAAATAAAAACTTGACAAAACAAATAAAAATAAAATGGAAGGGGATTCAAGTTAATATCAATGGATTAAAAGTGCATTAAAAATGTTGTACTTTGTCAAGTGTGCGATGTGTGTGTGTTTATGGTGTGCACGTGCCCCCAATGACTTCCCCTATACCCCACCCAGGTCCACTGCCCTATAAGTACCAAGCATTGCAGCAGTCGCCAAATATAGACACTGCAGAGACAGAGGAACATGTCACAAAGCTCTTTACCATTAAAACTAAGGGTACATATTTGTAGAATTTCATTTAAAACGAAATGTAGTGTGTTGGACTCAAAAACAATGGACAAGTTGCAAAAATAGTTTTTGTAAGGTTTATTTTTCCCAAGTTTCCCCAAAATATGCAAACAGTGACCAATATTTCAAAAACCGGGCTGTTTACACATATTTACAAAGAGAGATTTACACAAAAATAAACAGTACCTGTTCGTTGTTGCCCTCAGCGTAACCAAACACGGACTGACTACTGGGGCAAAATAGCCCCCTTTTAATCCTAAAGCAACTTCCCACTGGGCATTGCACAATTAAACAAAATGCCCTTTATTTTACAGCCAGACCTTTTTTTACAGTACAACATGATTATTATGTTAGCCAACAATGTTTTGTCACTATTCCCTTTTTAAAAAGGTTTACTTATGTAAAATATGATAAAGGATTGTTCCTGGTCACATGTCCATTCATACCGAGTGCCCACAGAGCCACGCTACACAAGGAATTACACTATTGAATGATTGTGGAAGTGACACGTTGTGGCTACAGGTTTAATCATTAACAATCGCACAAACGAGGAGGGGGGAATGTGGCGCGAACATGTCCTGCGAGCGCATATAGTCACGTTTACGCACGCGGAGAGCGTCTTGTTATTGTGACCGCTGGCTTTAAATTCAACTTTTTTGTTTTATCAGTAACCCGTGCGGTTTTCCTGTTTCAGCAGAGACAGTAGGTAAAAAGTAATAATGTGAAAATTAAGAAGGCTAAGAAGTTTTCTCAAAGGACTATCGCTGTTCTAGTCTGTTTTCAGCAAATGACTTGAACAGAAATTAATAAGAATATTCACAATTAGAGTCGGAGCAGAACAACAATACAATTGAGACATCAAATGCATTTATATTTGCTTACCTTTTTGAAAAATGTAAATCCACAACTCTGGAAAAAATGAAGAGACCAAATATGGAAGCCATTCCCACTCCAATGTCTGTTGAATCCCAACACAGGCACATTAGGTGATTATGCTCACCTGAACCAAATCGTATTTAATAAGGGAAAGTATTAAAAAACATCTGCAAATAAATGCTCTAAATTACAATATTTTTATTTGGAATTTGGAAAAAAAATGTCAGTAGTTTATAGAATAAAACAAAAATGTTAATTTTACCCAAACACATACCTATAAATAGTAAAACCAGAGAAACTGATCATTTTGCAGTGGTCTTTTAAAATTTTTCCAGAGCTGTAGGCTATATTTTTTAATGACACACCTAATAGCCCTCTGGATTTTGGAAGTCATATATGGGAGAGATGTTTTTGAATGTGTAGCTCTCAGAGAGATCACAAATAAGTGTAAAAACTTTATGGCAGGTGGATAAAGTTGGTGATTGTGGTTGTAGCGCCCTCTTACGGTTAAGTTGTAGATAGCATGCCTACATTACTTTCTCTGCTGCGGACTGATAACACGCCTTTATCTCTTTTTGCAGTTTATCGACACAGCTGCGGAAACACGACAACGTGGTGATAATGCTTTTGCGAACATTTCAAAACATGAGCCAGCTTTTGCTTTTATCAAAAGTTGTATTCCTATGAACACATTTACAGTGAAAAATAATAAAATAAAATAAAAAGGCTGCAGGTTTTTTCTATTTCGGTCGGCTTTTTGAACAAACTGAACAAAACTACGTGGTTATTATTGTTTTGATTTGTCCCACGCCAGTAAAAGGAGACAAAGGTTGCATCTCAGGAGAAGGGGCGGAGGAAATGGAAAAAAAAAATCTTCAGGGGAGGAGTGACGCAACAGAAGCAGTTCTGGCAGCGAAAACAGGTTAGTTAGAGTCAAGACGATAGAGGTTCTCTGGTTTTCGTGGTTTGGGATTTCATTCCTGTTTTATGTTTGATTGATTTCAGGCCATCTTTGTGGATTAAGAGAAAAAGGTAGGACTTCACTTTCTTTGTTTGGCTTCAAACGACATTTTAAAGCTTTTGGGATAGAAAGACTCGCATGTTCGTGAGTGACTACACGTGAGAAAACGCTTCTTACTGTCATGGGGCTTACAGGCCTAAAGTAGGCTAAGGAGGCAAATCAAAATACAACATGTAAAGTAGCGGACCAGTTGCTTTAGTGGAAAATTGGAGGACCACCCCTGCACACATCCAGCTTTCACTAAAGCCTCGCCACACCCACTTTTCCGTTTTATACTACTTAACCTCGAACAACACCGCATGTGAGACAAAAGAGCAACTTGTGTCACTTCAACTCACCTGACTGTGATAAGAAAAAGACACGTAAATGTTATTATGTTTATTATGCTTGTTGTAAAATAATAAACAACGCTATACCAAGTTAGGCTGTGGACCAAAGTCAGAGATGATTTTCAATAAGGCAAATATCCAGTTGATACCTTTTGTTGATCTTGTCTTTTGTCTTTTTATGTGTTCTCACTTTCCAACTCTCACACCCTCCTTTTCATTCTAACAGTTGCCCTTAACGACCCAAGGAGTGGAGAAGGAAGTTTGACCTCATTTTACTTCTGGTGACATCTCTGGCAACTTTTCACCATGTCTGCCCCTAGTAAGTGGTTTATTACTGGAAGTCGGTCATATTCTTAGATTATCTATGGAAATCAAAAAATATAAATAGGAGTTATGATGAAAATTGCTCCAACTGAGTCACTTTTCTCAAGAAATCAGCTTGGACTTTTCCAGTGTTGCTCCTCCCTTCTTTTCCTCTGTCATTTCTGAGAAGTTAGTAGGTGAAAGCTGCCGTTGTGTTATCCCCTAAAGCTAGCATACTGAGGCCCTTCAGTCCAGGTATGTTCATATATGTGCTCATGAAGGCCCCCTGCTTAAAGGCACGCTGGTTAAAGTTGTCATGTTTGTTTCCTGGAAGCAGTTTTGAATGAATGAGGCCAGAGGTGTTGCAAAATGCTTTACAGATCCTGCTTTTAGATTTCTTTCATGGAGGATACACAATCATTGTTAAAATGGCCTGGCGATTTAGTCATAAGACACACCCTAGAAAAGGCCGGCCATTATCTGGACCATCCTGCTTGCTGAAGTAACAAGAAACGGGTTTGGGAAGTTTTGTTTGTATTGTAGATTGTGTGCCATCATGCAAATCTTTTGAAATACCAGCAGCGACTCCAATGATGTAACTTGTAGGTAAGGCTTCGCAATAAACGAAGCTGACTCAGGCACTGACATACAGTATCTTGACCTTTTAAATTAAGATAATAATAACACTACAGTCATTTTCCAACAGAAGTTGTTAGATGATGAAAGAATGACTGTGTTTGGTTTGTTCCTGTTTTACTACTTAAGTTGTAAGTTGCTCTGCTGGTTCTGAAGGTAAGTCTCAAATGTAGCTTTTAAAACCAATAATTGCATGCATGCTAAGATAACATAACAAAGAAAAAAAATTTGTACGATGGTCATAATTTTCCACCACGATGTAACTGTGACACTGCGGCTCAAAAAACTCAATTGTAGAACTGAAATAGAAGGTTTTGGTTTTGGATTTTCAAATCAGGAACAGCAGTTTCAAAGCAAATGAATTAAATTTCAAAATATAAATTCATTTTAAATTTACTGCAATTCATTTACAAACCAATGCATTTGGTTTTAGATTACGCTTTTTAAATTCAGTTTTTAAAAAGCAATCATTTAACTTGTAGTGGCATTGATGTTTGTGCGTTTGTTGTTCCTCTCATTTACAGTTAGAATGTGCTGTATTGATAAACAGATTATTGAATCTTCTGTCACATCCGGAAACGTCTGGACGAGCCAAACACTTACGGTCTTAGCCTAATGAGCTCTAACTCAGACTTTTTATTGTTGTAACAATAACTCAGGCTTCTGTATTTGGACTCTGTTACTGAAAACTGTGTGTTGACTTCTTATCACAGTATTAAGCTTAGATTGTGTTGTATATGTTTATGTTACATTTTATATAGAGTGGTATAGTAAACTTACTATAGTAATACTTTATTTAACATTTAACAGTTGATTTTGCTTCTTGGGTCAAATGTTACCATGGTAACGGTGACTAGTACCAACCGGTACCAACTGACAAAAGATAACTGCTAATGATTGTTTGAAAATACAAAAATTGACTGGCTCTTGACGCTTCTAATTTACTGTGTTTGACCTTTTTGTCTTGGTGTAATTGGTGAGTCTTAAACGACTGCATTCATTTATTAACAGACTTTGTTGTTAGATACTTACATTTAAATGCATACTTACATACTTAACGCATAGCTTAATGCAACTTGGCACCCATAGGTTGGAACCACTTTTCAACCAGATTTACTCATAAATTTGTTTTCCTGTGACTGCATCCTTCTCAATAAATATTAACACACTGCTGTCAATTCAGTGTTTTACTTTCCAAATACAAATCAATTTTTCATAGTTAAAACATATTTTTATACATTTAAAATGTTCCTACTATTCTTATTGCTATGCTATTTTGAATAATATTGTTCACTTTCCACAGTTTACCCCGGTGTTCACAGCCAAAGTCCCTACCCAATGCCTGGCCATTCTGTTGCGCGTACCCAGTCCCTCAAGGAGGATATGGAGACCCCAGCCAACCCCCACCACCAGTCGGCTTTAACATGGGCTACAGTCAGGGCCCACCTCCTATTGTGTACCAGCCTGTGGGACCTGTGCCCCAAGACGCAGGGGTAGAATATGGAGGGCCTCCAGGAGGGATCCCCCTAGCCCCTGCAGCTTCTGCTGTCCCTGTTGGTGTCCCACCAGGACTTGAGTACCTCGCGCAGGTCAGTCACTTAAAATAAACAACATAATTTGTTTGATTTTAATCATTTGTGTTTTGTAGTATAGTTTTCTGTTTTTGCAGTGTAAGAATAACAGTAAAACAGTAATTAAACATGACCCAGTCAAGTTTACTTTGACTCACTGGCTACTAGCCCAGTGGCTGTAATAGCTTTCCTTTTGCAGCTGTTCTTAAATCCATCTTCTTTGAATTGTAAATATGCAAACCGCTTCTAACTATTTTAAGAGAAACTAAATTTTCTAGTATTTATATTTAAGAAAGGTCCTGTGATAACCAATTATTAACTTTACACAGTTGTAGATGGTGTAAAGTTAGTTTTCCTTACTTCTGTTTTTCTCTGGTTTTAGATTGACCAAATCCTGATTCACCAAAAAGTTGAACTCCTGGAAGGTAAAGAGCGTTCCAGTCATGTTTTCTCAGTAAACAAAGTGAAAACAACCAACAGACTGCGGTTTATAGTTTTAGTAAAATGTCTTTGGCCTTGGAATTCTTTCGTTATCTACGATTATTTTTGTTTCAATATTTTTGCTGTGTCCTCTGCCCCCATCCCCAGCCTTTATTGGGTTTGAAACCAACAACCAGTATGAGATAAAGAACAGCCTGGGCCAGAAGATCTACAAGGCCAAAGAGAAAAACGACTGCTGCACCAGGAACTGCTGCGGCTCCCTGCGCAGTTTCGACATGAAAATTAAGGACAACATGGACCGAGAGGTGATTCGCATCATCCGACCCTTCCGCTGTGTCTCCTGCTGGTGCCCCTGCTGTCTGCAAGAGGTCTGTGCAACATGTCAAAAGCCCTTCTGAATTGCCCGAATAAGACATATTTAGGCTAATTCTTTGCAAAATCTGATGACTGTATGTGTAATGTGTCACTTAAGTGTGTCGTGGTTAATAGTCAATCACACACACACACACACATAAATATAAATATGTCCGCTGATTCTTTATTAACACCCTTCCTTTTTGAAAGTCCGAGTATAGCAGCTTAAACGTATTGGATCCAATTCAGTGCAGTCTCACAGCTCTTTTTCATTTTTAATTGATTTAACATTAACATCTTTTCTATGCGTATTTGGAGCCTCTAAATGCTCATTTTGTCAAACTAAATTCTCCTCAGCTTCTGCGGTCTTTTACAACCCTCAAAGTGCTTTCACTTCCAGTAATCAGCTACACTAAATTCACATGGACCTGATCTTGAGCTTCCTCACTCTCACACACAAACTTTGTCTACTGGGCTGGACAGGAGACATGTGAGATGCATTACCATTGTTATGCCACACCACAATGGAGCAGTCACTCATCACTCTCATTCCTGCTGTACCATGTGACATATAACCCATGATGATTTATTTATAGCTGTAATAAGTGTAAAGAAGATGGTCAGTTTTTTGTTTTATTTTTTTTTTGCTTTCTGGGACAAAATGTTTAATTATGTATGTGATTTTATGTCACATATAGATGGAGGTCCAAGCACCACCAGGAACCACAATAGGCTATGTCAAACAGGACTGGCACCCTTGCCTGCCCAAGTTCTCCATTCAGGGACCCAACAAGGAGACCCTACTAAAAATAGATGGGCCCTGCTTTGCTTGCAACTGCTGTGGAGATGTCAACTTTGAGGTATTTTTGTTTAGAACAGGACAACTCAACATTTCACCAAAACTTAAACGGCTGTTTACCACACTCCTGTTGTTCACCAGCTAAAGGGAAAGGACGGAGACAAACCGATTGGTCGCATCAGCAAGCAGTGGAGTGGCCTTTTAAAGGAAGTTTTCACCGATACGGACAACTTCGGCATCCAGTTTCCATTGGACCTGGATGTAAAGATGAAAGCCGTGCTCATGGGGGCCTGCTTCCTCATTGTGAGTCAAGTTTTATTGAATTAGTCTGCTTCGTCTCATACTGACCTTTTACTAAATGTCTGTTTTTGTTTTTTTATTTTAACAGGATTTCATGTTCTTTGAGAAAGTCGGTGAGGCAAACCAGCGCAGTACTGTGTTCTCATAATGGAAGAAAACACTTTCAGCAACATGGGAGCAAGCACCTTCCTGTTCATATTCCTTTATTAGATTTAAGCCCCCAAAAAAATCCTTTTATACAATCACAGCAAAACGTCCGGCACCCAAAGGAAACTGCCACCTATATCTTTTTAGTGCCTATAAACAACAGATATTAAAATGTACATTTGATTTTGAATGTGCCTATTTTATACTCCTTTTATTGTCTATGTTCTATGTATAATCCTTGTGCCTATACAATGTGTTATCATGCTAACGTGCTCCGTGAAACATTTAGTGCAATACTGCCGGTGACTTTGAGGCTGTACTAATTGCTTGTTTGCTTGTTAAATACTAACAGCAGGTTTACAACAAAAAAGCTGTGGGTTTTTAAGGAAATTGGGAAGAAGACTAGGAGGGTGTTGGGTCTAAATATTGTGTAGAGTTAGTCCTTTGCTAATGACCAGAAACTGCCCTTTTTCTTCCTTTTAGTAGCCTCCCCCTTTTTCTCTCTAGTGTAAATGCTCCCAGCCTCTTTCTGCAGTTTAGCAGTTGCTGTAGCGACTGAACCTTGACTCCATTTTCCCTCAAGACCTACTGCATTAAACTGAATACAATATATAGAAGAAAAAGAGTGAATATAATCGAATAAAAAAGTTAAATGCAAGTAAAAATATATATATTGGGAAGTTGTGGTTGTATGCTAATTTTCTGACATCAGTGTGCCTGAACAAACCACCACTGACAGTTTAAGGAAATGTCCGCTGACGCAAACCTAAGACAACTTGTGAATGTTTCATATCATTACTATGACGAAATCATGTATGTATTACATTTGATGTGAGATGAACATGGGTGTGCCACTAGTACTCTGAACCCTTGACTGAAGCCCTCTGTTAGTCTGTAACTGAACACCTATTGCCTTGACACAAATGCTATTTTGCTGTTATTTGCGTTTATGCTCTCTGACCTCCAACCGTTAACTTAAATCTGCCAAATTATGCAGTTATCGTTAATTCTGTTGAAAGTTTATGTTTAAAGTTTATTACTTATATTTCAGTTGTTTTGTATGTTTTTGGTCTTGGTTTCATAATGGTAAATCACCTTTTATATTATGTAAATGTTATTCAAAAGCAAAATATAGCCGTATATAAAGATCCCTATTGTGTGTGTTTCATTGCATCAGGGACTATTGGAAAGTTTTCCGGATTGCTCTTAGAAACAAGGCTACACATCTGGTTTTACTTGGAAAAAGTAACCACCTCACAGGAAGAGCTATGTCCCTATTTTCTATTGAATAGTTTTGTTTTTAAACAAGAAGTTAGTATACAGCTTAGTACTTCATGTACATTAGCTTTAACTCTGTTGAGGAAAAGTTTAGCCTTGCTTTAGCTTTTATTTTTAAGCTTGCCTCTGGTTCCACCTTCTGTAAAAGGAGGGAAATACAAAGGCCCAGTCTGCAGCCTTTTGAAGGTTGTTCACTGGCCCATAAAATGTAACCTCCATTTACAACCATAGCTATTAATCACCTTTGTCATTTACAGGAAAGTCTAATCAAAAAGAGGAAATAGAGTGAAAAAGAAATCAGCTGTTGTCATAGTAATTGCAATACAATAAAATATATAACATAAAACTGGATTATAAATCACCAATTAAAAAAGTGTAGCCAATAGAATATATACATTTTTATTTAGGTAAAAATTGGATAAAAGCTTAGTCTAGAAACAGTAAGTAAAATTAAATTGTCATTTTTACATCTTCATTTCCTCTTTTTACATTCACAGTGGTGCGACCCTCACCACTTCATCGAGCGGCGTGTAGCTTCTGAGGTATTGTCCAAAGCAAGATGTTTTTGAACAAGTCCTTTGCTTTAGTCAGCCATCCACAAAGGAAGCACAAGCCTATATTATTTAAACCCGCCTTTCCGCACTAATCTGTGGCCGATCGCGCTCGCCGGGGCCCACCCTGTCGTCCCGGGACCATCGGATCAGGTATCTGCTGGCAAACTGCAGGTTCCACTGGTGTTTAGAGAGGATTCTTACACAGTCTTCTCGGGAGCAGAGGCTGAGAGAATACAGCTGGTCCAACTGAGACACAAAGACAAAAGATATTTTTATATATCATAATACAAATGGCCAATAATTAAACCAAAATCTATCACAATATTTTTATTGTTTAAAAAAGTAATTTAGAGGCAAAGTGGTGCATTTTATTCAAAGTTTGTCTTTTTTTTTTAATTTGATTTTACTAATCAGCAAATCAGGATGGACTCTGGAGAGCCTGACCTTAAGTTGTTGCTCAGCTTTCACTGGATTCCAGTCACATCGCTGCAGAGCATTATGAACTTCTTCTATGGTCACTCCATGCACAGCCTCCATGACCTTTACAATGCAACACTTTTGTTACTTACTCTCACCAACAGTGTTTTAAAATCTTCATATTATTTGAACTACCTGTGAGATGAGACTGTCTTTAGCGTTGTGCGGCTGAGGCGGCCTCTCCTTGTCTCGATATCTGGCCCGGTCCCTCTCTTTGCTTTCACATTCGTCCAGCACATTTGGGGTGGAGCGAGCCATGTGGGACATTTTAGCCAGATTGCTGCCTCCCATGACGGGTTGGGGTAGAGGATGTGACTGCGGTGGAGGCAACACAGAGCCGGAGGTGGCCAAGGTTGTGATGCAGGTCGTGGATGGGGCCTGAGGTTTAAGCGTTTTAAGTTAGGAAGAGGTGGACGCGGAGGTGGGAGTATGCTTGCTTCGCTGAATCTGCGCGGGTCCTGCTGTTCCACCACACCATGGGTGACTATCACAGGAGGCATGAGTCTGTCCTGCTGATGCATGCGGACCGCTCCCATCATTTTATTTCTTAGGTGGCCTCCTCCTACGACCGACTCCAGGCTCTGAGACAGTCCTGGGAACACAATAGAGTTAAAGGAGTAATGTAATGCAAAAAAAAAATAAAAATTAAAAAACATTTTTATCTTACACAGCTGGACAGTTTGGCAATTTTAATTGTTTATACAGCAATATGAAAAAATTGCTTTTGTTAGTTCATACCTGCCATTTTCTGCAGATTAGAGCCTTCTTTCTCCCTCGCAGGTACAGCCCTCCAAGAACTAATGCAAGTGACAACACAACAATTACAGCTACAAAACTACTCTAGTTACTCTATGTAGACACATAACTCTTGTGAGCTGTGTTACTGACTTGTCCAGACCCTCTGGTGAACCCCAGCACTGTTCGGGGTGGATGTCCCCGTGACCCTTGTGCTGTAGACTGCCTATCACAGGTGCTGAGATGGGGCAGGGGCTAATGGCAGCAACACCAGCAGCATGTGGAAGTGGTGGGATAATGAGACTTGAAGGAAACCAGCCTACGTTTAGTGTCCGCTGGTTTTGACCTCTCCATTCACTCATTTCCAGACTACAAAAATCAGAAGAAAAAGAAAGTCATATATATGTACTGGTCCTAAAATGAGTAGTAGTAGTGTTAGTAAACAGAAGTTAGGAAGTTTTCTAAAAGCAAGGATTTTAAATAGCTCTTAATTATAGTTTTGGTTAACAGCAAAAAGCAACTCCAAAAACTGACAGTTAGTGTTAAAAGATCAAAAAGTGTGTTGGAGATGTGGTTATCAGATCCTAGTGGAATGCAGTGGAGAACAAGCTTATTTGAACCTTGGTTTTTATCTCAACAAAGCCCTACTGTGTCCTACCCACCCATGGTCAATGACGGTCACCAAGTCGTTGGGTGCAAGAGCAAGTTTTCTGGGTTCTGCAAACTCCCTTGTTGCTTGTACTTCCAATGGTTTAGCCTGTGTATGAAGATGGTCACATCAAGTAAAGATAAATATTTTTAACAGTACTCAAAACCTGATTATCTTTGGCTGACCTCCGTTACTAATGTGGAAAGCTGAGAGAAATTGGGTCTCTCGGTTGGATTGCAGGCCCAGCACTTTCTCATAACAGAATACAACTCTTGTGGACAGTCTGCCGGTTTATCCAATCGCTCTCCCTCTCGCTCCACGCGCATCAAAATCTGCATCAAAAGGAAGAGAATATCAAACATAGCATAAGTGTGAGTCAAATCTCAGAAAAACAAATTTGGGTGTGGATGCACATTCCAGGCATGACTTGAACAAACTAAACGGCACCAATACAAATACAGTCATAGTAGAGACTAGAGAGTAATGTAACAGGGTCATTGTGTACCTGCCTGCCGGACAGCCCAAACCAGGGCTCCTCGCAGTAAGTGAACATCTCCCAAAGTGTGACACCAAACATCCAAATATCTGAGGAGTGAGAGAAGGAGCCGACACGCAAACTTTCGGGAGCACACCTTAGGAAATATTGAACTCTGTTAGAAAAAACGGTTCAGTTGTTGTACTTGTAAAAGTTAGGCTGCCCCTTTCCTCACCATGCAAATGGAATCCGCTTGTGTGCTGACATCACATAGTGATTGGTTTCTTGGTTCAAGCCCCTCATGAGGCCAAAATCCCCTATTTTAACCATCTCTCTGGATGACAACAAAACATTTCTTGCAGCCAGGTCCCTGTGGATGAATCTGCGGCTCTCTAGATACTCCATACCGGCCACAATCTGTACAGCAAACAGCCAGAGTCGCAACAGTGGGTACTCGTAATGACGTGAGCGCAAAGCGTCGTACAGTGAGCCTAAAGGAGCCAGTTCTGTGACCTACAGTGAGGGAAAATGTCAAGTTATTTTAGCATAGAAGACAGTGTACCAGCCAAGGCTCTAACCATCTTACCATCTTTAAAGGCTGTGTGAGAACCACACCATAGAGTCGGATAATGTTAGGGTGGTCTAAAGACTGCATGGTGGACACTTCTTGGAGGAAGTCGGATAGTGTTTCCGATTGTGATGACCTGCTGCCCCTAAGTGATTTTACAGCAACAGGGACCTGAAATTAGTGAAAAAAAAAAAAAAAAAAAAAAGTAGTTTTAATCTATTTAACAAAAGTGTACACAGCTTAGACCATAAAACATTTTGTGTATGAATACACTAGCTACATTTTTATTCAGCAGCTAACAGAAACCTCATGTTAACATTTCACCTTATTGGTCAACATTTATATTTAGATATGTTATTTATGCCCAAATACAGATTGAATTAGATTTGAACAGATGCAATTCCTTACCACTCTCCCTGTTGGTGTGTGCCACTCCCCCCTCCTCACCACCCCAAAGGACCCAGAGCCAAGTTTCTCTCCCAGAACCAACTCAGTGTCCTGGATCAGAGAAGGTAGCATCCGGCTGCTTGAGAATTCCTGGTTTGGCGCAGGATTGCCATCCCCTCCTTCACGACAACTCAACGCCTGCGATTATTGATAAATCAGTGAAGTCTAGGTTTAAAATTTGTGTCGTATGCAACATTGTTTATAAAATACCTTTGGCAACCATGATCGTGTGCGTGAATTTGTTTTGTAGCGTTTGAGAGCATCCCATAATCTTCTTTGTGCTGTCAAAAGACAATGAGTATGAAGTCAATGTGGAGCGTTTGTTGTAGCCACACCAAATGTCAGACTCAAAATTGTGAAGAATACATTTTTAATATCATTAACCATCAACAAAACAAATGGCAATGCCCTTCTTTGGAAGCAGTTAAACCCTGTATTAGTTTTCATAGACGCCGTAGAGAGATGTGTTGATCTTCTTGTTTAAAAGAGACACACCTGGTTTGCTGATGCCTATCTGCTCCAAGTCTGACTCCTTGACGTAAGAAAAGTGCTCGATGCGTGTGATGTTGAGGCCATCTCTGACCCTGAGGTAGAACTTTTCTAACTGGACCTCAACCAGGAGTTGGTACAGCCATTGAGTGTCCTGGTCCATCAGCATGACCCGTCCTGGCAGGTCCTCACCTGTCTTTATAGGGGATAAGTCAATGTAATTAAAAAGCATGTTTGATGGTTACTTGCCTCCATCTTTGGCTTTGTTAGGTTATAATAGTGACCAGAAAAAAGCCTGTGGGTTTTTTTTTTTAAAGCCAGAGGGGGGCTCTTCATCTTTTAGCTGAACTTTTATAAACCACTTTTTGACATTATTTAAGAATAAACTGGATAAACATTGATTATAACAACACAATGAGTGAGCAGTATTTAGGAGCTTGAAAAGAAACAAAGCTCCTTATGGATTCTTTTGATTCTGCTTCTAAGTACCCAGAAACAAGTGGTTGCACTATCCAACCGTCAAAACAACATAGTTAATTTCAATCTCTGCAGGGACTATGCTCCAGGGAAAAGAGCCGTCTGAAAATCCTTGAGGTAGAAACATTAGCTTACTGTTGTTTAAAAGCACCAGTTCGACCGGATCTTGTCTACATAGTCTTTACGCAACTGATATCACAACACTAGCTCAAAACTAAACGTTTGCTGATAATCTTAACTTTAAATGTACTGCTGTTAATGTTCTGTGATCTTTTAATGATAATAACAAACTCTATAAATGCAAATGAAAGGAAACAGGGTAGTTTCTACATGGCCATGGGTCAATTGTTCTGCCATAAACATAGAGGCATAGATTGCTGATAAAGCAATCTATGACTGGTTGTTATGAATCAAAAAAGGACCTTCAACATTCCTTGTCAGCCACTTTGGGAAAAATAACATCTCAACTGCACTTGTCATGGAGATGGACAGTTTTGTTTCTATTAATCTCACATTTAAAGCAATTTGAAAGCCAAGGGTGTGCAACCATCAACTAGCCTGGGCTTGTGATAATTTTTGAGACACCACCCAATTACAATTACTTTATTCCCATTTTGATGAAGCATAAGGGAAGCTCTGTAGAAGTCATGTTTGAAATAAAAAGAAACACAAACCAAAGAGTTATTTGAGGGCCCTTTGTGTACAGACTGATCAATCTTTAACTCAGGCAGCCACTGAAAATACTCTTTCAGTCTAATGGCATGTGTGACTTTCAAAAGGACAACTGTTTGGTGAACTGTCCACTTTGGTATGGCGTTTATCATTGTCTGTAGCAGCTTTGTTTAGGCCAATACATTACTACATTCACAACCCATAAAGAAGTGACAGTGTTGAAAAGGTATTGACTACAGATTTCTAATGAACAAAACAAGTGCCTTTACTGTTATTTCCACTAGAAAGGGCATATTCATATTTATGGTTAAACGTTTTTTCCATATTTCCATTAACACTTCCTCAGAGATAGCATAGCACACATTTCAGTATAATGGTAAACTAAATGAGAGTTCATGTTGCTGACAAACAAAGGCCTACTTACCGTTTAATTCAAAACAACTCAGTTCCTTGTTAGGTGACAGCCTTAACAGCACACTGACCGAGACAAACCATCCATGTTGGCACTGAAACCCTCCGGCGACGCAACGTAAGATTTTCACACAGATTTCAACTCTACTTTGACAGTTCTAAGTAAAGTATGATACCCTTTTGGCTAAAACAAAACACCACTTTTAAGTTGGAATTTCCACAGTGTCAAGACAAAGTACTTTCGAGATCTACCTGTGTTTTTGACTCCGCGTGAATCCGCCCCTTCACAGTTTCTCGCGCAGGACCCAGTGACCACTCCCCTTTACACCTGAACCTCCATCAAACACTGCGGCTTTCAGTCATTTTGTTTACGCCATATGCGTATGGAAATTTCTGTAAAGCTACACTTGTTGGCATGAAAAGAAAATTATAAACATGGGAAGCTATGATAACCTCAATTAGCCTACACCTTGTTTAAATAGGCCTCTTTGACTTAATGGAGCATTATTACATAACTACTAATTTGGTTAACATGTGTCATCATATATATAACCAGGGGAGCATTGATATTTGTTCCTGAGCCTTTTACATAAAGAAAAGCCTTATCCAAAACCAGAGAATTCCTCATTTACAAACACCATAATATTTTTTAGAGGTTATATATATAGTTTTATTTATTTATATAGCGCCTAATGAAGTAGTTCATTAGGTCCTATTATGTAATGTCTATAAGGATACAATTGATTCCCGTTGAAAAAATCTATTTGTCATGTTTCTCTTCAGATGAAACTTGCCACAAGCAATGAGTCAAAAGAAAAACCTCCTAAGGTTCTCTGTCATTTACACTTCATACTTGTTGCAGGGCAAGTTTGACCAGATTTTTTTCTATCCTATCACATGCTTTCAATTTGAAATGGTAACGCGAGTAGGACACTGGCTGCACTTTGCACTTCCTGGTACCACTATCTCTCTCTCAAGTGGCTCCACCCTTGCCAGCCTGAATAACCCAGCAAACACAATAGTCAAAAGCTTGTGCATGCAGACAGGGGCCGCCTTAGAGATCCCAAAGCAAAGATAGAAGGGACTCAAAGAAAGATACTACAGTTTTTTTTTTCAGTAGGTGGAGGTATGAGCACATTTTAGTATTGTTTTAAATGATCCTTGGTTCATTAACAAAAGAAAAAGAATGAAATAATGGCAGACAGTAGCAGTGATTATGTAATTAACTTGTTTATAAAATGATGAAGCCCAGGTAAATTGTTACACAAGAATATTATTTCCAGAATTGGTTTGAGAAATTGACATTTGCGTGCGTGAGGTTGCTATTTTTTAAGTCACACCTCAATGTGACAGTGAAGTGTCAGCTTACGGCGTGGGAGGCTCTGTGTTTTGTTTGACAGTGTGATAGACAGGTCAGGCTAGAGGTGGGCAGATAGGGCCGGGAAAATGCATGTGTACAGGGTTCAAATGAGACAATGAAGCAGAGAAATGTGATAAGTTCTTATTAATGCTGTGCTTTGTATCAGAAACATGATACATAGGTCCATGCTGTAACAGGGATAGGCTGAGTGACTGGTTTATCATAGAAAATTTCATTTAATTTGATTGTATTTTTTTACTTAAAATGAGAAAACACCAAAAAATCTTAAAAAAATAAGTTGAAAGACATAGATTGTATAATAATTATGTTGAAAGACCAGACAACGAGAAACAGCGCCCTCTGCTGAATTCAAATATAAATACCCACTGGACAGTCTGCTACGTCATCATTAAGCGTCATCATCTTTGTTTTTTTGTTATATTGCTGTACTGAAATGGCTAATTGTTGCGTTTAAGACCAATCCATGGTTGTGAAAATTGCTCGGTGTGATTTTGTTAATTAATTTCAGTCAGGTTACACTTTCCGCGACCCGGAAGTCTGTTTTCTTCTGGTAAACACATGCTTCTTGCTTGCCTCTGATGTTCAATTATGCACAAACTCGCAGATATAAAGCTTCCAGCGGAATGTAAAACTCTCCCCGAGGGATTTTGGTCGGCTGTAAACGTATGGATAAAGAAACCTCACGTTGTTAACAAGCGTCTGTGTGGAGTTAAAGAAACCGAGAGTCAGGATGTGGATAGAGAAGCCCTGGGCAGATTTGTTGATGGACTTTCAGATGATGTGAGGGACTTTTTGACAAGCGGACTCTCACGCAAAGAGACACATGGAGAGGACAAGCCATACGCCTCCTACTGTGTCAGGACATTTATTCCTAAAGTGAACTGTTATGGACCAAAGCTGCATAAAGAAGTTGTACTCAGAGGTAAAAGTGGGCATAGAAAAAATAAAATAGACAATTCTCCACACAGCAGCCTGCTCAGTTTTGTTTCTCCCTTTAGACTTTGGCTGTCAACAAGTGACCTTTCTTCCATTTGAGGAGGATGCAGAGGGGCAAAAGTCTTATAAGGAGGGCAACATTTATCAGTTTAAACTCACCCTTCAGCACTGTGACAAGTGGTAAGTCCTAAATACTATGTGTTCCACAAAGCCGCCTCATAAAACATTACACATGACTGTATGTCCAACCAGTCTGACTCCTCTTGTGTGCAGGGCTGTGGAGCTCCATGTTTGGTCCTCAGATGAGTGGTTTTCTGATGGCATTGCCTACCCTAAACTGCCGTGGCTGTCCAATGACCTGCTGCCTAAACTCGTGCGCTGGACCACTGAGTGCAAGAGCAGTGAGTTCAAAAGCACCTTGTCTCTGCTTCCAGTGGAAAAGTACAGTGTCATGTACCAACAGCTTAAAGACAAGTATAAGGCGATGGTTAAGGTATAAGGTTACATACTTGTATATTTATTACGGTTGTTATAATATACTTTAATATATTGTTTGTTTCCTATAGGTTTGGCCTGAGGTGACAGACCCAGAGAAGTTTGTGTATGAAGATGTTGCCATAGCTACATATCTTCTGGTGTGTTCACGCTTTATCTTTTTAGGATTTTAACAACTTTTTAAAGGTGCAGTGTGCAGCCCTTGACATTTGGTGACATTTGGTGTCCTGTAAAAATCTAGTTGGAGCATTCTGTTGTGGATGAAAAAGTAGGTCAGTTGGTGAAATTGAATAAGGTTTTATTTTTCTTACCATTCTTTATTTTCCGAATATTGAATGTGTTGGAAGTACGTCAAGTGGGCAAAATCAGTTCAATTAGTTTGAGTGTGGTAAATGTTCCAAAGCCAGAAAAATCAATTAAGTCAACACCTGACTGTGTCGGAGTTCCAGGTGTCACACACTGTAAGCGTGAACAAACAAAAAGAATGAGAGAGTTTACTGTCTGTGCAGGTGCTGTGGGCCGAGGAGAGAAAAGAGAAGGACCTTGCTGACCTGCAGTCTTTTGTGGACCTTGGCTGCGGAAATGGCCTTCTGGTGCACATACTGGCCAATGAAGGGGTGAGCTGTGGTAAATGAAGGGTTTATGTTTGACTGCTCAAGCACATACAGATGATAAATTGGAGAATATTTGAGTTTAAAGGACAATGTAGAGTATAGCTCCGATTGTTGGAGCATGTTGCCTTATTGGCCAGGATTAACTGAAATTACACACAGCAAATTTCTGTGTGAATACGGCAGAAACTGATTAGCCTATGACCGTCACGCCATCTTGTGTTGCAGCACCCAGGAAAGGGGATTGATGTTCGGAAGAGAAAGATCTGGGACATGTACGGCTCCCAGACTTTGCTTGAGGTGAGCAAATGGATGGAAATAAAGCCATTTTAACCAGACTTAGGCTTACAATTATTGAAGAAAAGGTTAAAGCAAAAGCATTTGGACTCAGTTTTCAAGGTGAAGATTTGAGGAATCCTCAGAATTTACAAAATCTCTTGGAGAAGAGATGAAACATCTTCATCTTGAAAACTGGGTCCAGATGCTTTTGCTTTAACCTTTTCTTCTGGATTTTCTTCAAGATGACCTGGATAACTGAGAACCTTCACAGACATGTTTATAATTATTATTATAATGTGGAGATTCCTTATTGTATTAACCCACTTACATAAACTACTTCTAAACTGTGTATAACTAGAAGGTTGTTGTCTTTTTAAACTTAACTCATCTAGGATGCATTCCAACATATTTTCCAATCTTTTTTACTCTGGTTAGCAGCCATCAGGACTTTTTTAATGGAAGGTCTTTTTTGGGTGGTATGAAACTTTAAATGACTTAAAAATGTCTAAAAAAGTATGAATCAGTAAACAAATAATGTTTGTTAAAATGGTAAATATCTGATTAGTTTAAACCAAAATCTTTTTTTTTTTTTTTTCCAGTTAAACCAGGAATGCATTATTCTGTCATGAAAGATTTAGCCTAAAATTATAGACCAAGTTTTAATGGTTGCTCTAAGCTACAAAAAAGACATTGCTCACAGAAATCACTAAGTGAAGCTAAATTCATGTAAACCAACACAACTACAGCATTTTCCGCTCTAGCCATGCTTTTCACTACAAGCTGCTGACTGCTTTCATTTCACATCATCTATTATTGACTGATTTCTGTGGGAGCGGATGTGTCTGAGCAATCTCTCTTGGCTCCTCAGGATTAAACCACTTAGTCCAAAACATTTATACGTAGCTGTCTGATCTTTCGAGGGGAAGACGCTTGTAATTGACATGGCGATGGGTGTGGGTCAGATCAAACAAAACTTTTATACATTTTACCAGGATTTTATTTGTTTGTTATGGACATTTATTTTTTCAGTTAAGTAGTTGCAATTCAATTTGCTTTAGACATTTTATAAAAAAATTGTTATTGTGTATTTTGGAAAATATCCTTCTAGAGACACACTGTGTCTCATTCTCTCCTAAAATTGATTGAGAATCAAATCAAGCCTCTTTCCATCTTCCCTGCTCTAAGGACCTCTCATGTTTTTTTGGCGGGGGTCTGGTGCTATTTCAGGAAAAGGCGATTACTCCCGGCGAGTGCTTCTTATTCCCTGGTACGGACTGGCTGATTGGGAACCACTCAGACGAGCTCACACCATGGATCCCTGTCATAGCTGCCAGGCAAGTCATCAAGAGACACAATCTCACTCAGCAGCTTAAGTGCCAGCTGATCTCTCCATTTTGAAATACCATTATGGTCTTGGACAGTATGTGTGAAAGGATGTTTGCACATGTTGTTTGAATGTCTCATGTAATTCAGGAGTTGATCACCTGATGGCAACATTGAGCCAAACTTTCCTATTTTTATAAATTTCTGTAATGGATTGTTTCTTGCCTTTTTAATGCTTGGAAAGCTTTTCCAAACACACACATCATAATTTAGCACATGCTTTGTTTTCCACTTTCTAAAAGTAGTCTCATTCTAGGTCATCTTACTCCTGCCGCTTCTTTGTCCTCCCCTGTTGTTTCTTCGACTTTTATGGAAAATACCAGAGGCGCCAGTGTAAGAAGTCCCAGTACAAGGAATACATCGACTTTATCACTGAGGTCAGCCAAGTCAGCGGTTTCAGCACAGAGGAAGACTGCCTGAGAATACCATCAACCAAACGGGTAATGTTACAGTTTAACTGCCCCTCTGCTGCTTCTGTGGTCCCTGTTCATGGCTTATTTACTGCTTTATTAAACGCATGCACCCTTTATCCTCAGTATTAGCTCCTGGGCTTAAGTTTGTTAGTTTGTGGGTTATGTTTAAAAAAATATATATATAAAGGCATAGTATTAAAAAGATGTTAAAATACATATACAGTAATACACTAAGGTAAATGCTATACACAAAAATATATACAAAGAATTTACAAGTCTCTTAAAGAAAAGCAGTAATAAAATTGTGTAGGACTGTAAAGATACAGTTTAATGCAATGCTTTAAAGAAAATTTAATTTGAAAGAGCTGAAGGTCACCGTATTATCTAGGTAAAGAGTAAAAATACTACTTGGCAGATCCCATCGATGAACTGGCCTTGTTAATTTACCTTGTTCAATGCAAAGTAGGCAGACCTCATATAAGATAACACAACAAAATTACCATAAAATGTACGTTGTATGTTTTTCTGACAAGCCCAGCTGCGCATCACTGCTTTTTTTTTCTCATCCTGAGCCTCGTTTGGAGGCGGACGGAAATAAATCATGTCCTAATTGTTCCCAAAGAGACATTTGTTTTAATGCTGCTTGCTGTTAAATGCTATGATAATACAGAGGTGCGTAACAAGATCTAGCAGGTGTTTGCTGGGCTTAGTGATAATCATTTTGTAAAAGCACTTGATACCTCAATTTTAATAAAGACAAATGTTGTGATTTACATAATTGTACAGTTTGTAGATATAAGTTCTGGCCACAGCACTCATTGGAGGCTCACTTTTCTTTCTTCAGGTGTGTCTAGTGGGAAAGTCGAGAAACTACAGCCAATCAGACGAGAGGGATGCAGAACAACGAAGAGCTGGATTCATTCAGAGCCGCCAGAACACCTCTGGGATCACAGTTCATGGGTCAGCCAGCAGTAATGACGAACACCGTTGCCATGAGAACTCCGGCACTTCCTGCAGGATCCCCAGGAGCCAATGGGGAGCTGGGTTTCAGCCGCGAGATAAGGTTGAAACGGTCAGGAACTGTGCCTCTCTCCCACGGGACTTTGTTGATAGCGTTGTTCTGCAGGTTGCTAATGTTCTTCTGGGAATGACTGTGGGCGACAGCGGGGGTCCTGCCGGTGACTGGAACCGAGGAGGTAACAAGATAATGGCCACAAACATAAACAAAACAAAAGTCTCTACACATGAATGGGTTCAAATTAAAAGCAGCTGGGCAGTGATGCATTAACAATGGTCATATTTGAGGATTTATTTCTGGGCTCCTTCAGTTGTGTGTCATTCAGTCTTAGTTCAAATTTTATTTTTGCTTTTATACATTTTTGGACTAATGCTGTAAATTACATAAAACCAGAAGAAGAGCGGTCTTTAAAAAGAATAGTTACTTTAAAAGTCCTGTAAAAGTTTATAGTTTATATTTGAGTAATATTTTAACATTTACTGAGCGTTGTAGCTGTGTGTTTTTAGAAAAGATTAGCATCTTTGCCCTAATAATATCTGTGCTACAGATGCTTCCAAAACAACAGCGATGAATCACTGCAGTAACTTAAAATATCGTTCCAGGTTATTGGTTGCACTTTCAGCCTGAGCCTTTTGTGTGATCCTCCCTCCATCATCACATCCACCCTCCCACCTTCCTCCGCTCCCCGGCATCAGTCAGTCAGTGAAGCGGGCCCCTCATGACACAAAGCGCTGCCACTTTGAAATCTGTATTTCACCCTTCGCCAGCCACTTCCTGCACCACACGAAACAGACCACACATCCTCACAGTTTTACTCGTACTCCTCCCACGCCTCACCTTTGTGACTGCTGTGCATCCCCCCGCTGCCTCGCACACGGCACACAATGTGAGCGCTACTATCATTAAAACAGAAACCTCTCGTGGTGTCCGTGCTCAAATTAGACGTGGGAAATATGACAAAGAGAAAGAAGGGGGAATAAAATAACTCGGTATAGAGATGACAGGATGAATAATGCACCAGTCTCTATCATTTATGCATGAGTATGCATTTGTATGGAGGTATTCCTAGCAGTTATGTGCTGTGTTAGAACAAAGGGTAAATTCAGGGCAAGTCAAGCCGAGTAGATCTAGGAAGGCCCCGAGATTCACTTACTTTCTATTTTACAATCCTCTTCAAATAGTCATAGGTTTGTTTCTGTATAGAATAATAATTTTATGAAAACTTCTAAGTTGCTACTCCTGATAACATTATTAACAGAAACTGAGATTTGCTTGTTTTTTTGGGTAAATCTTTTAGATGCCTTTTTTTCATTGGTACATAGCTTTTTTTGCTGTCACTTGTCATGTGACAACTTTAACTTTGTAAATTTAAACTATCCTTTATTTTTATTTCAAAGAGTAACACACGCAAGGCTGCCTTTGTGTTACTTATTCATGCACAGTTATGTAACAGCACTGACAACCCCAGTCTCTGTGCTGCACTACATTGACATGACATGCATAACACGGAAAGCTAATATACTTTCTAGACATTTTTCTGCACACAGCAGGTTAATTTATAGTTTTTGGTTTTGCAGATTATGTACAGTCAAGTCCATAAATATTGGGACATTGACACAATTCTAATCTATTATCTAATATACACCACCACAATGGATTTAAAATGAAACAAACAACGCTCATTATCCCATTTACAAGGAGCAGATAAAAGGCTCAGAGTTCATTTCAAGTGTGCTATTTGCAAAGTGTGCTGTCATCTCTCAATATGAGATCCAAAGAGCTGTCACTATCGAGGCACGGCTTGCACTTGTCCAATGGCATTTATTAAAACACTGTATTGACAGAATTATTATTATTTATTTTTACCAGAAAGTCGCAGTTGAGCTGGCTCTTCTATAATCCTTAACCCCTGCCCTGCTTATTGATTTGAACTACTCTGAAGCACTTGTACGCACTATTACACTTCATTGGTAATGCATGAATAAAAACGCTTCAGTTAGGGTCTAACTTAACATTGTTAAGTCTTCTATTACAAGTGGATTTTTGCATTTTGTAAGAGGTGACTCAAGTAGGAAAAAAAAAATGTGTGTCCATAAATACTTGTGACACACATTTGTAGTAATACCCAAGCGTCATTATAGCAATAAAACTATACATAAGTCCTTCAGTGTGACATTTTGCCTTGTAGAGCATGAACCTCAAACAAGTCCGACTGTATGTCAAGCCGAGACATTGATAACAGTCTGTGCTGGGTCTGCTTAGTCAATACCAGCCTTCTCCCATTTATCCCCATTAACATTGTTGGCAGCAAAGGCCAGCTCTAAACACTGTATTGATATTATATTAGGGTTGAATCTCTTTGCGTCCGTGCTGGCGACCGGCAGTGTGCCCACTTTCGCACTGCATTTGGCTTTGCAAGTGTCTGTGAATGTGGGAGAGTGGTGCATTTTTTTGGGAAGCTAACTTAAGCATTTTGACCAGCTATATTTAGGATGTGTTTGGGTGGACAATATGTTTTTGACAAACTGAAGTGAGAAGAAAATTTGCTGTAATCAGATTGCCAATTTTGTGTTTGGAGAGTTGAATTCAGTTTTCTCCCATTGTTTGCTTTATAGTATGACAAACGATCAGTATTAGATGTCCAGCTGTTGCATGGCCAAGTCCAATATGTCAGCAAGAAAAGGAGTTTCTTACAAATCAAAGGTCAGCCATGATTGAATTCTCATGTGGAGGGAAAAAGGCCAAGTCTCGAAATACCAAAAACTGAACTCAAAACACAGTGTGCTACAGTGTGTTACTCTTCTTAGACTTTTTCACATCTACATATCGTTGTAAGTTGCTCAATTGTACCCCCATTGTATCCCTTTCTTGCTTTCTGTTTTCTAAAATTACTGTCCCAGTTGGGGAGTGATGACAATGACACTCTCTCAGAAGACGTTTTGGAGATGTAGCAGAGAAATGCATGCTGGTTGCTCTGACAGCTGAGAGCAACTTTAATTGAGCACAGTTCACAGCCTGGACTAACACTGAGAAATTTTGTTCTTTACCTTTGCTGTGTGAAATGTTCTGAATATAGCCTCTATCAGGCCTTCATTGCTGGAACAACTGTTAGTCCCGTGTATTGCCGAATAAAAGATGTCCTGTGCAGGGCCAAAGTGGTGTGTTAATATCCTGATGAATTTTGCATTGACTGACCTCCCAGCCCTTTTGTTACTCCGGTCTTTGCACTTATCTTTCATCGTCTGTCTTCTCTCATCAGGAAGCCTTTCTGTGAGCGAGGTCGCTGGTCTGCTGGAGCAAGAAACCCTGCAGCTTCTCAAAAAAGAGTGTGGGGGTCTTCAGACGCTTCTCAAGAACAACCACCAAGTCTTTAGAGGTAGCCATATTCAATCCCTTTTATGCTATCCTTCGAAAATGTGATTCACATTTGAAGCTAATAATGATTTGCTCCTTACTATAAACCTCTAATTTGTATTTTACAATGAGCTGGGTAGAGTGGATTTAAGTGCCATAAACAGTTATTTTGGATGCCTTGTTAGTTCTGTGACATCACTTCTTATTTTAAACGGCAATAAAAATACTCCATGCTGCCAACATTACTCTGTAAACACTGTTTATATGGAGGATCTAATAAAAATGAAAAGTGAAAGCCAAAGACAAATGTATGTGTCCTGTCTTTCAGTGGAGGGAGGAAGGGTGTACATACGAGACTGGCAGGACAGGAAGCCCTCCAGGGATGTCAAGAGGAAGCCAGTAGCTCCTGGCGCTTTGAAAACCCGGCCCTGCTGGTTTTACGCTCACCACCCTCAAGGCTGCCCCCTCCAGACTGAGGCATGTGCCTTTGCTCACGGACCTGACGACCTCCGACCTTCCACCAGACCTCTGAAGAAACTAAAGAGTGATGCCTTTTTAATGTGACTCACTACTGTTACCATTTACATATTAAATTAATTTATATGTAACTTTTGAAAGTTTGGACCTTTTCCTTCCTTGCATGCAAAAGTACCCATTTTCATTTCTTTACAAAAAAAGACTATATATTTTTAGGACTACATTGTAACTGTTTTTCTCTTGAGTAGAGAGCATGTTTTCATTACAGGCAATCTCTAAAAGCTTCAGTGGAGTAGACATAGACAGGTATTTCACCTCAGACAGGTGTTTTAAGGTCCAGAGATGAAGCTGTGGGAGAAAGTGTTTGAACAAAGTAAATGTTAGGGCAATGAATTATTTGTCAGCAGGGAGTTGAGGGTTGAGCCGCT
This sequence comes from Perccottus glenii, assembly GCA_024416835.2. Lineage (NCBI taxonomy): Eukaryota > Metazoa > Chordata > Actinopteri > Gobiiformes > Odontobutidae > Perccottus > Perccottus glenii. The sequence goes on along the minus strand of CM044546.2, from coordinate 16,443,731 downwards.
TGCCCTGCCTTCTGGACTGATGCATGCTGCTGTGCTTCTCCAAAACAGTCTGTTGCCACCCTGTGACTCAAATGTCAGAGTCAGAGGTGCTCAGAGAAAGCACAGAAGCCTCATGGGGGTTTTATTTGTTTATAGGGCCCAAAATATTCACATTGTTGATGCAATAAAGGAGAAGTCTTTCAGGTTTGCTTCATCAAAAGACCTTCATGAATATAGGGATAACTGTTTTGTCTCTGTATCCTTGTTCAAAAATATTACAGGGTTTCTGAGGAAATTCACTGACATCAAGGTCTCCGGACATGTCTTGTTCTATTTTAAGGTTTAAAAAACTTTTTGAATTATAATTAACAATTACAAATAATTTAAAGTTACTCATTGCTATATCTGAATATACATTTTAAAGTCTGCTTTACTGTTAAACTGTAATTAATACACCACACTTTGCATGTATATTAGGAAATGGACTTTAAACACCAAATGCTTTGTTTATTTTTTTATAAGAAGAAAACAGTTATTGCACATATTGACAATACAATATTTCTAATATTGTGCAGCTGTAATTCCTTTTTTTATAATTAAAGTATAATATAATTTTTGTTGATTCATTTGATAAAATGTCATAATGTCATGTAGTGTATCTGGTGTCAGATAGAAGCTGTGCACCCAGGGCTCTGATTGTTTGTTCTTGATGTGAAGACTTCAAAAATTCATAATGCAGTTGAAAGGGATGTCCTAAGGTTAGTTACATATTAGTGGACTGGATGCCCCCATATCCCCTGGAGCTCAGTGGCTGCGTCCTTGAATATTGATGAAAATGGGGCGGCAGTGGATCAGTGGTAGAGTGGTCGTCCTTCAACCGGAAGGTAGGGGGTTCGAATCCCACTCTCTCCACAGTTCATACTGTCATTGTGTCCTTGGGCAAGACACTTAACCCACCTTGCCTCCAGTGGTGTTCCAGCTGTAACACTGGTGAATGGAACCTTAATGTAAGTCGCTTTAAATAAAAAGCATCATCCGTAAAATGTAACACGCTTTGGATAAAAGCGTCTGCTAAATGACTAAATGTAAATGTAAATGTCGTAAATTCAATTTGAACATGGACAGAAAAAACCTGCACAAAAACACAAGTCTGAACACTAAAATGAACTGGTGATTTGAATGTGAGTGATGTTTGAGCTTTGGTGAACATAAACTACGGTGAGCGTGCTGTGATGTGACAGGCAGCACTCACAATGTGCACTGAAGGCCATGTGTGGGCTTTAATGACCTGCTTAAATCATCTCTCCCTTCTCTTCCACATGCCGGTAACTCCTCCAGGAAGAAATCAAGTCATCAAAATAATTCCGCTGCTGCAAACCTCATGTGACCTAATTGACCTGCTTCCCTACATTTAATTGTTGACGGACATGACACGGCCGAGAAACAAAGGCGGTCACCTTTTCTTTCCTCACACCTCAGCAGTGACCTTCTGACCCCCAGACCTTTTCTGTCATGTGGACTGTGTTTATGTGCACTGTACTCTGCTGCCTTAGAGACCATGGAGGAGGTCCAGCCACCTTGATATATCTGGAACGTTATGGGTCTGATAATAGCAGTATTCTGTTTGTGCAGCAGTGTAAGCTATGTAAACCATGTCAACTATTTAAACAACAGTTTCCCTTCCAATGGTCTTACACAGGCCTGATATAAACAGGGCTCCAGATGTTTATGCAGTTACTATTGGGCTTTACAGGTCTGGTACAGTTTTCTGGGGTTTGTTATTGCTTTACATCATACATAATATAATGCTGCACAGTTCTTTAAAGAGACTAATGTTGTAGTCCTCGCCACAAGGAAAGAATTAGTGCTGCTTGAAGCAAAAGGAAAGATAAAGGCAAGCACATTAGCAGACAGAATTACTCTTCATGTCTGAAATCTAGGTCAGTGAGAAGTGTCTCCGTCTCTCGACTAAACCAACAACTTTCCCTGTGTTTCTCTCATGCTTTATTCATTGTGGCACCATGGGGCTCGATGTAATGCAGAGTTGCAGAGACATTAGTTTGGACGTACAGAAGTCTTTGTGTGCAAATCCGGGTGGGATTCTGAGGCTGACAGCTGTGATTGCCATGACTCCTTTGTTTAGCTGATGTGTCTCTGAAAATCTTTACTTTCTCCTTTATTTGTTATGAATATCTTTATGTCTGTGTGGTTTTAACATCTCAAATAAAACATTTATCTTTAGTTATTCTTTAATAATATGTTGGTTAGGCTAATGGATGCATTTGTTCCTTTTAACAAACTCACAAGTGTTATTTGTAAAAGCACTTCATCATTATTCAGCTTTGTAAAGGCTACGATGTGACTAATGAGCAGCTTACTCACCCTGCATGACTCTGACCTGCAATTATAAATTACAGCAATATCTCTGAGTCACTGCTTAATGACTAGTGGGGAGGTCTATGTGGGCAAAAAGATAGCTTTTCTTATTTTTAACGTGGAGGGTTAGGTTGTTATTTTTCAGTTTGAATCTGAGTTGTTATTTCAGAGACACTAACACATTTTTTTAAAGTATCTTCTGATAACTCTCTGGTTAAAATTGCAAACACATTTTGTAGGGTGTAACTGAAGTTCATTCCTCTGGGACTGGGCGGCATGTTTGTACTTTCCAGTGTTAGCTAAGTAGCCAGCTATGCTTAAGATACAAAGCATTTTACTTCAAAAATATATTCAAATGTATTAGTTATAGACAGTACTTGTGTAATTATACTATCATTATCAATCATACTAGACCATTCTAGTTTAGCTTAAAAGAAATAATAGCAAAGTCTTTATTTTTGGAAATTTCTTTTAAATCTATGCAGAAAAATAAACATAGGACTGTAAAATATCCACCAAGCTTTATGAGGTTGAGTCAATTGTTTTAATCCATATCTGTAAGCTGACAGGAGGATGGTCACTGCAGATAACACTCTTTATTTGTATCCCTTTGCTCTTTCAGGAGACTCCTGTCTTCACCTGCACATCCCCTCATCAGTGTAAACTCACAACTGGGTGACCCAAAGATAAGGGTCTTCAGTTGTGTCCTCCAGCAGTGAGTCACAGAAAAGAGGATTGGAATGAAGGAATAGTAGGTAGATAGGTAGGTTGGAAGGAAGGAAGGAAGGAAGGAAGGAAGGAAGGAAGGAAGGAAGGAAGGAAGGAAGGAAGGAAGGAAGGAAGGTTCCAAAATTCTCTTGACACGTCATCATTCATCTTATACATTGTTTAAAATATAAAACTGAACTCTTTGTAACTCCGCTGTAGTTGTCTTAATCCGCTCACAGTGGGTAGCTCACCACTCACGGCATTCAGACTTGTGTAACATGTTGAAGTGGCCACTTAGAAGCTAATCCACTAAATTAATATTTCATCAGAAGTTAATTCTAAACGGCCTACTGTGTTGTACACACAAAGGCAGTGCTTCTCAGAGTCTCGTTTTCCACTTTGACTGCTAGTTTCTTTTTATACCTGGCTGTTTCCAAGCTAAAAATATAGATTTTCATACAGTGAGCATGAACTACAAAGCAAAATAGACTTTTCCTTAACACATTTTCCTGAAGTTAAATGAAGTATGTCCAAACTAAGTAAATGGTCTACAACACAAACCATCTGTGCATCTTCTTGTGCCCCTTAAAGTGTGACTGGTGTCTACTGTAATGTTTCATGTTCATCCGCTACAATAAGAAAAATATTAGTAGAAAGTTTAGAAACAGATTTGAGATTTTATTTCTTCTTAAATTGAATCTGGACTTTTTTTTCGGTACTAATACAATTCTGGGCTTTTCCAAATCCAGACTTTAGATTGTCAAGCAGTCATACTTAATTATTTTCAATGTTTGATCACTACAGTCAACTTAATGGTATTCAGATTTCTCTTCAGTACCGGTGACATTGTGTACTGTTTTGATACTATGTTGTAATATAATGGCAACACCATAATGACCAATCAGGTATTTCCATTAAAACATGCATGTTGGTGTATTTCAATTAGGTTTCTCTTATCTATGGTATGCTTTTAACATTAACATCAGGAAACAAGCTGAAATGTGCACATATACTTATGGTCCATGTTTTTTGCCTGGTACAATGATGCAATGTCCACCGAAAGCAGCTCTTGTGCTTGTAGCGTGACATCACACCTGCAGCTGCTAATCACAGGAGAGCTGCACCTGCTCCGATTGCCAGCAGGCACTTCGCCACCAAAAGAAAGTCGTAATAAAGTGATAAAAGAAAATACGTGTGAGTAACATAAGAGCTGCAACTCTGGGGAGAAAATGTGGGGTTTCCATAGAGGCAAAGCAGGGAGGGGGTCTAGTATCCGTGGGCGACGGCAGAGGTGACCTAGATGGCAAAGGAGTAGCTGAGCCTGTTGGTCCACTTTAATCGATCAGTATGCAGCTTATATCACCCACAAGACAGCATTGACAGTTTAAGTCCAGAGACATCATGAAAAACAGTAACAGTAAACACCATCTTCACAGTAAGTCTACACTTATTTAATGATAATCATTAGATTATAAAATGTTATCTTTTATTCATAATCAGTTACAAAGGGTTGCTTTTGCCTAATACTATTTAAAGCTTTTTTGTGTAATTTTTAAGATTTATAACTTGATTAAAAACTATCTGTAAAGCTTTTTTTAGGAGTTGACCAAAGAAGGTATATATTTAAGTTAAGTTAAGTTCAATATGTTATATAAATAGGAGTAGAACTAATTGTGACACCATTATTAGTTTATCCAAACAATACATAAAATCTCAACTGTATAGCAAATACTGTTTAACTTACAACTTAAGCAATTTACTGACCAATAAGATGCAAATAATAATGCTGCCCATATGATGGACAATTGTGTACTTCCAAACTATATGCATGGTGGATGAATATGTATAAACAGTGTTAGGCCCCTTGTTTATCTTTAATGAATTACTCCCGTCAAATACAGCTGTACGTTGTGTTGCAGCTACATGAGGTCACAACAGACGACAAATAATACAGACAGACCATTCCCCATATCAGGAAAAACATCAGTCAGGTTAGTTCTTAGTATAGAGTAGTGCAATAGATGTTTATCTTTAAAAAAAAAAGAAAAGAAAAGAAAAGAAAAATTAAATGAAATTTGTTTATATAGCTTATAAAGCTGCAGTACCAAAAATCTGCTCTCAGTCTTCCCTCACCTTCCCAAAACCCTCCCACGAAAACATAATGGATGCCTACTTTTATTTTTTATTACTTTTTTTCCTTTTCTTTATTTCTGTTATTTTATTTGTGCTCTTGAGCTAGAAATTGTTTTTTGGCTTTCCCCCTTTTTAAAAGAGCTTTTCAAGGTTTAGCCTGTAGTAGCACATTGAGTGCAGGAAAGAGACTCCAACTGAAGAAGCCATTTTTCAAAAAAGAATTCCCAGAACTTTGCGTTAATGAATAAAATGGAAATAAAATGAAATGTTTAGTTTTTATACTTTCTGTGTGGACTGGTACCAAATGATTTATGGCCCAGTACTGGTCCGCGACCCAGGGTTTGAGGACCTCTGGTGTACCCCAACCAGCCAGCTGGATTCTCGCAAGATCTGTGAGTTTACAAACTTGTGAAAATCCATCTTGCACTGCTCCAAGCAAAGTATTTGCATGTTTCCAATGATGTGGCAGTACTGACACTTCTGGGTGTGTTTTAGGTTTGAAGATGTAGCGACCGTTTGACCGTTACAAATATAAACAACTCTTAAAATTAAAAATAAAGTCTATGAAGTCTTATGGTCACAGATAACATTAGGTTTTCCTAAATTTAAATAAAAAAGCCACACACGGCACCTTTACATTTTTGCATAGTATGCCTATCAACTCTACTTACAACTTAAAATTATTACAGGGTCAAGACCACATGGATAATGGATGAACACATAGTTTAACAGCACTTTAATTATACATCCAAGTAGATATCCAAGTTATTCAAAAAATATCTAGTGCTGTGTCCACAAATAGCTAAGACTTTAATTATTCACTTTGCCCGCATGTCCAAGCATCTGTATTCAAATGACTTTTTCTAAATCTTATTGAGCAGGGCTGTTTGGTGGCCTCTCCATCTACATTTAAAACACTGTGCCTCCCCAGAGATGCTAAGAGTGGGCGCTGTCAGCTGAAAATAGCGCCGTCGAGAAAGGATGAATCAACATAGCACCTTATGCTTAATTAAAGATTAACGAGAAATTGCTCAGTGGTGTGGAGGTTTCTCAAAGCCTTACTTTACTCCTCTGATTAGGCTTATGTAACTGGTTAATACTGCATGGCCACTCTCAGAAAAGTAATGCCCTGTGCCACTGTGGCAGAATCAATTTTGTCGTGACAGTCTGCTAAATTTGAAGGTGGTCTGAGATATTGATAAATTACCGGCTCGCAACTGCTAAATCACTTTAATCAGATTTATGTAAAATATCTGTTAATTAATAATGAACTCTCAATGGAAGGCTCAAGAAGTATGTTCAAAATCATGGACAGAGTTTTCTCTGTGCTGCTCCTATAATTTCATTTGTGACTTTCAGAAACAAACATTGTCCCAAACAGAAAAAAATATTAAATATTTTTACCCTGATCAGGCCCTGGGTAAAAGAACTTTTCTTTCTCATCTTTAAGAAATAAATAAATGTAAAATGCACCTAAGGATAAATCCTGTGTCAGCAAAATGATAGATCTGAAGTATTTCTGGATTTATAAAAAATCTTGTTTATGTTTTTTTCCAGGACGTCCAGCACTTTCAGCTTTACAAAAAAACAATTACTTGTGTTTCCTGCTCCAGCCGTGGGAGCAGTTGTAGAGCAGTTGCTTGGGGACTGCCTGGTACAAAAACAGTCTTGTACTTTTGGCAACTCAACCATGAGGCTCTTTCAGCGGAGTCTCGATGGACGGACTCAAATAAGGGCAGGGCACTTCCTGTTTAACACAAACAGTTGTATGCTCCTTTTTTGTCCAGGCCTGTTGTACTCCTCGCTTATGAATCTGAACTCCTCTAAACATTGTTCAATCTTCTACCGTGTCAGGACGTGTATGGTGGCTGTCCTAACCAGAGCACAGTTCAGCCCCTCGTGATTCGTACATAAACCTGTTTTGCATGAGTCACCGCACAGCAGCTCACACTTTAAAGTCTGGAAAATGCCTTTAAGAAAATGGCGGTTCATATGTCCCACTGTAGGAGGAATCCAAGTAAAAGTTTGACAAGGATGAGACAGGATAAACTGCTAACTCGAGGGAATCAGCTCCAGATACGCATGCATATATCCAAGAGTGACTCAATGCTTACACTGCATATTTTACCATAGACACACGAAGACAGCGGGTGAAATTATAGATTGCATAATATATTTATTGGCAGCAGAGACATGCCAGTGCCTCACAAGTCTCTTCTGTTCTCACAAAAACACTGTAATGGATTTTTCCAGACCTTCTAAAGCTCATTGTTGGATTTGACTCTTAGCAGTAAAGGCACAAAGAATATAGGGATTGTTTATGAGGTTAGTGAAATGCACACACTGTGTCACTCTGTAATTGTAGAAAGTATGGGATGTAGTTATGAACAAAAGGGATGGGTATTTTATTAGAGGAATAGATTTTTAAAAGCTCCATTGTCTGCCACAAGTTTAAGTTTCCCTTTTTGGAAACATTTCCTTGAGTAATGCTGCTTTGTTAGCCTTGATTTTCCACATTAACTTTACTCTAGTGCAATTACACTGAGAGTTTTTGCTCCTGGGTTAAAGTTATTGTTTATGCCACTGATCGGAAACTTTGACCATTCACAGACTTGCTTCAAATATGACAAATATCTTTTTGGCAGCTGGAAATACATGAACAAAACTTTCCTACATTAGTGTTAATAAGAAAAGCTCAGGCCTTAGAGTCACATAGTAGATGTTAGTAAGCTACTGCATGATGTCTGGACAACAATGTTCTTCTAAAGGGTGTGACGTTCATTACAGGCTGCTTGTAAAAAAGCTTGTTGCACGTTTTATGAGGCTCTCTCGCAGAAGCTGTAGGGGATCACGTGCGCACTGGCCTGCTCTGTCTGCCCCACTGGAGATCTGGCTGGCTTCAAAGCGCTCCTGTTGTCTAATGATAATCAAGGCAATGTGTCTGCTCAATGTTCTTAAGTGTGGCTCACCGTCGATCTGCTCCAGACTCAGGTTACAGCCTGCTTTTTGCCAAAACTGGCCGCATTCATGGTCATGAACCCTCTGCAATAACAATGTGTTTATGACCCTGAGGTCCAAATCAGAGGAATGCTCTTTATATCCAACACAAATACCTTAGTCAGCCATTTCATACAACTGTTGCTCTCTTCCTGCTGTTACCATGACATCTAGGAAGCATCTGTATTATCTATTAAACGTTTACCATTGGGATAGAAGCAAGGAGAAGACAGCTTTATTTATTGTAAGTAATGTATTTCAAAACTTCATAGAAAGAGACTGTATGAACGAGTTGAAGGAGAATCAATAACTATCCAGGGCGCAGCCTACTGGGTCATTAATAAAACACTAAAGGCGTCCTTTCAGATGTGGCTTTATGGGGTCTGTCCTCACTGGGTCAAAGCAGTCTATTTATGTTTCTTCCTCACCCCTGCTATCTGCCCGTCTGCTTCTTTAGGTCTCCAGATGAAAGCCAGCTGATTGGGAACAAAGGTCCAACAGTGCTTTGGACACCTGCCATGGGCCACGTCGTTGAAGCTCCTGGTTGATAAAGCTGAGACCCTTTTCACAGCACGATATCTGAGGCATTCAACCCTAAAATTTTACAGTATTCCTCCAAAGCACACGTGCCTTCTGATGTGCCATTTACAATGCATAATAGTGTTTCATAATGTTGTTTGAAGATAATACCCCCCTTCCCCATGTCAATGATATTTACGTCTAGCCCATGTGCTGCCAGAGATGGTACGATACTTTGTTGTTGCTATGGGAACATGACTCATCACAAGTCTTTCTGCTTTACCTGTGGCAGCTGCAGAGCACTCGTGAAAGATGTTTCGTGCCGCTTTGTTTGCCAACCAAAAACACAATAAATTGCGGGTGGTTGAACGCTTTTGTTTCGATTTGGCTCATTGTTACAAGAGTTATTGTTATGATTGTGCTTTGAGATGGAGATTGAAAGCTTTTCCCTGAACAGAATCAGGCTGTCATTCTGAGTTTTAGGCCCTCATGATGAAGCATAATTTATCACTGCAACAGTTACCATCAATAACAAACTTAAATATCGGTTTCTGGTGTTGTCTCATGTTGTTTTAGTTACATATACAATATAAATGTCATCAGCTGTCAGATTTAACATACGCTTAGCGGATGTTCAAACTAAGTTTTGATCTTGATATGTTGTCACACACAGACTTGTGTGGAGGAGGCCCATCTGTCACAGCTCTGTAACCCTGTAAACAAAATCCTAAGCTGTCAGTCACGACAGGCCTACGCTTATCAGCCCTGACTACCTCCCAGCATGCAGCACTGCCGAGGACACTATACTGTACATGCAGAAAGTATCAAACGTCCTCAGCCCAGTTCTACACATGTGACCTCAAGATCAAACATCGATTTGTTCATAATGAATCTTGTGAATATTAGTCCGAGCACAGCAGACTTTAAAGGCTTTTGACCTTGTATCTAACCCACTCGAGTGCTACAGCTTTACATTGACTCAATAGGACATGAACTGAGGTTCATGTCCTATAAGGGAACAGTTTAAAATCAGCTGCACAGAGGTCTTAAGAAGTTAATAACTAACATATGAATCACAATCAGCTACCTTTTCTATCAATATCACAAGTGCAAGTGACCAAACCACAAAGGCTTCCTTTCATTTTGGATAAGATTGGTACACTACTGGTACAACATTGGCAATCTTCCTCACCGGCTTTTCTATTCTAACACAATCTCTGAAATGTTGTGGTCTTGTGCAAACAAAAAGCTTCGGATTTGGTTTCAGTTCTCAAAATCAGAAATATTCAAGTCTATATCAAAATTGCATTTATGCTGATGCTGGTGTGAATATGAAGTTCAGAGGTCAATTGGCCAAAGGTTAAGTATTGATCTGTTGTGGCAAACTGACTAAGCTCTTTATATGCAACCTACTTGCACCTGGAGGCCACAGCACAGTTGAGATGAATTATTTGCTGACTGCGTGGGCAGCCTACATGATAACATTTATTTTTGGTACTCTTTATCCACATGTTAAATCAAATTAGATAAAAACATGACATAAAATCAAAACTGCTGACTTTTTACTGCCTTTGAGGTGAGTTATAAAATTGGAAAGGGCTAGTGATGGTTTAAAATATAGAAAAGCACAAAAAGTACAACCTGAAACTGTGGTAAAGTGTCACAACAAAGGTGTGTATATCTGTAGGACACTGTTGAGTCCAAAAGATGTTGAAAGGCGTCAGGTTACTCACTACTGTATATTGTGACTCCAGGACAAGACGTCCCAACCGCAGTTACCTAACTCGTGACCTGACATCCTCTCTACCTCTTCCTCATCTTCAGGCGATGCGCTCAGGCTCCAGAGACACTGTATTTCCCCTTGGGGATGAATAAAAGTAATTCTGATTCTGATTCTGAAAAGGAGTGAAATAAAAAAGCTCTGCTCAGCTACACCTGACATTCCCTTCTTCTGGATCCCCTCGGGAAGGGGCTTGGAATGACGGTTTGTATGAATCTCACATCCTCTCATGTAAGATATCCCTTTTATGCACAATAAATGTTTTACAGACCCCATAAATATGACAAAACACTTATTACAGATTTTATTCTGTTTGGCTCAGTTTGGCATCAACTCAAAATACATTATTGTAGGTTTTAGATGGGTTTGTTGGAGCAAACCATGCAAAATGAAAAGAATGTCATTCATGTTTGTTTTAATGACAGACAAAGATGTCCCTTTTACTCTGCAGAATTCAAATATTAATAGAATCAACAATGAACATAATGAATTCATAATAAAATGAGGATTTGTTGCAAGAATTTGTGGGTGTATCCTTTGGGGAAATCGCTTTTGCTTCAAGGATCTCTCTTCCAAATTGAACCTATACTGAGCCTCATCTTATCTCAAAGAACCCCCTTCCTATTCCTTTGTGCTTGAAACCGACTCACAATCAATTGCAATTTGCTGCAGTTTTTTTTGGGCTGAAAGTGTAAGCTGGAGATGTGTATTGTGTTTGCTTTCAAGGCAAGCCACAAGGATAACTCAAACAATAGTGACTGAATATCTATGAAACACACCAGGATAAACTGGTTTGTGTTTGGAAAGCCGTGTACTGTGCTTTGCTCTCGTACCTCTATTAGGTAATACACCAGTGCAGAGAGTTATATTAGAGGTGACACCCCAGCACGCCTATAAATAGCTTTGCATTTTTCTCCAAGGAGCCCAGCTGTAGCTTTCCTCTAGGCATTTGATCAGTTGTTTGTAGGGGACTGACATCACCCACAGGTGCTTTGTCTCACTGACTCTGTGCACCCACAGTTGGTAGTGGCTTCATTACTGCTGGAAAACTGTACTGAGAACACCTTTCATCAGCTGCTTTTAAAAGAATCACAGATTACCCTAAACCGCCATCAGTAGTGACTCATCCCATCACTTTAAATACTCCACTACGAACAAAACAGGCCCTGGGTAAAGTGCATTCTCTGGTACCGTTTCCTCCTGAATAAATAAACCAGCTCACGTAACAGGACTAGACTCAGGCACAAGCCCGAAACAGACCTAGAACGAGTGGGAGTACCAAGCACTGCAGGCTGCGTCTGACCCTGGTGAGTCACTGTCTATACCGGCTTCTCCAAATCTGGCCATGGCTCAATAACAGACACTAATACCTCAGAAGTGCCCTCGTGTTCCTGGCTCCATACAGTTTGTTTCGGTTTTGTGCCATGCTGTTGTGCATTATGCCATTAATTATGCAGTGTAAAAATACTGGCTTCCATTATCTGTACTTGCTGTATGTGAGAATATGTCGAGAGCTGTGAGTGTGTCCACTGCAAAGAAGCTTTATAAAAAGTAACTATACTAATTATTACGTGATTAAGGCTAGATTGTATCCTGTTGTTTTATCTGAACTGACACTATTTGGACACAATCAAAAGAAAGAAACTCACTCAAACTTATTTTAAAATTACATTTACCTTGTGTGGTTGCTGTGCTGCGCAAATGTACACAGTATATTTCCAATATGCATCAAAAGTGTTATAATAAAATAATTTTACAACCCACTAAGGCTTTTTGGTCTTAGTGCATCATTCAATGCAAGAAGACCACTGTTAATTAAAATATTGACATTGTTTGCCTTTAATAAATGCTTTGAGTCCTCCGTACTTTGCCCCAGTTGCACAATTACACACCAAACAAAATGCATGAGCTCAGTGTATTCAGAATGTCTCATGAATAATTCAATTGAGGAATTGGATCTGTTTGCCCCCTGTCTCTGTGGTGCACGTGCGCACCTGGTGCCATCTAGACCACATCTTCGCGCATCCCTGTATTTTCCTCCAGACCTACATTGATTTCAGTATGAATCAGTGAAGCGCGAGGATTGATCTGTGATTGCGCCTGAACAGGACATACAGAGGACCGCACTGACCATTTGAACTTGCGGGACCTGATGCATGTGACGTTTTAATGTGTTGTGTCTTGTTGTGGTTGACTTTCGCGTGAGGAAGTGGGCATCTTGTTCACGTTACGGCGGTGCGCACTGCTCTTTACTACTTGAACGCACGGCTCCACTGCGCGCAGTTGCTCAGCCACAGATTCACTGTCTCACTGCGCTCCGGACGCGTTTCTCTGACAGGATCTTAATCTTTGGGCTGAATCGGTCGAGGTACTGGATGATAGTTGAAATATAGTTTCAGGATGTTGGAGGAAACACAGCAGAGCGCTCTGGGAGGGAGATGCTGAGAGCTTTTTCTGGGTTCAGCACTCTGGACAGCGGTCGTGGAAGTTGGAGCGGATGGAGGCGCGCGCGCACAGGATTTACTAAAACATTTGAGGAGAAGCTGATACCTGAATCACAGCTAAACCATGTTTGAAGAATGCCACCAGAGAGACAACTTTCTGGAGTGAGACATGGACTTTGCTGAAATCCTTTTAGCGCTGTTTATTGTTGTGGTTGCCGTAGTCTCGCTGTTGTCCAATTTGTTAGTGCTGTTATGTTTCGTGCACAGCACCGAGATCCGGCGACAGGTTCCCGGTGTGTTCACCATGAACCTGTCGATGTGCAACATCCTCATCACAGTGCTGAACATGCCCGCCACGGCGCTGGGCATCATCTGGAAGCAGCAGCCCTTTGGAGACTGCGCGTGCCACACAGTAAGCTTCTTGGAGACTTTCCTCACTGCCAACACCATGCTGAGCATGGCCGCCCTCAGCATCGACCGCTGGATCGCGGTGGTCTTCCCGCTCAGCTACTCCACTAAGATGCGCTACAAAGACGCGATGGTGATGGTGTGCTACTCGTGGCTCCACTCCTTGACCTTCTCCCTGACGGCGCTGCTCTTCTCCTGGGCCGACTACAGCCACGTGTACGCGTCATGCACCCTGCAGTCCAGCCTCGAGAGCAGCGACAGGGTTAAGTTTACTATTTTCACTGTGGTTTTTCATGCCACGAGCTTCATGCTGTCGCTGCTCATCTTGTGTTTCACCTATCTGAAAGTGCTCAAAGTGGCCCGGTTTCACTGCAAGAGGATCGACATTATCACAATGCAAACACTCTTTCTCCTGGTCGACATTCACCCCAGGTATTTGGAATTTATGATCTTTGTTAGTTTATGTTTATCAATACAAAACTCACAACTCAATTTATAAACACTTTATTGTTTTCAGCGTGAAACAACGATGCTTAGCAGAGCAAAAAGGAGAAAACAGAGAGCCACTAAAAAGATCAGCATCTTCATTGGTTCATTCATCATCTGCTTCGCTCCCTATGTAATTACAAGGTAAGGCAGATGACAACTACGAATAAATCTTTCACTTTGTAAGTTACTTATCACTTCTAATAAATGGTCCTGCTCATAATGACACAGCACTGTTAATTCAGTATGTAGGAGATAATAATCAAATAAAGCAGCTTCCATCAGACTCATTAGTGTTAGATACAGTTCTGTCACATTGGATTAGTTTGGTTGATATCTAACACCTGAGTTATATAACCACATTACAACCTGTCCTCAGCTCACTCAAAGCACACTTTACCTGATGCCTACCATTCTTCTCATTTCTGTGAACCTGTGAAATGACTCATTACAGACTGTAAGCAGATGGCTTACTCAGAAATACATATAATAAAATGTATGGGACACACTCAGAGGAAATGCTTTGGGGGCATGACCTGGCCCAAACTGTGGCTATATATGCTGCGGACCATCTATTAGTGACATTTAAGGTGTGTTAACTTAAGAGAGGGGAGAAGGATTAAAGGAACGTTGTGGTAGTTTTACATTCTGAAATCTCCTAAAATCCCAATTAGTATTAGTAACAAAACATTGCCCCTTATTAGTAACAAAACAAGCCCCTTAAATAGAATTCAACAGCATTGGACACTGAAAGCGTATATTGTCTTATATCACTAGATGGACTGTTCTTAATCTGACTCAAACAGGGAGCTTCTTTATCACTTAGACTTTGAGAACAACTTGGCTCTCGATGAAACCTATTTGAGAATCCTATTTGGAAATTTGGGTAAACTCCTAACCATACCCTTTCTACTATTTGTGAATCTTGAACACGTATTTATCTTCACTCAGTTTTGAGTTGCATTTTCAGTGCTTTATTAGCTAAATTCATTTCTGAGTATGCTCTTTTTGTTTGCTGCCTCTGTAGATTGGCTGAACTTCTTCCGTTTGTGGACATAAACCGCCATTGGGGAATCATCAGTAAGTGCCTGACTTACAGCAAGGCTGCGTCTGACCCCTTTGCCTACTCACTCCTGCGTCAGCAGTACAAGAAAGTCCTGGTTACCATTGTCAACAGGCTGCTCCGCCGTGACCTCTACCCCTCATCTGGCCATAACAGTTCTTTGGACACAGAGAATGACTACTGTCTCCAGAGAATCAGCTAATGGCAGCAGCATGGACCTGACAGCTACACACTATAGGCCAAAAAACAGGGTGCCTCCTGGTGCAAGGTAGTAGGAGGAGACAGCAGGAGAGGATATTGATAGCAAAGCATCCAAGAGAAGATGGAGGGGGGACACTCTGTGGGTGGGGGCAAAGAGCGAGCAAAATGAGAACAGGAAGTGGGTGGAGAAGACTGAAGTGACAGTAATGAGGGGGAGGATGGACAGCCAAAGTGACAAACAGAAGATGGGGTGATGGGAGCAGTGTCGTGACTCCAACAGAATTGGTAAATAAAGATCTGTGATTAATCAGGAAGACACACGGTTCAATTAAATCCATCAGACCAAATAAGTCATGGGCTGAGCTTAATCCCCAGATGGAGGAGTACACAGCTGGCCTCTTGTAGTGTACCTATCACTTAATAATGATTTTGGTAAGTCCATATCCTGCAACCTTTCCACACTAAAAAAATACAGGGACGAGCTATGAGTAAATGATCAGTTAGATGTAAAGAAGCAATGGCTGTGTGTCCTGCTTGTGGATAACAGTCTGGCTGTCCTCTTGCTCCAGAGACTCGACTGCAGCACATAATTGCCATGTTTGTATTAACTGTGCAGTCATGTCAGTACACTGTCCATTCTGAAGCACTTTGTTGACTTTGCTCAAAGTTACTAGTTACAGGAGCCAAAGGCAAATAACATTTACACCACAATACTACAGTGAGCTTGAATGTACTTGGTAGTCCACTTTTGTAAAACGGTGTATGTTTTGCCAGTTACTACATAGAGATGTTTATATGGTTATCTACATAATGTTCTATATTTTGCACTGTACATGAACTTTTTGTCTAGATAAATATCATGAAAAGGGAGAGCATTGTGATGTAGCATAGGTATGCTGTAAGTGCTTTAAACACACTGTATTTGTGCCAGATCTGAATATGTGACTTTCTCTTCAGACTAGGTGCTTTATGAAGAAGTAGTTTATTTCGTAATCTTATTGCACATGTCATTTTCTAGTGTAAACCACTTGCTATTCTTTGGCAGTGTGATTTTCTATCAGTGCAATATGTGCAATTAAAGTTGATGGATACAAAACTACTGTAAAGCTAATTAACAATAAGTCACTAAAATGAAATAAAGCCATGATAAGACTTTATTTACACTACACTAGATACATTGTTTCTACCTCATACATAAGTACAATGTAACACACTGTGCAACATACTGTAATAACATGTAACTACATAGTACATACATATATACATACCTAATCCTAATCCTACCTACAAGTACACATAATTCAATTACGTATGTACTAGTTACATGTTATTACAGTCTGTTACACAAGGAGGTACATACAATCTATCAAGTGTAGTGTAAAGTGTCACCAAAGCTATTTAAATATGCCATGGTGTCACTGGATTTAAGTAGACAAAGTTTAGTAACTACAACAAAATCGAGAGTGTTGTGTTAATAATAAACTAACTTGCATTGAAGGAAAGGTAATCCAGTGTCAGGTAAATCAAATAATATGGCACAGTATGTTTTGGCGCAGTATATTATTATGATCTTCATTTAATTCATGATTAATGCCACATAGAAATACAATGTTTACTATATTGTTTAGGATGGATCAGTTATTTCAATTACTGCAGCATTATTGCCAAGCTTAATTAAAGAGACAAGTCAAAGATCATTTTACTGTCTCAAATTCATTCTGACTCTTTACTAACAACTAAGCAACTAAGTTAATTCCAGGTGTGAATAAATCTAATGTTTCATGATCCAAGTTCACCACCTTGTCTTTTAACTGACTCATCTTACCCTAAGACACAAAGATGAGATGTTCAATATAAGCTTGTCTTTTTAATTAACCCATCTAATAATAATCTATCTATATAATCTATGTCTACGTCTCAGCAGCTCAAGATCAAAATGACACATGTGGAAAGATGTGGAAATCAGCTGAGATTGCCATGTTTTCTACAATCATACTTACCCCTGCCACTCAACTCACCCACTCATAATTATGCCATCATTACATGGATTTAATGAGAGTGCTCAATAAGGGCATCAGGTAAAACAGGATTACATAAGAAAAACATTGGATAGTTCATGCATATGTTCATAGAATAAATGATTTGTCACCATTACAAGTACAGTGTGAAATAAAGCCTTAGCTGTACATTGTATTTTTTCCATGTAATTGCTCTCTTAACATCTATTATGTAATGTTACAAAGAAACATAAATCAGAATTATGTCACTTGTATAATGTCTCCTATGATGTCAAAGGTTTGTGTCCATGAAGATCGTCCTTAATCTGAATCTGATTAATGATATACCATATGCTAAATTATTTTAGCCGAAGGATACACTGGTTCTAATTTAAGCTCAGCCACAAGTTTCCTCTGAAGTCGTCCCGGTCTTATAGCCAAGGGTGCTGCTTCCTGGCTGCATGATGAATATTCACACAACCTATTACGCAATTTAAAAAAGATTTTTAGAAGAAGGGGGCATTATAATTAGTTCAAAAGGTGACACAAGCACATTTAGCAAATTCAGGTGGCCATGACAAGATGGCCTACTGCATAGAGTAAGTCCAAGTCATTGTATCAGCCAGCATCGTACCAAATAATTGTTTAGGTGTAGGTTTAAGTAATTTATTTTCTTGCTTAAGTTCATCAAAAAAAAAAAAAAATACATAAATAAATTATGAAAAAGTTACAGTTACAGCAGGGCCAAGTTTCCAAATGGTTGTTATTTTTTTATTACAACGAAAAAGTGGTAACCATTTTGGTAATTATCTTGCTATTTTAACCAGTTATAGTAGCTAATCGTAGCTATAGCTAAACTGCGTCATGTGACCGTTACGGGCGCAAAATCAGTTTAAAAAAGTGGAAAAATGTTGCTTGGCTTGTAGGCAATTTACGACGCTTTGTCAGGTTTTATTACATAGATTGTTTATATTGTTATATTGTTGTATTAGAAAAAAGCCCAGTGTAATTCGATAGTTGACCGTATTGCATGTAATAAAGCCGCTTTTACTGAAGTTCAGGGGGAATTTCTGAAGACGCAGAGGCACAGACACACACGTTAGCTGCTGTAAGAAGTGCCACATCGCAATGGAATATAAAAGTCTGAAAATAAGCTTCGTATTGCTCTTAGTTCTTCAGTTTTTGGTGGTTGTTTTTTGTTCTTCACCGCGCTGTCACCCAGAAGTCCGAGGTAAAGTGTCTCTCTTTAAGTTTTTATTCATAGACTTGACTTTATCTCTTTTAGTTACATTTTAGTTTTGCATTTAACGTAGCTAGTCTTTGGGCAGTGTTTATGTACAGTCTGTAAACACAATTTTCCTACTAACTAAAAAGCTAGCCTACATGTAGGATTTGAACAAAATTATTTTATCAAAGTCTAGAAAAACATTGTTTGCTATTGTATTCAAAGTGCTTGTCAGATGTTAGTTCTTTTTAGATAAAAGCATGCTTTTAAAGATTATCTCAGTGATTTATAATCTACATGTGACATATCTAGCAACTTAATGAGACTCTGTAGACAGACAGGCTTTGGCTGCTGGGGCACATCTACAAGTGGATCAGATAACTGTTTTGTACAAGACCCAATGGGACATTTAATGAAACCACTCTGCCATCTAGTGTCTGTCACCATGTCGGTTATTGTATTTCATTTTTCTTACAGGCCATTGCAGACCCATAAAAGTTGAGGAGAAAAGTGAGTATTCTTGGTTTATGATGATTTAGCCTCATATATTCATAACACTTTCCAGATGTATTCAATAGTTTCTGTCTGGGATTGAGTAGCCTCTAATGTGTCAGTGTCAGTTTTATCTCAAGATTTGTGTTTTTCTCAACACGAAGGCTGAGATCATCATTTAATCAAGACAGACATAATTCTAATGAAATCTAGCCTAGCAGGCATAAAACCATCATGTGTATTTTTAGATGATCGATGTCTGTATAAAATATTCAAATTCTAATTTCCAGAGATACTAGAGACAGTAAGGCTCATTAAGTGCTTGACAAAAGGAGATTGTATCTGAACACCAGACTGATAAAAAGGCTATTCCTTTTAGCGGTTGCTGTGAATAATTACAGTTTGACTTTTTGCCTGAAAATGATTTGTTTTTTCCTCAGCCAAATGCACAGATGTGTTGCTGTCCTACTGCGATGACATGTCTTATACTCAAACCATGTTTCCGAATATTCTTGGACACAAGACCCGCCAAGAAGCCGAATCTGGAGCAGAGTATCTTCTCATAAGTGTGGTGGAGTCTCTGCTTAGTGGTGAGTGCAACCCAGACATACGGATGCTGGGCTGCTCGGTGCTGGCCCCACGCTGTGAGAGGGAAAAGGTGTTCAAGCCCTGTCGTACCACTTGCGAGGCAGTGCACAAGAAATGCAGCCATGCTTTTGAGGCAATCGAGATGGCTTGGCCTTACTTCCTGGACTGTGACCGATTCTTTGTCAGTGATGAAGAAGGCTGTTATGATCCAATGGAAGGCCTCAGAGGTAAATGCACTTTGTCAAAGGAATAAGTTATTGTTCTTGTGGGATGGCTGCAAGTTTTGGCTTGGAGCAGTAAATGTATTTTGATCATTTTAGCAAGATTATGTGCAATATGACATGGATAGATAACAGATACATTGTCCTTTGAGACTGAGCAGTATTTTTAAGAACAGCAGGATCTGGTTTGCACACACTCATGTGGCTCACCTCAAAATAAAATCTAACTGGAATGCCTTATTTCTCCATACTCCCTCTTCCGGTGGCTATTTCCTTTTTTACATCAGGAGTCCTTACCTTATACAGCAATTTAAATTTACCACATAATAGCCACTGATGTCTGAAAGTATTTTGTAAAAGCAACTGTAAATTCCTGAAGCAGGTTTCTGGAAAAAAACAACACTCTGCTGCTTGTTACAGATGCCTCATGTGTGAACCATATGACAGCAAGAACTGCAAAAACAGAGACAGAGAAGTGGTTGAAGCATAAAGTGGTATCATTTTTGAGCATTTCATAAGCTATAACTGTGTCCAAAGTGTCCGAGAGTAATTGAAATCAGATGACTGACTGAGCAGTGGACTTGTCTAATTATTCCCATTTAAAATGCATTCAACATGTTTCTGTTTTATGTGACCTCAAGCTATTCTTCATTATACATTGGCCATATTTGAATAATTAACTATGACCCAAAATGCTTATCTTGTAATGAATGTAAAAAAGAATATAATTATTTATGCTCACAAAAAAGGCTAAAAAGCTTGTCAAAAATAAGTCAACATGATGGTAAAATGTCCTTCATATGGTGCTGAAGTGATTATAATTTTCCTTATTTTTTTTTTAAGGTAGTGTGCAGTTTAAAATAACTGTAGACATTCACCAATGAATATAATAACTAGCCTATTAGGTACATTAAGGATTGTCTTCCACTGTTTGCCCTGTTTGAAAAATATTTTTTTACAGCACAGCAAAACACAGAGGCCAATGACAGCATGGAAATGATTCTTCCTGAAGATCCATCCATAAAGATGCAGTTCTTTTATCACTCCAACGCTCAGATGATCAGTATCCTAAAGACAACTGCAGAAAGATGTTCCGACATAGCAAGAACATACAGCATTGGAAGCAGTATGGAAGGCAGGGAGCTGCTTGTGATAGAGTTCTCAAACAACCCAGGCCAACATGAGCTCCGTAAGTTAGCTTGTCACGTGGACACCCCATATTTCTGTGATTAGGACAAATAAAAAGGCCAGTGTTTTTCTGATTGTAGTTGAGCCAGAGATGAAGTACATCGGTAACATGCATGGGAATGAAGTCTTGGGCCGCCAGCTGCTGATTTACTTGGCTCAGTACCTGTGCTCTGAGTATCTAATGGGAAACGAGCGCATCCAGACTCTCATCAACACCACCCGAATCCATATTCTGCCCTCAATGAACCCGGATGGATATGAGGTTGCTGTGTCCGGGCAACAGGACAACAACTACAGTGAGGACTATGAGGTCTGTTTATTTTTTTTACTGTTAAGAATGTGGATAACTCTCTTTCAGAAAAGCCATTTGTCAAGCTGTTATTCTAACATAAGCTTTAATGCGACCTAGGATTTCTCTAGGCAGCATGTACAATAAATATACAAAATAGATTAAAAAAAAAAAGAAGCCTATAGTGGAAATGCTGTGCAGAAAATTCCATTGTCCAGATGGTGTAAAGTCACAGGTTTGGTTTCTTTGGCGTTGATGTGGTGTCTGTGTACTTCTCAGGCTGGTAGTTACAACAACTGGAACATTGGTCGAAACAATGCCCAGAATATTGACCTCAACAGAAACTTCCCAGATTTGACGACAATTGTTTACAGACGACGTCGAAACAAGACATTCCGCACTGACCACATCCCAATCCCAGACTTTTACTGGTTTGGTAAGGTACAGTATGGATTCTTGTACATACATGTTAGTAAATGATGAAGAAGGCTTGTTTGTTTATATGTACATATTCATCATTTGTATCATACAACTCAAGGTTGCACCAGAGACATACTCTGTAATGAAATGGATCCGCTCGATCCCGTTTGTGCTCTCTGCTAACTTCCATGGTGGGGACCTGGTGGTGTCCTACCCTTTTGACCTCTCCAAACACCCACTGGAACAGTCTATGTTCTCTCCAACGCCAGACGATAAGGTGAAATGTGCCTTAGAAAACAAAATAGTAAATCTTGTAACTAACCTCAACTTATTAACACAGTCTTTTTGCCTAGGTTTTTAAATTTCTCTCAGAAATTTATGCAACTTCCCATGAAAGAATGTCAAACGGAAATGCACAGTGTGGATCATCTCGAACACATAGTAAAAAAGGGACTATAAACGGAGCACAGTGGTCCAGTTTTGCAGGTGGTAAGTTAAATAAAGTACTTTTTGAATGTTACCACTGTGACCACTAGATGTCAGTACAAGACCATATATTTTGAGGAACAACTTGTTGCGTGGTTCACACTGTTGGACTAATTGTTGGGTTTTTTTAGGGATGCAGGACTTTAACTATCTTCACACCAACTGCTTTGAATTGACTGTGTCGCTGGGCTGTGACAAGGTCCCTTCAGAAGAGGAGCTTTTTAATAGTTGGCATGAGAATGCTGAAGCTTTAATAGCATTCATAGAGACAGTGAGTGCGTCACTTGTGATTTGACATATATCAATTATGCATCATGTGTGAAACTAAAAACAAATATGAACAACTATGGTGGTCTAAAGTGGTTTAAATATTGTTTACTCTGATATTTCATTGATTTCCTTCATTATTGTTTGTGTGTTCTTTTTAGGTGCATCGCGGGATCAAAGGTATTGTTAAAGACGGGGAGGGAAATGGAATCAAAGGAGCAAAGATATCAGTCAGAGGAATAAGGCATGACATAACCACAGGTAATTATTATTAGTAATTATGATTGTAACTCTTAAATGCATATCAATCAAATAAATTAGCATATTTTGCAGCCAGGTATAAGTGGTCAAAACTAGCTTCATACAATTACAATTCTTTTTTATCTGTAATTCCGATACATTCAGTGACAAAATAGTTATAAACTTACTTGCTGACTTCTTTTTTTCAGCTGAAAACGGAGACTACTGGCGCCTCCTAACCCCTGGCATCTATATAGTCTCTGCCTCTGCTCCCGGGTACAGCAGAACCACAAAGAAGGTCCAACTGCCTCCCAACATGCACACAGCAGGCCGAGTGGACTTTGTGCTGCAGAAGGTTGTTTTAAAACCAAACACAGAAGAGGAGGATGACACACTCCCATCCATGGGAACCTACGAGCGTTTTGACCCCTACAATCAGTATCAGCGCTACACCTCAAGGGTGAATGCTGGTCAGAACCACGAAGAACGAGCAGAGAAGCCCTGGTGGTGGAACTACTTTGTGTTGCCAGGGGAACCAGCCCCAACATGGCTACTCAAACAACAGTAGAGTGTTATATAGAGCCCAGGCCGACAAGGGGAAAAGCTGGCTCAGCCGTTTATCTTCATTGACCATTAAAGTTGTAAAGATATTACTCAAGCCAAGAGTGAGGGCCACACACAGTTTTATACATGTATAACCCAGCATTGATGACACCATACAGTTTGAAAAAGACACATTTGTAATTTTTTAACATAATAATATTGATAATAAAGAGCTTTTATATCAGCTAATGACATTTAGTAATGCTTTTTCAGCCCATCCAACCTTTTTATATTCATTGCTTGCAGTGTAATATGTCTTAATTTCCCATAGAGGGCAGGCTGCATCAACTTCACTGTGAGATTTAAACACCATTGGAGTTTTGTCAAAAGTTAAAGAGTGTAAACATGAAATAATAAAACAAAAATATGTCTGCGTGTGTCTTCAGCTCAAGTAACATGCTATGTTTCCTTCAACAAAAGCCAAAAAACTTCCCGTTAAAAATATTAGGTAGTGAAATAAAAAATTTATGATAATTACATTTGACAAATACATGTGTTAAATGATACTTAATAAATAAAACTAGCAACAGCATCAAAGAAAAGAAATCACTGTGAAAATGTGAAAATCACTACAATGGAAAGCCCTGGGGCCCACTGTGGTCCCAAATCTTATAAACAAAACAACTCTTAAAGATTTTTATATAAGGTCATGATAGAAGCATGGGAAAAATCCTCCGATGAATGTCGAGGAATACTGTTGGAGAATAAGGAAGAGTGGTTGTGAACAGTCTGCTGAGTGAACTACGTGACCCATGACGAGTCTGTGCAAAAACACCAGGCTTCTCAAGGGATTTACAAAACACAAACACATGATTTGGCACCAAACTCGGTCAGCCAAATAGCACACAAGAAAATAATGTAAATGGTCCCAGTAACACGTTATTCTGTGGAGAGCTCTCAATAATAAATAGAATTATTCAGATAAAAAATTTAATAAAAATGGATTTTTGGAAATTAAGAAAGACAGAGAAGACATGAGATAAAGCAGCTCTAGGCATATACACCTCAATGTCTCTAGTTTAAAATAATAATGGAAGCTAAAGATTTGCGGTTCTTGCAGATAAATGGCATAATGTTATTTATCTAGATATAATGTGCACAAACTATTATTGTTGGTTATGGGCTATTATTACTCTTCATCAATTCCACAGCTATTAGCAAACCTGAGTAAAAATGGCATATGTTTTTTCTCTCTTTAGTTAAAAGCCTGTTTCCTTTGCTGTTTAATAGTAATGCACTAAATCATACAGTCTAAATCATATAATGATTTGTTTCATCAGTAGGACTTTGGAGTGGTTTGACCTGTCACGTGGCTTTTGGGGACCATACAAGTCCCTGACCCTGTTCACTTTAGTGGGACCAGTTCCTGGAGCTTCCCCGTCAGGTGGGGTGCTGGGTCAGCAATTACTCGCTAAGGCTGAGAAAGTAGCATAGAGCCGCCCTGAACTGCCATGTTGAATTAGCATTCATTGCGCTGGCAAGTAGCTAGGTAACGCCTTGTTTCAGTTTAATGCACAGCTGCCCCTGCTCTCAAAAGAGTTCTAATACACTTAAGCCTGTTATTGACTTGGGTTTGTAACTAGAAGTATTTATGAGTGCCACATCCTTCAGAGGAATAACATACTGATTTGTGCTAGAGAGGCTTGTTGTATGACTTTAATAGTTTTCACTGGTTTGTAAAGTCATAAGACAAAAAGCCTTCACCTTGAAAACTAATTCCAGATGCCTTTGCTTTAACCTTTTCTTCATAGTACAGTGTAGTTTAATAGTTTGCTCTGGTTTGTAAACTACACTGTACTATGAAGAAAAGGTTAAAGCAAAGGCATCTGGACTTCAAGGTGAAGGTGTTTTGTCTTTTCTCCAAGAGACTTAATATGGTTAGCTTGTCATTAATATGTCAATATGGTTTGAGAGGGGTGTGAAGGAAGCCATTTTTGTTAAAATGGAAAAGCCTTCTGAACAGAGGAGGTGGCCATAGGTTCTTGTTGCCTAATAATTACAATTAGGTTTCACCCTAGAAAAACAACACCTGAATGGAACAGTGACACTAACGACTCACCTGAGCCTTTAACAACCCTCACATTAGGTGTCACACTGCCCTTTCATAGTTACAGGCTATGAGACCAGAACAGCCTGGTCCAATCAGAGTCAATTTCAGGTCAAACCCCTCCCTCAAGAGATAAAGCTCAGCTCTCTTACCAGTTGAACTCACTATTGACAAAGTCTCTTGGAGAAGAGACAAAACGTCTTCACCTAAAAAACTAAGTCCAGATGCCTCTGCTTTAACCTTTTCTTCAAGATGACCTGAATGACTGAGAACCTTCACAGATACACTGTACTATGATATACAGTTGTGCTCATAAGTTTACATACCCTGGCAGAATTTGTAACCTTTTTTTCCACTCATAGTTAGTGGTTGGGTGAAGCCATTTATTGTCAAACAACTGCGTTAACTCTTTTTAAATCAGGATGACAACAGAAACTACCCAAATGACCCTGATCAAAAGTTCTTAATACCGTGTATTGCCACTTTCAGAACCAATGACAGCTTGAAGTCTTTTGTGCTAGTTGTGGCTCTTTATTTTCTCAGATGGTAAAGCTGCCCATTCTTTTTGGCAAAAACCTCCAGTTCCTGTAAATTCTTGGGCTGTCTTGCATGAACTGCATGTTTGAGATTACTCCAGAGTGGCTCAATGTTATTGAGGTCAGGAGACTGAGATGGTCAGTCCAGAACCTTCACTTTATTCTGCTGTAGACAATGACTGGCTGACTTGGCTTGTCTCTGTGCTCTTTGGCGTGTTGTAAGCGGAATGCTTTGTGGCATTTGCATAGTAATGGCTTTCTCGACCACGCAGCCCATTTTTCTTAAATTTCTTTTCTTATTGTGCATCTTGAAACAGCCACAACACTTTTTTACATAGAGTCCTGTATTTCAGCTGAAGTTATTTGTGGGTTTTTCTTTGCATCTCAAACAATTGCCCTGGAGGTTGTCCCTAAAATTTAGTTGGTCTATCTGACCTTGGTTTGGTTTGAACAGAATCCCTCATTTTCCACTTCTTAATTAGAGTTTGAATAGTGCTGATTGGCATTCTCAATTCCTTGGATCTCTTTTTATTTCCCTTTCCTGTTTTATACAGTTCAATTACCTTTTCCCGCAGATCTTTTGACAATTCTTTTGCTTTCCCCATGACTCAGAATACAGAAACGTCAGTGCAGCACTGGATGAAAGATGCAAGGAACCCAGAAACTCACTGACCCTTTATACACACACAATGATTACAAGCAAACAGATCACAGATGAGGATGATTATCTTTAGTAGCCATTCAAACTTGTTTATGGCAACTTGTGCACATGTTATTAGGGCAAAATCACCAGGGTATGTAAACCTTTTATTATTATTAATAATAATGATGGATTAGATTTATATTGCGCTTTTCTCCCAAGGGACCATGGGACTCAAAGCGCTTACAGTCCGTCCATCATTCATTCACTCACTCCACAGTCACACACTGGTGGTGGTAAGCTACAACTGTAGCCACAGTTGCCCTGGGGTCAGACTGACAGAGATGTGGCAGAAATTCCGCGCCTACGGCCTCTCCGACCAACACCAAGTACATTCAACTAAACATTCTTACATTCTTCTTACGAGACAATAAATGGCTTCCTCCAACCATTAACTATGAGCAAAAAAAAAAGGTTTTTGTGTGATCATTCATTTTCTCTGAATTCTGCCAGGGTATGCCAGGGTAACTTATGAGCATAACTGTACCTAAAAAAACATAAACAGACATTAAATACTGGAATTCATATTGGTGTGGAAGTGCTATATGTAGCCATTGTAGACAACACAAAGGTAAAGCTTTTGCCAAAGACTAAAACAGGCAAAATGAATGTATGTAACTAAGTAAAAGTGAAAAACAGACTTTTGAGTACGGTGGCAGAGTGGTTAGCAAGGTCCTGGGTTCGATTCGCAGGGCCTTTCTATGTGGAGTTGGCATGTTCTTCCTGTGTCTGCGTAGGTTTCCTACCATCAAAAATATGCACAATATAGTACTAAAAATGGAAATCAGCTGTTAAGAAATAATTCGGTACAAGCATCTCTGCTTTGTCTTAATGTACATTGTACGCTCTCCTAAAAAGTAAGAGACATGTTTCAGAAAATCAGTAGTCCTAACTCATTGCAACAAGTGAAACGTTTATGTATGCTCTGCTCACAAAATTGTCTCTAAAAAGTCAAATGAGATTCTAATAAGTATGTCTACACAAACTTTACAGTGGAGATTCACAAGGCCCTGCCAAACCCTCATAATTGCAAAAACATCATTTCATTTCCTAATAATGGCTCAGTGTCAAACCCAATTCAGTCTGCTTGTTAACCGGTGGCAATTACTGGATCGTACATGTGCAGACAACTCCTCCAGTGGGTGATAATAAGCCACTTTCTTTGTTACAGAGCCTGAACAAACTCGGGGAGGAACATGTGAAGCAAAGATAATGCTTCCAGTAGAGCATGAGTATACACAAACCCCCAATCGTTCCTGTAGAAAACCCTTCAGCTATGACAAAAGCCGGTCCAAGTGGGTTAAGGTGATTCCACTTTAATAGTGAGGGGATCTCTAACCACAACACAATGTAACAATGGAAAAAAAGCTTCTAGTTTAAGAAAGTCACTTCCTTTTTAAAAGTAGCTGGGGTGTCCTGCTTGAATGACTACTGGTGCTTATGAACCTGGGCGGTACGTTAGGGATTGAGACAGGTTTCTTTGTTGCTTTATTTGGGGTTTCTCCTTCAGTGTGACGAGCAGAGGTCACTGTTCGACCAGGCCACACAGACGACGAATCAGATCCAGCCGGCGTATTTGTTGACATCTGTCATGTGAGGTTTGATTGTGTTCGTTTATTTTGATTTTTCTTGGCAATGCTCTGATGCATTTACATTGAAGGATCAAAGGGAGGCTTTTTCCTCCGTTAGCTCTTGCCCAGAGGTGCCCAAACTTTTTTCCTTGCAGGGCCAAAACGGAAAAGTGTCCACGGGCCATTGGCCAAACGCAAAAATCTTTGGCATATAATGAAAAGAAATACTCTTCCTCCCAGTTTTTTTTTTAATATGCCTCTTGTCTGTGTGCCACTCCATTTTGTTTTGACGAGATAGCATTTAATTGAACATTGAACTTAAACTGAACTGACACAGAACTTTCAAAAATCCACCAGAATAGGACTAGTTACTTATGAAAGTCTGCACAAAACCTACCTGAACTCTTAAAGTCTTATAGTTGTCTGTTTTCATTGTTCAGAGCAGTGACCCATTGGCCCCTCTTCATTGAAATTGGCCATTACCTTACTAATAAATATGCTCAACCATCACTGGAGAATGAATTAGTTCTTAGTTTGCAATTTCAGTCACAAAACATGAAGACCCCATGACGGCCAAATTAAAACCCTTTGCGGGCCAATTTGGCCCCTGAGCCCCAGTTTGGGCACTCCTGCTCTAGCCTCTCAATTTTTCAAATAACGACGACACCTGCGACACCTGCACAACCCGAAGTGCCACGGGAGTGTAAAGGTATGTAGGCCACAAAGGTCCACATTTAGGTCCACTTTTACAAATAAATTATGCTTTTTTAAATGTTTTTATTCATTATTATTTTTTGTAGGTTTAATGAGTCCAGATTCATTTTGGGACAAAAAGAAACAAATAAACAAACAAAACAATCTGGCTGTAGGATTCTTCCCATTGGGTCTTTTCTCAGCCACGCTAAGTCTAGACAGTGCCAAATTTAACGGCAGAATAAAACACTGAGCACAATTGAAATAAGTGTTCATGATCTTAATGCACATTATCACCATGTCCTTGGGATAAAACACTTAAAAGTCAGCCATGAAGAAGAGAAAAGCCTGGGGGCTCTTTGGCTGGGTACATGTCCATGATGCACCCAGCTACTTTAGCTGTCATGCTGGAGTATCTGAGGAGCCTGCGCCGGGTGCACTGATGCTTAGCTTAAGCCATTTAGCAGCGCCCTGGTTAACTGAAACCGACAAAACTTCTGATTCCAGCCTGATCTTAGAAAAACACCCCTGGCAATTGTGAAGCTGTCTTGGCCCATTTCATCCACTGTGGTCCCACAACTGCATTTGTAGCTGACAGAAATGCAGATGATGATGCCTTATGATGTTACAACTGTTGCCCAGAGAATAAAAATTAAAAAGAAAACACTGATATAGACATTTGCAGAAAGGGGTGAGACTTCTATATTTGCTTGAAGAAAGAGCCAGACTAAAGGGCGCAGAAGTGCTTTAACATAAATAAAATAAGATGGCATTTGGCCACTCTGAGCCGATGGAGGCTCCGAAGGGTAAAGTGTTGGATGATTCCTCACTGATATTAGCAGTTGCCCAGAATGAGGCAGAGCAGCGACACAGACTGAGAAGAATTTTACAGCTGAGTTCATTCATAGGCATTGGAGGCAAAGTCAAATTTGGTCATGACACTGGACAAAATTTTAGCGAACATAAAGTGGGGGACATTTTTAAAGGATAGTATGATTTCCTGAACCAGCTATTTTCTGTGTGTGTGTAAAAACACAGAGATGGTTGTAGGAGGTTTTAAACAATTAGTACTAAATGTTAGGTTTGGTAATCTTTTAGCTTTTCTGTATTGTAGCTTGTTTTAGCAGTGAACCTCCTCAGAAATTGTTTAAGCTCTGATCCACAGCACTGTCACTTTTATGTCAATTATTTGGCGTTGTTGCTTTTGTGGTGCTTTAGCATATGGTCATAATTATATACAGTTGTGCTCATATGTTTTCTGGGAGAATTTGTAATTGTTTGGCCATTTTTCAGAGAACATGAATGATAACACAGAAAACTTTTTTTAGTTAGTGGTTGGATGAAGCCATTTTTGTCAAACAATTGTATTTACTGTTTTTAAATCATAATGACAACAGAAACTCCCAAAAAGACACAAGTTGACACAAACGGGTTTGAATGGCCACTAAAGGTAACCTTCCTCACCTGTAAAATGTTTGTTTGTAATTAGAGTGTGAACTGAACTGAATAAAACAGGAAAGGGATATTTAAAAAAAATATATCCAATGAATTGAGAATGCCAATCAGCAGTGTTCAAACTCTAATTAAGAAGTGGAAAATGAAAAGGTCAGGTAGACCAACAAAAAATTCAGCCACAACTGCCAGGAAAATTGTTTAGGATGCAAAAGAAAAAGTCACAAATAACTTCAGCTGAAATACAGAACTCTCTGTAAAAAAAAGTGGTGTGGCTGTTTCAAAATGCACAATAAGGAGGCTGCATTGTCGAGTCAACAGAAGAAAGCCATCACTATGCAAATGCCACAAAGCATCCCGCTTACAATACGCAAAACAGCACAGAGACAAGCCCCAAAACTTCTGGAACAAAGTCATTTGAAGAGACCAAAATTGAACTTTTTGGCCACAACCATAAATGTTACATTTGGAGTGGAGTCAACAAGGCCTATGGTAGGTACACCATTCCTACTGTGAAACATGGAGGTGGATCGCTGATGTTTTGGTGATGTGTGAGCTACAAAGGCACAGGAAACATGGTTAGAATTGATGGCTAGATAAATGCAGTATGTTATCAGAAAATACTGGAGGAAAATTTGCACTCATCAGCTGCACATGGGACGTACTTGACTTTCCAACATGACACAATCCAAGTGAAGGTTCTGGACTGGCCATCTCAGTCTCCTGACCTCAATATCATTGAGCCACTCTGGGCAGATCTCAAACGTGCAGTTCATGCAAGACAGACCCAAGACCCAAGAATTTACAGGAACTGGAGTTTTTTTGCCAAGAAGAATGAGCAGCTTTACATCTGAGAAAATAAAGAGCCTCATCCACAACTACCACAAACGACTTCAAGCTGTCATTGATTTTAAAGGAGGCAATACACGGTATTACACACTGGGGTAATTGGGTAGTTTTTGTTGTCATTATGATTAAAAAAGAGTAAGCACAATTGTTTGTTATAAAATGGCCAAAAAAAATCACAAATTCTGCCAAGGTATGTAAACTTATGCACTCATAAAGCAACTTAAACACCCATTAGCTTAGGAGTTAAGGAGTTAAACCTGAATTATATGTCAAACCTGAAATATGATGAATGTGTCCATATTAACTACAAAGCTATTGTTTTTCTTTAACTCACTGCAGACACCAGATACCACTGTGCAGCACTAAAACAAACATGCTTTATTAAGGCCAATGTTTTCATCACAAAATGCTTTTGCTAACAAGTTAATTATGCATAGTCCTGGGCACATACACTTTAAGCTTGTATTTGTATTCAAACGAGGTCTGCTGTTAGGTGGACAAAGTTAATTATATGTTGATAAATCTTCTATGGCATGAGGTAATTTCTCAGTGCTCTTTAAAGATAGTTGAGAATATGGCAGATAACCGCTCAAAGCCTATGCGAGTCAGCGGCAGCTATGCTAAATGTGGCAGCAAGTGTCAGGCCAAATCAATACACGCTTCCCAGGTTTCCTTTGGTGCTATAATCCAGGCTATGGTAGGCACTGACCCTGGGGAGGCCAGCCCTCTTGTTTTCTTGTGCTGTTTTTCAAAAGCAGCTGCACTTATGGATATGACAGCACTGAGCACAAGCTAATTAACTTAAAAAATGCTGAGTTTGTGCTGTAATCCTCTTTGTTCATGTCTGAAATAACACTGGGCCTCTGGCCTCTGGGGAGTGCAAGACTGATATGAAATTTGAGCCCTTTATCTCAAAGGTTACACAATGTTCTCTTAATGTGGCTAAAAGTCTTACTGAGGTGCACACTAGATTTATGTGTCAAATATCCCCTTTAGACATAGGCTTTTGTATCAACTCCCTACTTCACAAGTTGACCCCCAGAGTGTTCCAGCTGATTTCACACATCCCATTAAGTCATAATCTGCCTTAAAATAACAAGAGGTAATGCTTTACAGCCATGAACTTGGGAATTGTCTTTGAAAAATGGTTCTACTGCTTCAAGATAACAAGAAATAATGCAATAAATGTTTGTCTCTTTTTCAGCAAGATTAAAACTAAAGCTGTATCAGTCTTTTTACTTTATCATTCAATCCACTCTGAGGCATCTGAGGTGTGGGAGGATTTCCAGAACACCACATCTCTCCATGTAAGTGCTACTCACCGACTTAAGCATTCAGCCACTCATTAAAAATGTAAAATTAACGTTTTTAAAGTGGAACACGATTCAGTCGGCCGCTCCGGAGGCAGCAGGGCGTGAAACTTTCATCTGAAATGCATTGGGTTGTCCCCACTGCAACTGCACAGGGAAAGGTGCACTGAGTGAAACGAGAGCAGATTGCTTTTATTCTTTATTTACCGAGTTATTCTAGACAGCGAGGCACAGATGCCCTAGCACTTTACAATCCTTCGTGCTCAATGAGGCCAATGGTGGAAAATGTTGACGCTGTCATCTTTAGGGACTTACTCACTGTATGGGTTTGTCAGTAAATGTTGAAATCTCTATCTCGTGGTTGACATTTTTTATTACACACTGGAGTTATTATGGATAGAATAGGTGTTCAGGGTTGGTGCCGACATCAATGTAAAAGACGCTCTTAAACATTTTGGTAACATCTGACTTACTGAATGTGTCTAGAACGTTGTATCTTCTGGCTTGGCTGATTCAAATTATTAATCTATTTTGTATCTGTAAAAAAAAAAAAGACTCCAATTATTTATTGCCATTTTGTATCTGCTACTGTATTCATCAGTTGAATCTATTCATTTGATTACATGCTCTAACGTTTCCTTCTGACCCGAGGCGCAAATCATTTCCTCTTCCTGTCATCATCAATCATAATTACGTAACTATTCTTCACCTTGGATCAATTTGTGCCATGGAGATCAAACAGCAGTGTTAATGGGCACCCACATTTCTCGTGGTAATGTATATCATGTGGTGGAGCCAGTGGCCTCTCAAGCCCCAAGCTCAAGCCATGTATTGTTGTCTCTGAAGCGGCTTTACCCCTGCAGCAAAAATGTAAATATATTCTTTGAATATTTCCATTTGCTCCATGTTGTATAACTATGGCTAGTCCACACACCAAGTGGATTCAAATGTTATGTCTTAACATCAGACACAACTTCTAGCTATTAATTAACAGATTTATCTGTTTTTTAAAATGTGGCCATTTCTCTAAATGCTACTGACAAGTGAACAAGCTCTAATCATCATTACTTCAGTCACAACACAAACTGGGTCTTCAAAGGTTTCACCCACGGTGCAATTACATCAAATTAGGCCATAAATGGAATCAGTCAAAGGAGCCTTTTTTTAACCCCTGCTGCCTCTAAACAGGATGTTTCTCACCATCACCAGTAGATTCAGATGAAAGATGGTGGAAAGTGGTTATGAGCTGTTGAAAGGAGATACCATGTTGACAAAAGATGTGGCTTTGGGCTTCACACCAAATTGCATAAATATATATTCTGCTCATGTTCTATATGGAGCATGTAAAGGATTAAGTAGTGGACCTTTTAACAGGCTTGGCTCTACATAGAGTATCGGATATATTCAGTCTGGAGACCAGTACACATATACAGTACATAGTCAGAACTCATGACATTAAACCAGTTGCATGTGGCCTAAAGAAGCCTGAATGACATTAGCATGACCATAGCCAGAAGATGTAACTCTATAGTGTTGGGAACGCTGTAAAGCTCAACTGAGTCCATCACAACCCCTTACATAATATGTTTGTAGTTAGCATTAGGCTGTTGTTTCTTGCCTTTTTTTTCTGTAGTTTAAGCAGCTTGTCACATCAAACTAGCATGATCTAAAATACTACTGGGCAACTGCAGTGCTAGTGCCTTGGAAGTCATATCCTGCAGTTCTTTGGCTCAAATCAAACCCAGAAAAGCCCAAAGATGCCGCAAATGTGCCTAGTTTAAAAATGGCTCCTCGAGTAATCCTTCAACATGGCTCCAAGTCTTTATGGAGTTTAGAACAAAGATGATGAAAGTGGTTGGTACTTGCAGAAAACCACAGTGGCTTAGTGGTTGTTTTGTTTTTTTTGTAGGATTTGTCTCTTTTATTCTGTCTCTTTTATCTGAATGACAGTTCTGCCTTTTTATTGTTCAGGTCAGAGTTAAATACATGAGGTGGCTTGAAAGTGCAAAGCTCCCATTCAAGAAAGAGGCTTAAAGTTTAAATCAATGTAAAGAATTTTAGGATGAAGGCTTGATATTGTACAATAGCAGAAATATTCATACACTCTCAATGCAATTATTTGTCAGAACATTTTAATGCTCAGAGAAAACATGTTTTCTGTGCTCGGCCGTCAAAGTTTATTATCTGTCGCTGTCATTTCTGTTTTATTTTAATGTCTGTGACACATTTAGGACCCCTTATGATTTCAAGTGATTAAAGCGACATGTGTTTTGATCTGTTTGATGAAGAGCCTCTAGTTTCAGTTTCCAGTCATATTTGTATTGATAGCTCAATAAATTATAGAAAATGAATGAATGAACAAATTTCCACTGATCACACCAGAGTTTTGTTCAAATCGTATAAAAATAAATACCATAAAATGTTGAATCTGTGTTGCCCCTCCCTTCCCAACAATGACTAACTGGTTCCTAATTTGCAAATGTGTGGGTGTTAAATGAGGCCTAAGACTCTGATTCCCTCTCTGTACACTGTCTGTGAAATTGTGCAGAGCTGGGTGTAATCATGCAGCATTCCCTGGCACAGACTCCGTGTGGCGGCAGCGAGGCGAAACCTGCAGCCCAGAACTGCTCCACTTAAGGCCCGCTGACGTGAGCCGAACAGACAGGCGAGAGTGGAAAGCCCTCTGGTCATGCAAAATGCAAAAGAAATATGACTTTATTACAGCTCCCTAATGGTGACATAACAATCTGTTCAGCTACTTCCCATCTCAAGCATTTTAAAAGTCACTTTACAGGATGGGATGAGGTTAAAAATGCCCCAGTCTGACTGACTCAAAAAACAATTGGCTTTTGAGGTATACATTACCTTGCATGCTACAGCTATTATCTATTGATAAGTGTCTGAGTGACTTGCAGTTAATCTTTTCTAATACATGGTGCACATTTTATTAAAATGACACCTATCTGTGGGTGTGAAAAGTTGTATCTTAAGCCTATGGCCGTAATAAATGAATCAAGGACAACTGTTTTGTGCTTTTAATTTTACCATTTTTGCGTGTGACTAAAGCTGGAACAGACATTTGTCTTTTCAGACCAGCAGTACCAAAGGGTCACCATTTGCCTCTTCATGTATTTTTAACAGAGAACATTTTGAAGCTATCTATTTATGGGCTAAAAAGCTAAATAAAATAAACACTCAGACTGTTCTCTTTTTTGTAGGCTTGTGGAATTAAAGTGGTGAATAAAACATGGTTGAAAGCACCCATCTCTCACAGTGACAACACAAGGGATCCACAGTGACAGTTATGTTTGTAGAATTTGCTTTAGCAACAGATAATCTGAAAAAAAAAGGTTTGTTGTATGAATTTTAGTTTTTAGGGTTTATTAGGCAGCACCAGTGATATAGTCAGGTAACAGGGTGAGAGAGAGCTCAATGACACTGAGCAAATAACCCAAGACCGATTCAATCCCAGGTCGCTACAATATATGGTACATTGACCAGGTGTGTCAATAAAGTGTCTTTATAAAGAGAAGTCCACAATTTACTCTCAAATCCATGGATTGTACAAGTGCTAATAGTTGTGTTAAATAAGGCTTATACATAACGGTCAGACGTTTGGTCAAATAATACAAACACTAATCTGTTTGAAACAGCAAAAGGCTAAACGTTTGTTAGCATGAGTCGTCTGTGACCTTTGAATCATCTTTGAAGAGTTGTGTTGACTGCTGTGTTAATAGTGCCTCACTTGATGGCATGACATGAGTGTCTTTTTAGAGTCACATCAAGACGTCTATGAAATGTTGACCTGAAGCTGCTGTCAGACTTGATTCACTTTCTAAATGAAATGTAGCGTACAGAGACTTTCTGTCGTTTGCGTCTGATACAGTAGGGCATGTGTTTGGGTCTTAAAATATCGTCTGGACTAACATATCTGCCGTTACATAGAGGCTGCAGTTAGATCACTAAAGCACGACCTAAATGAAAGGCAACTGTGCATTCACCAAATGTACTTGACATCAGCGCACTAACATGCATATTGTAGTGGGAATATAAATATAGTTTAGAACAGTTAGTTCTGTTGCACCATCTGCATGAGCAGATCAGTCAGAGCTGCTGCATTTGTTTCAGATGAGTGCTCCAAACAGAAAGAGCTGGACTGTTACAAATAGCATTTCACTGGAGTCTGCAGCGAGGGCCGTCTACTGGTGAATGGGTCACAGTTATGGCACTGGGCCACTTTTAGCTCTGAACTGACCAGTGCACTGTCACAGACCCCTTTAAGCGTGGACACAAAATACTAATAATAGGTCTTTGTCACAGATTACTCAAAATGGCCAATATAATGCATAAAGGACATATCCTGTCACATTTCTCCTGCATTTATTAAAGGTTACACTGCTGTATTTGTACCCTGTGGTCCCATAAAAGGAGCAATGTTGACATCAAATAAAACTTGATGACTTTTGTTTCAAAAGAAATTACTGTGGAAGTGTTGCACACTTTGAGATGACCTGAGAAAATGTACCATTTTCTGTATTAAATGTCTGACATTTTTCCACTTGCAGTTGTTTGGACAAAATACTTGTTCTCATCATTTGTGAAACATACAAAGCCAGGTTAAGCCATAGTCACGTCTTTCCGTTTGGGAGTGCCTGTTTCTCTGCAGCTGTGTGTTTACAGTCATCTTGCTGCGCTGAAGCCTGCTCTATGTAATGGTTTAAGTAAAGAGCCGCAGGTGCATGTACCTGGCAGGCTGCCACTCAGCTATTAGTCCATCAATGTCTGTTTGGGGAGTTGTCCTTTTACTGCATCATGCACAGCTCGACTTGTGTTTCCCTCAGCACTGATTGCTCAGTGATATGTGTGTTTACGGTGGATAAATTCCCATGCCTGGGCTGTTGTGCTTGTGATTTGTGGCTGTCACAGTGGATGAGCTGAGCGATGCACAGCTGCTGATGCCTCAGGGAGCGGCGAGCTGGAAGCACGCGCGCCAATTCAGAAGGAAGCACCATATTACGTTTTAGTGGCAAGAGATATGGGTCAGCTTACTGTCCTGTCGCCAATTGTCTGGAAGTACACCAGCTGTCAATTAACTGTCACCTCCACCCGACAGTCCCATGCTGAGTCAGCACTGTCCACAACAGTCACATGACCCACAAATGGATCAGTTGTATTTGTTTTCTTGCGGACAAATGCTGAATGATATAAAAAGCTATTAGTCAGTTCTCTAGATTATGTCTGGTGTTATAAGCTTAATAAAAGATTTGGTAGCAATCAGTCAAGCAGTCTTTGGGTTTTTAGTGTTTTTTTCTTTTTTCATTGTATTTGCTAACTCCCAAATGCAGCTGCTACAATTAGACATTTTGTGTTGGTGAGAAAATGGGAGAAAAAGTGTCAGATTTAATACAAAAACATTTTTTCTGATTAAATGAAGAGATTTGCTAACATACTCAAGCCAATATTGCCCTGTTCCTGAGATGAAAAGCCTTTGAGTGAGTAACTAATAACCCTGTATTGATCTGAATCCTGTCTCTTGCGCGTGAAACTGATCTGTCTGTATTCACACACATGTATGAGCTCGACAGAGGAACATCATTGGGGTGCAGCGTGGACAGACTCTGTGCCTCCCAGTCACTTGCTCGTCACAGAAACCTCTCTGCGATCCAGTCGATAGTCTTCCATTAAGAGGGGCTTGGCTGTCAAAGCAACCTGTGACCTCCTCTCACCCCCTTGGAGCCCACTGGCCTGGTGTGTCCGTATCAATATGAATTTAAACCCATTGCACCCATCAGCTGCAATTCCCAGTGTCCATTAGTCTTGCGTATCTGTTTTCTTCAACTTGTACTATCGATTGTGGAGTGTCTTTTGCGCAGAGCGTGTACATTGATCTAAAAAAAATGGATGCGGCTTTGTAGGCCGTGTAGATCCTCCACTAAATTCTCAAAGATTTTTATGACCTCTGCCACTATTTCCTCTGATTGTGCCTCATTATCGACTTGATTTGTGTTGTTGTGAAATGTAGTCCTGGAAGGTCAGAGCTTTTCATCCCTGAGGCCACAATGAAATGACCTGTTGCCACACACAACAGAGAAGAAAAGTGATGGCAAATGGAGCCTGCAATATGCTCAGAGACCGCAGAGAATAGCTTCACACATCTGTTACTAAAATGTGGCAGCTGCAGCTAACATTTAGGGACTCATAGCACTAACTTATGTTATTGGCCAAAGGTATTTGAGAATTCCTAAACAGAATTTACAGAGCTCAGACCAAGTCCTATTGAGACTTTCCAGCACTGGTCAGTTATGATGGCAAGAGCGTCAACTTTAGTATAGTACCAGTATTTCATTTATTGCACCAGACATATCAGTTTGAAATCAACCAGATTTTATTTTTGAGTCAGTCTAAGTATATGCTTGGGTTTGTACAAGAAAAAAAACATTTTGCAAACTGACTGAAAAAATCAATGCAACTCCAGCTCACCTGAAACTGAAAGTACATTAATATATATATATATATATATATATATATATATATATATATATATATATATGGATGCGGACAAGTAGCAGATAGTTCTCTGTCAGAGCAGCTGGTGACTGCATCAGATGCCTCTAGGTGCTGTGGCCCTCTCTGTGCTGTTGTATGAGCAGCAGATGCTGGCTTTTGTCCCCTCGCTGCTGCAGTGACAGATCACCACTAGGGGGCCTTTGGGGCAAGTGCGTCAAATATTCCTTGACACACACACTCCTGAGAGAGAGAGAGATGGATGACCTTTGGCTTTATTTATGTCACACCGGACCTTTTCATCAGATCCCCTCTTTGTAATCCCTCTGCCCCCATTCAATTTACACAGGCACTCTGTCGCTGCAGACCACTAAAGTCGACGAAACAAGTGAATCAATAAGCCCTCTGAAAGGCTGACGCGAGGACCACATCCCCCTGGTCACTATCCGGTTACACTTATAATGAATGGGCTGTTGTTTATGTTGTAAAGTGCAGCGTCACAGTGCCCTTTGAACAAACCACTCTCCTCCTGGAGTTTAGGACACCACTGGAGACACTTTTATATCAAATCAACTGTAGAGCCTTTAAAATAAACTTGTCTTTGACATGAGGCAGGTTTAATGATTCTTTTAGTGATGATTCATAAACAACTGCTGTTATGTATTTCTTAAGTGGGCAATAAAATGACAAACTGTTTTAAGTCACCAGTCTTGTCTTGGGAATACTCTTTTTATTTAAACGTGTCCAAGATCCACAAATGCACTTTTATTTTGCAATAATGTCTTATATAACATTGACCTTTTTCCCAACAACAACAACAACAAAAAACCTTTGTGCTTGATTGTTTTCCCAGACCTTCATTGTTTCTGTGATGCCTAAGCCAAACCATATTTAAAGGCTGAAATGAGATCTCACTGTAGGATCAAGTCACAACAATGGTGACAACTGTTTTATGTAGAGAATCAATCAAAGAAAGAGCTAGTTTGCTATTATGGGTTTATTGAAGGATTTTATGGCTTCAGTTTGTGATTAAAGTTCATCTCAGCGTTGATTTGTTTGTTAATTGGCCTCTTTATAATGATATTTGATGGATGCAGTAATAGTTAAAAGGACATTGTAAATATCTTTAAGGAAATGATGAAGGTTGGTCCTGGGAGTTAGGGCGGCTGCTGTGTATTTGTCCGCAGGCATGTCTAACAGTAATTGCGTATAATTATTAAAACCATTTGAGAATGCACACAGAAAGCTCCGGGGATAAACAGCAGAGTAATATTAATTATGAGGCTAATTAAACAACAGTTGAGATGTTCAGGTCCAGTTACGAACAAAGCCAGTGCTGAATGATTGATATTGAAAACTCAGTCAGAGTTGTCACTCTGAGTTAAACAGATGAAATGAGATATGACAACATGTCAGCTTCTCACAGAAGACATGATCCTTTAGCTCAAGCACAAAATACACTGTTGTCACTCAGCCCATACAGTATTGAGGAAGGTTTATGAAAATGTATTGTCTCAGTTTTGTTAAAGTGTTTTATTTTTGTGTTTTTTTGATTATGTGGGTGAACATGCTTCGAGCCTTACACACAAAAACACACAACTCCACTACAAAGAAGTGAAGAAATGAAGACCTTGATGGAGGAATCCCCTGCAGATAAACTAAGTTAGCACACATTTTTGTTAAAACTAATGGGCTTAAATACCTTTTAGTTGAGTCATGTTTACAGTGAACAACAAATAATGTTCAAACTTCAGTCTGTCTAAAAACAGGGGCTGGTCAAACTCTGCTGCTCCATGACAATATTTTCCTGTGCCATCAAAGAAACTCCCGCCACAATCATTTAGTGGACCACATTATCAACAACTGAACATCAATGATTTTAAACAACAGTGGACCTCATTGAAACATTGAGCCTGAATGAGAACCATGTGCTGCTTGGAGAGAGATGGTCAAACTGTGCACTGCGCTGACGGCCCAGCACGGCCCTGAGGTGCACATCAGCCCAGAATAACTCCAACTCTTTGTAGAAACAGTGCTTTTGGCAGTAAGTCAATTGCATGTATTAAACTACGCCACAGCTCTGGCCAGTCATTGATAGCTCTAAATGAGTGCGTATGGTGTCTGGGCCCCGGGCGTCGTTTTGATCAGGTTGGGCTCTAATGGATTTCTCTGGGCCTTTGACAGACTAGGCTGGGGGTGCGGGGGTTGGATGGTCATTTGAACCTTGTGGTTGCTCTGCAGAGTGCTGAGAACGCTGCGCTCACAAGTGTCGGACAACGGCAGAGTCAGGAAGTCTGGCGACTGTAAACTCCACCCGACGCTGCCCGCATCAGTTGCACCCGACACTTACCATCACCCACACCATTTTTATATTTATTCTGTGTGCACATATCTATTAATATGATTCTCATACAAATTCTTAGACAATTACTATAAAATGTAAAAATATACCTCTATGTTTTTTCAAAATAAACTCAATACAAACTCAAATTGGACGCTTGAAACCGTTTACTGAGTAATACAAAATGTGGGAGCAGGTCAGAGGTTAGGGGAGAGATTAGAAAAAATGAGAAAATATGGTTTTAGAAGCAGAGAGCGGTTTGTCCTAAGGGCTAGGGTCCTTTTTTTTTAATTCTGTACCAAATCCTTTGTATTTTTGATATTTTTGATTTAAATGCATTTGATTGCTTGCATAACTAAAAAAGTAAAGTGTATCAGGTGTAACTGCAATAAAAAACTCCTAAATGGGAATTTTGCTGTCATGAAACAGGTCAGAAATAGTTTTTCACTTTTACTTAGCTTCTTTGTATTTGTAAATGAAAGGTATGTCACCATTTTGATAACTACTACTGCATTTTCAATTGTTTACTCTCATTGTTATAAAAAACAAGATTTTACCATTAACCAGGCTCATTTACCTCAAACCTAAACTTCTTTGGCTAACAAACATCCACCCGGCTGCTGTAAACTCCACTGGTCCACCACTGTGACCCTGTGGACAAAGCACACACAGCCTGACTTCTTCTGGTTGAATAAAATGTCACAGGATGCCAGAAAATATATTTTACTCCATTTGTTGCAAAGCTGAGGCATCCATTACTGGCTGAACGTTCTGAAAAAGTGATGTCTGTTTGAGTGTAGAGCTGTTCAACCATCTGCTTACAATCAGAAAACACTATGATATACTGAAATATATTAATATAAACCAAAAAAATGTTGTGTTACAGTCATATGGCAACAGCAAAATAAACATCAGTGTTTTGCTGTAGTCTCTTATTAAGTAATCCTGTCCTTAAACGATATTATTATTGTCCCTTGATGCATTCCCCAGATTACATAGTGTAATAATGAGCTAGAGTACAGGGCAGATGTGTAGGTTCTAGACAGAATGCAGCAGCAGAAGCAGTGATTGTAAGTCAGCCTATAAGTGGTTGAGTGCACAGGTTAACAGCGCCAGGCCTTGA
This sequence comes from Perccottus glenii, assembly GCA_024416835.2. Lineage (NCBI taxonomy): Eukaryota > Metazoa > Chordata > Actinopteri > Gobiiformes > Odontobutidae > Perccottus > Perccottus glenii. Next base: position 16,401,495 of record CM044546.2, on the reverse strand, counting down.
GCCGCTGTGACAGGGCCAGAGCAGTGAGAGGCTCCCGCTATGAACGGGGAAGTGACCCGGAAATGGGCCAGGCCTTTTAGGAAAAACTTTTAGACAAGCACTGACGCAAGTTCACCTCAATAGATGTTTTTCGTTTTGCTCCTTGTGTTTTTGTGATGCTACGGCAACAAGAAACACAAATGATCACATTTAAACCCGATAAAACACTTTCAAACTGTTTTGAAATATCTACTTGGGGTTTTCTTGAACATGAAAAAACAACAAAAACGGCACCAAATGTTTGTACTTTCTCTACACAGATAATCTTACAAGTTGGTTTATGTTTCTGGTACTGTAATTGTGGCTTCTTCCATTTTTGCAACTGGTCAAGCATCTGACAGTGAAAATGGATATTGCTTGAGTAGAATTGAAAAGCAGTTTTTAAATGGAAATTACTGGCACAGTTTAGTTCTGACTGAAAAGGTCCATGAATATAGGCCATAGTTTACTCGCTGCATCTGAACCGAACAACCTGCAGGCATTTACACGCATATATCTTTTTCTTCTGTGAATCATAGAAATTGTTTTTGTGTTTCTTGTTTTGTTTTTTGCTAGCTTTTTTTGTTTAGAAATTGATGTGGTAGACACATTTTTGGGGGGTTTTTTTGTCAAAAATTAACAGCATGTCACGTATAACTTTAGGTTTGTTAAATATATTTTTTCAGCTCTGTCCTGATGCTTTTAAACTGTTTTCATTTAAGATGTGTTATTTGAACAATGGAGAAAACCTCTGTGGTTATCTACATATCTGTCTTACCCTGAAGTTGTATTTTACTAAAAGTATTATTGATTTTCCTTTACCTCTACTTACTCATATAATCTCACATTTAATTAAAGCTTCCTTTAATTTTTTTTTATTCAACTTGTAATTTAAATGTTTACTGCTGGCGTTCCAACAAAAACAGACCAGAGAAGAAATCTGACTGGAGCTTCCATCAAGTCATGTTACGATCAAAAAGCAATCACATATTTCACTTTTATTGTAAAAAGCATGATTGTCATATTATACTCACTGTATTTACAGCTGAACAACAGTCTGTTGAAAGGTCAAGTGAAAAACAGCTGGGCATCGATAAGGCCTTGACCCAGTCCCGCTCCAGACACTCACTGGACAAAAGAAACTCCTCAGAGCTACATTCAATAATAATAATAATAATAATAATAATAATAATAATAATAATAATAATAATGGGGAAGTATAAAAGTGGCACATGCGTGTTGTCTGTGTGGATATTGTCAAATTAAATTGATGCAAAACAAAATGCCTGGCCTTGAGGCGGAAGAAATAAAAAGTCCACGCGCAGCACCGTCCAGTCCCGTGCTCTCAGTCACCGGTCCGCGTCCACGAGCCCAAAGCACGTGCCGCCGTGGGAGAAGTAGACGTAGGGCGCGGCGTGGTGCGCGGGGTACGCCACAGGAAAAGGCACGGGCAGCAGGCAGCCACCGAGCACGCGGCTGTCCTTGTACGCAGTCTGTGCGTGCGCGTGCTTGTCCTCCAGGTCCGAGGACAGCTGCCGCTTGAGTTTGTTGCGCCGGTTTTGAAACCAAATCTTGACCTGGGTCTCGGTGAGCTGCAGCGAGCTCGCGAGGCACGCGCGCTCGGAGCTGCTCAGGTAACGCTTCAGGTCAAACGTGGCCTCGAGCTGAAAGATCTGCCGCTTTGAGAAGATGGTGCGCGTCTTTTTCTTCACCGGAGCTTTGGGCTCCTCCGCGGCCCGCTCCTCCTCGGGCTCTCCTGTCCTGGGATACGAGGAGCCTGTATCCTCGCGCTCCGTCTGCGCTGCATTTGATAAAAAACGAAAGGAATTTGGTTGTGAGTAAATTTAAACATTCACAAAAGAAAACATCCCCGAGTTTGCCAAAGCCCTCTGCTATTCACAGATTAATAAAGTTTTTAGCAGCAGTGGATCCATGTTTTAGCAAAAGAATAAAAAGTGAACAGGACTCACCTGTGTCCCCTCTCCTCCGAATATCTGTCTCCTCGTCCAACTCCAAACAGCCATGTTTCCTCTCGTGCTGCTTCAGGTTGAGGATGTGGTCAATAGTGAACGTGAGCTCTTTGCTCATATTCCCGGGCATGTCATCAGCTCCTGCGTCAGTCCCCAAACACAACGGCGTCCGCGCGCTCCTAGCACCATCCCTCCTCAGTCCAGACTGGAGCTGTGCACCGCGCGCGCCCCAAACACAGCGGGTTAGCGCCTTCTGATTGGTGGGTCGCTGGGGGCAGATGAGGGCGGGATATGGCGTATGACTGGCTGCCAGTGCTCCTTAAACGCAAAACACGCGAGATTTTTGCATTGATTAAGAAACTTGTTTTGGTGATTGTAAAGGACTGTATAATTTGAATGGTCTTTAAAGGGTTGTAGCCACCAGGGTGCATCTATTAGAATGCAGACAAGATGTTCCGTTTTGATGTTTTATTTAGATCAAGATTTAGATGTTTATGTGTGTGGTTCTGAAACAGAGATACAGTAATAAATCAGTAAATGAATATTCTCTATATAGATAACAAACACAATCAAGAGATTAAATTATAATTATGTTATGTATGACTTAACTGCAGTGTTATAAGAAATAATTATTACTAAACAAATACAAACTTAGAAATGCAGAATACACTATATCTCTATTCAAAGATTAATCTGCTGCACATTAACTGCAACAATATACAATATGCTAAATTCAGCTGAACATATAATGATTGTGAACTGCAGAATTACCCCTTAATGTTAACATTACACATTGTACAAAGAACTACAGACATTATTTAAATTAAGACGTAAGGCTTGCCGAACAACACCTCCATTAATTAACAATGTTATCAACAATTAAACATACGAGCAGTGCTAATCTCCGCCATCATAAAACAACGAGCAGCAAAGTGCTACGACATTATAGCAGTGCAACACAGCGTAACATTATTATGAGGTAAATTGAACAACAACTATCAATATACTTACTGGTAGTTGCACGCACACAATTCTTTGAACTTATGTAACAACACTATCTTATATTATCTAAATATAGATATAGATTGCAGTCTTTCAACACCAGCGCTCTCTTCCAAACTTTCCCTCGAAACTGAAACTAAACTGTCCTCTCCAGCGAGCCGCAGAACGCAGCGCCGCTCCTAATTGGTTGATTCTCAAGCAGCCAGTTTTATCTGCCTGAAGAAGTCATTGTCCTTCGTCACAGCCGCCCCCAAATTTGTTACACTAAATTTGCCACTCTAAGAAGGACTGACCGTATCAGTGTCTGGTATGGCGGCAGAGCTACAAGGCGGCGACAGGCCTCGTGTAGATTTTATCCTTGACCTTGACTACTGCAGTCCTGACTCTCCCATCAGCTCCTGGAATAACCTCAGTAACATGACCTAAAGGCCACTGCGCTCTTGGCAGCTGTGGATCCACCACCATCACTATGGTTCCAGTTTGCAGCTGTGCAGGGTCCTTGTGCCACTTGGAGCGAGTCTGAAGAGTCGGGAGGTAGTGTCGAATAAAGTGGGACCAAAACTGGTCAGCCAGCACCTGAGTATGTCTCCAGCGGCGGCGACTCAGTAGCTCAGACTCAGCATACACAGCCTGTGGTAAAGAGGGGTCGAGCCGCCCATGAGGAGCAAATTGGGGTCACTGGGTCAGCATCAGCCACGTCTGTTGACACGTAACCCAGTGGTTTGGAGTTTAAAATCCCCTCCACTTCAATAAGTACTGTCCGCAAGACCTCTTCGGGAACAGTCTGTGACTGGATGGTGGCATACAGTGCAGCTTTAACAGACCTCACTTCCCTTTCCCAGACTCCTCCAAAGTGTGGTGCGCTTGGGGGGTTAAACTGAAACCTAATCTGATGTTTAGCCAGATGAGCCTGGAGTGTGGGGTGTAATGACCTGAAGGCCTCCTGGAGTTCTCTTTCACCTCCCTTAAAATTAGTGCCCTGGTCGGACCGGAGCTCTGATGGCTTACCCCTTCGTGCAATGAAACGGCGGAGGGCCATCAGAAAGGAATCCGAGTCCATACTGGACAGAATATCCACATGCACAGCTCTCGTCGTCAGGCATTTAAATAGTATACCCCATCTCTTCTCGTGGCGACGGCCAACCTTCACTGTGAAAGGCCCGAAACAGTCCATACCCGTAGAGAAGAATGGGGGCTTAAGCAGCCGTAGTCTGGACTGTGGGAGGTCTGCCATCTTGGGCACGACTGGAGAGGCTCTCCATCTCTGGCAGTCTGGACAGGAGTGCTGGTGGCGCTTAACAGCTTCACGGCCATGCAAAATCCAGTATTTTCGCCGCAGCTCTGCAAAAAGGCGCTCTGATCCTGGATGGCGAAGGCTCTTGTCCACATCCTGGATGATGAGCTGGGTCACTTTATGCCGATGGTCCAGGACCACTGGGTGAATAGAGTCTGGCTCTAGCTGGTCGCTGCGGCGGAGCCTTCCTCCAACCCGGATGAGTCTCATAGTCTTGTCATACTCTGGTGCTAGGGAGATCAGCCTACTGGTGGCAGCTACTGGCTTACCAGTACTCAAGAGGCTGAACTCCTCAGCAAAGCTGTCTTGCTGGGCTCGTCTCAATACTTCTCTCTCTGCTTCTTGGTAGTCATCAGCAGAAAGACTGACGGGGTTCAATGATGACACAGAACTAGATTGTGCAACCGCCTCTGTCAGCGCTCTGAACGAGGAAAACTGATCAGCATTTGGTAGCAGAGAAGTCTGTATGCTTGTAGTGAAACAGCAGACAGTGGGTTTTCGCAGCTCGGCATTGTCCTCTGTCACCCCTGTGGCCGGCTGTGTAGGCCAGACTTCAGGCGAATGTTGTAGGAAGGCAGGGCCCTGACTCCATCTGGTTTTACCAGCCAATTCCAGCAGTGTTTTTCCCCGCGTTATGTCATCAGCTGGGTTGTTGGCAGAATCCACATATCTCCAGGCCCGGACATCAGTCAGTTCCTGGATTTCAGATACTCGCGTTCCTACAAATACTTTGTACTGACAGGAGTCAGACTGAAGCCATGTGAGTACTGTTGTGGAGTCTGTCCAGAAAATAACATTGCGGATATTCACAGTCAGTTCTCTTTGAAGTAGTGCAGCTAGCTGTGCTGCTGTAAGGGCAGCACACAGTTCTAGTCTTGGTATCGATTGCTTCTTCGGGGCCACTCTGGATCTAGCAGTCAGGAAAGATACTTCAACACGGCCGTGCGAGCTCTCCGTCCGCATATAGGCCACTGAGCCATATGCCTTCTCTGACGCATCAGCAAAGATGTGTAGGTCTCTCTGGAGGTTTGAAGTGTTCATATCAGGGCTCACATAGCAGCGAGGCAGTATAATCTGGGAGAGATGCTGCAATTCTTCCTCCCACGACAGCCATGACTGCAGCACATCCTCAGGCAGTGACGGGTCATCCCAGTCTCTCTGTTTGTCCCACAAGTGCTGCACCAGGACCTTGGCCCGCGTAGTGAAGGGAACTATAAATCCCAATGGGTCGAACAGTCTTGCCAGGACTCTGTATATATTTCGCATGGTGGGTGTGGGCTGGTCCAGCATACGGTATTTATACCTTAAGGTGTCTGAATTGCAGAGCCAGCGGAGTCCCAGGGCGAGCTCCTGTGGTTCAGTGCCTGACTCATTGAGCCACAACTCACTGCTCTCAGATCTTGCTTCTTTGGGTAGGTGGCTAATGACCTCAGGGGTGTTACTGGCCCACTGGCGTAACTCAAATCCACCTGTAGCCAACAGTGAGGTCAGTTTGTCGACCAGATGATGGGCTTCTTCCACAGATGGGAGGCTTTGCAGACAGTTGTCCACATAAAAAGATCGTTCTGTTGACACTCGAACATCTTCACCTGGCTGACTGTGATCAAACACATGTTTTTGTAGCGCAAAAGTTGCACAGCAGGGGCTACATGTGGTGCCAAATGGAAGGACTTGCCATGTATAGATACTGGGTGGCTCCTCTATCTTCAGGTCTCGCCACAGGAAACACAGCAAAGGCTTGTCCTCAGGGAGCAGCCTCACCTGATGAAACATGCCTTTAATATCACTGCTGACAGCAATTGCATGCTCTCTGAAGCGCAGCAGGACACCCAGTAGACTGGAACTTAATGTGGGCCCAGGCAACAGCAGCTCATTGAGGTTTTGTCCCTTGTACTTGAAGGAACAGTTGAACACAATTCTGTTCTTTCCGTTATGGCTCACCATGTGATGTGGGATGAACCAGGACTCGGCTGCTTTGGTCAGTTCCTCTTCTGACACTTTAACTGCATAGCCTGCCTTTTCCAGCTTTCCAATCTCTGCACAGTATGCAGCTGCTCTTTGAGGATCTCGTAGCAGGCGCCTCTCTGTACTGCGGAGATTAGGTATTACAGCCTCCTTAGGTGCTTGAAGCTGTGGCATGTTTTTCACCCTGAGGAGGGGAGTAGCGTAACGCTGAATTCCATCAACGTCTACTCGTGTGGTCTTCGCCTCCAGGAGGCTAACTGCTTCCTGATCCTGCCTGGAGCGTGTGACAAGCTTTTCACTCCTGTAGGGCAGAACATCCAGCTGCCACAATCTCTCTACACTCTGTAGAAGCTCATTATTGGGTGAGAGGGTGGAGATGTGCAGGCACTGTTGTGATGTTGCCTGCTGCTTGCTGTACCTGATCGGCCCCTGAAGTGTCCAGCCCAACTTTGTCTTCACAGCAGCTGGTCCCCCATGCGGTCCCAAACGCACAGGCTCCACTGGAGTGATTAAGTGGGTATAATCTGACCCGATTAACAGCAGGGTTGCACTCTGTTAATCGTCTGGAGAGGGAGGCCTCTTAAATGTTTGTATTTCCTCTGAAGTGCCTTCATTGAGTAAGTGTGCTCAGCCAGACCCAATTGATCAGCAGTGAATGCTCTGTATATCTTGAAGGACTTCTTTGGATGGTCTACTGGAGAGATGGAGAACGACACTGCATTGCCGTGCAGAACCCTGATGTCCTGCCGAACAGTTCTGAGGATTAGATTTTCTGGCTCACCAGTAAGCTTAAGGCTCTGTGCTGCTGCAGGGAGGAGAATGGTTCTCTCAGACCCGTCATCAAGGATGGCATATGTCTCCAAGGTGTGTTCACCATTACGCAGCAGCACTTTACTCACTTTCAGTAGAACCTGGCTGCATCCAGCCCGCCTGTCCATGTACAGGACTTCATTAGTTGTGCTGATGAGGCAGGATGTATCCTCAGCTGCAGGTTTTATGTTCACTTCATGCAGAGCTTGCAGGTGTCTTCCCTTACATTTGTGACATGTAATTTTCAGGCGGCACTGTGCAGCCTGGTGTGTGCGACCGCATCGCCAGCACCTTTTGTTGGTCTTGATCCATGCTGTTATCTGTTCCACTGTAAGCTGTGCAAAGTTTGAACACTTATCTAGGAAGTGTTGCGTGTTAGAGCAGTAAGGGCAGTATGCTGTCCTCTCTGGCTGCTTGGTGCTAGATAAGGCCTTCTCTACTGTCCGTGTGCTCTCAGGTTGGTCTGTGGTGTGCATGATGTTGGTGCTCCTACCACTCTTAGCGTCACGACGGCGCTCTGTCCTGGGTCCTGCTCTGCTCTTGTTTTCACCGAGTAGAGGCTCATACACTGTCTCTTGTATCTTCAGCTCGTAGTTAAGCCAGTCAGAAAAGTGCAATAGGCTTGGGATTGTAACACGCATTGGGTACAGGAACCTCTTAAATTCAGCCCTTATATCATGAGGCAATTTGGACAGCAGCCGTGTCACATGTGAACCACAGTGAAGCTCAGTCTTTCCACTGTCCCCAAGCTGGTCTAACATTGCCACGAGTGCTCTAACTTTCAGGGCGAACCGCTTAAACTCACTGGAATCACCACGTGCAATATTAGGGGCCTCCATCAGATCAGCTATTTTCCTGAGAGCTAGCTGGTGAGGTTGTCCATAATGCTCAATTAGACTTGTCATAGTGTCAGTGTAGGGCTGTAGTGAGTTAGTGTATGAGTCCGCTATTAGAAGTGCTTCCTCATACTTTAGGTGGTCCACCAGGATCTGGTATTTAAAGCGCTCTGTAGGCGTCCACTGGCAGTAGGTTCTCCAGAGCGACTTTAAGCCTGGCGAAATCTCTCGGATCCCCTTTAGTGAATGCAGGGATTGTGGGTTTAGGCCCGCGGTACACTGTCTCATGACGGTGGGAGGGTTGCAGCTCTCCGAACAGCGACTCACTTCTTTGTGGCGTACAGGGTACACAATACTCTGGTGTCTGTAACCCGGGCACTGGATTATGGGGCTCAGGGTGACTGGAAGACTCCTGCTGACCTGTCATCCTAATGTCTTTCAGTGCTGTTATAAGCTCTGCCATAAGGTCATGTGATGATGGCTGATAAACATAGTCTGCTACTGGGGGTGGAGGCGGTGGCCAGTCGTCATCATCCGGAGGCAGAGTGTGACCACCTACTTGCAAAAGTGGCGGGAGTGGTGTTGTTTGGTACGCACCACCATACTGCTGTATGTTATGTTGATGTTGGGGCGAAGGAGATAGGGCTGTATTTCGCAGTGCTGGTGGGTCTGGAAGGGAAGTGCGGGCGTCAAGTTGCTTGTGCATGTCCATCACCTGTTGCTGCAGCCTTTGATTATCTTCCCTCAGCTTATAAAGAGATTCAAGGACCTCCGGTGCTGTTTCTGGAGCAGGCCTCGATCGGGCAGGGGCTGGCGTACTCTGAAAGAGGGTTTCTGTATACTCAAATTGCCGTGGATAGGCAGCTTCCGCTCCCCGCATGATGGTCCCGTCCTCATACAGCAATGGTGGTGTGAGAGGCGTCATCCTGGCGTGTCTCTCTGGGAATCTCACCATGCTGTCGTAGGGCCGCTGTTGCTCTGACAGATTAGCAGCTTGATGAGGCAAACGAGAGGGCGGCTGCAATGCTTGGAGGGAGATGTCATAGTCTTCCATCCAGGCTGGTCGCCGGATCTCTCGGCGAGGTCGGCCTGGGCGGGTATTGTGATCCGAGAACATCTCTAGACAATCCCACGGTGACCACACAGATCCGGCTCGAAGGACCAAATGTTTTGGTGATTGTAAAGGACTGTATAATTTGAATGGTCTTTAAAGGGTTGTAGCCACCAGGGTGCATCTATTAGAATGCAGACAAGATGTTCCGTTTTGATGTTTTATTTAGATCAAGATTTAGATGTTTATGTGTGTGGTTCTGAAACAGAGATACAGTAATAAATCAGTAAATGAATATTCTCTATATAGATAACAAACACAATCAAGAGATTAAATTATAATTATGTTATGTATGACTTAACTGCAGTGTTATAAGAAATAATTATTACTAAACAAATACAAACTTAGAAATGCAGAATACACTATATCTCTATTCAAAGATTAATCTGCTGCACATTAACTGCAACAATATACAATATGCTAAATTCAGCTGAACATATAATGATTGTGAACTGCAGAATTACCCCTTAATGTTAACATTACACATTGTACAAAGAACTACAGACATTATTTAAATTAAGACGTAAGGCTTGCGAACAACACCTCCATTAATTAACAATGTTATCAACAATTAAACATACGAGCAGTGCTAATCTCCGCCATCATAAAACAACGAGCAGCAAAGTGCTACGACATTATAGCAGTGCAACACAGCGTAACATTATTATGAGGTAAATTGAACAACAACTATCAATATACTTACTGGTAGTTGCACGCACACAATTCTTTGAACTTATGTAACAACACTATCTTATATTATCTAAATATAGATATAGATTGCAGTCTTTCAACACCAGCGCTCTCTTCCAAACTTTCCCTCGAAACTGAAACTAAACTGTCCTCTCCAGCGAGCCGCAGAACGCAGCGCCGCTCCTAATTGGTTGATTCTCAAGCAGCCAGTTTTATCTGCCTGAAGAAGTCATTGTCCTTCGTCACAAACTCTTGAAGACGCAGAAATGGCACGGGAAAATGCACATGCATTCTTCAATTATATGAACCTGCACTAACAGCTGACATCGATAACTTTTATAGGCCCCTTATTGATATGTCACTCAAATTTATGAACCTTACCCCATGATTTTTTTTAGATTAGACATTTTAATAAATCTGTTTTTATCCAGTTTATTCTCCTTATTCAGTTCTTTACTGAGAGCAGTTGTAAAAGTGTCATTGTCTGAAGAATTACAGAATATTTTGTGCATACATTTTATTCACATATCAGTGTACAAAAGGGTGTACTAAAAATATTAAATTAAATGTGTCATTGAGCCCAGACTAACTCACAGTAGGCTAATCCAAACACACACCAACATCCAAATGCCTTTTAATAAACACATCTTGTCTGAGAGATGCTCATAGATACATGCATATTAAAGTTTGAATAAACTTCACAAAATAGAGCTCTACTTGTGAACATGAATCTGTGTATCTTATAAAAGATAATAAATCTGGTGCTAGAACTGGTCTAAAGCTTTTTTTATTGAAGTCCCGTTAAAGGTTCTTGAAGTCACACCAGGCTGGTCATCTGCGGTGTGATGAAGGACACTGGTGGGGTGAAAGGGCCACTCAGTGGATAGTTAATGGAGCTGGAGAAACCCAGTACTGTTGGTGACACTTGGGGAAGTGTCATGGATGTGGTGTTCTCGCGATACAACACAGGAACTCTGACAATCCTCTGTGTAGCAAAGGGGACTGCAGCACTAGCCTCCATGTCGGCCGCAATCTGTCTCTTCCACTTGTTCCTGCGGTTTTGGAACCAGATTTTGACTTGGGTCTCTGTGAGCGACAGCGCTGCAGCCAGACCGGCTCTCTCCGAGCTGCTCAGGTAGCGCTTCAGGTCGAACATGGACTCCAGCTGGAAGACCTGGCTCCTGCTGAAGACTGTCCGTGTCTTCTTCTTCCTTGCCACTTTCACGTCCCCTGAGAGAGACACAGTTTTATTCAACCTTAGCGATTACAATATTGAAAAGAACCAAAACACAATTAGTGGACGTTTTGTGAAGTGGAACAACTTTAATGAACATATTATAAAACCAGGGCAGCTGACAGGGGTGGGGTGGAAACCAGTACATGTCCCGGGCCTCAGGGTCTGGGGGGTCCATAACTAAGCCCTCCAATGCTTTAGTAATATGGACAAAGTTATATAGAGGCTCACTGAATTCTGTCAGCGGGCAGAATAAAAAAGAATATAAAACTATGTTCTACATTTATTAAAGAGCAACAATGCAAACTACAAATGGCATAGCAACATCCTAGGTACATGTGTTAAAGTTTTGTTCTTCTGACACTAACTTTTGTCTTATTTTTTCAACATGGTCATACATTCTCATCTAAAGGAGTCAAACCCCAGGCTGGGTACTTATGTTACCGTGTGAATAATCACCAGAGGAAAGAAGCATGTTCACTCAATATTTAGTAATTAAAGCATACATTCAATTTCATTAAGTATGCCTTTGAAATGTAATAGAGACACTCTCTTAAACACATTTAATCGCCTATAATGGGATCATAGACTTTGGAAAGCTTGGTGTCTCAGCCATGCACTGGACCCATAAAGGTTTTATATCCACCTCTATACTTAAATTATTTAAGACATCCTTCCACCTCTCTAGTTCTGAAAAAGCAACTCTGGAGGATGCATTAGTCATTCCAAAATGTTGGCTTAAAGGTGAACACATCCACTTGCGCTCACCTATGTCTACGCTGTCCTCTCTGGAGAAGCAGGGAGAGTGCGCATCCTCGTCCTCCCTGTCATCATTGAACCTGTCTCCTCCTTTCTCCTCGGGTCCGTTGCTGTCTTCCGCTTGTCCCGTTCCTGTGCCTTCATGCCACAGAAGGCTGGCTTTGTGTTGCGGACCTGTGATAAATACATCGTGCATTACACTCAAGAAGTTTGGGAATTGTGTGTTGACGCCAAAAAGTTGTTGTTTTACGCACGGCCAAGCAACGATAAAACAAGTCTGTACAACGGTGTTAAATACATACACTGCATGTTGTATCTTTGGCTTTTGCGTGCTAAATGACGAAATCTTAATTGCGTAACAACTTTTATAGCTTTACTACATTGATGTAAACATTTTGTTCCAGTGCGTTTGGTTGATTAGAGGTAAAACAGTAGGGGTTGGTCTTAATCCAGATTATCCAACAGATAAGAAAGTTCAACCACAACCCAGAGGTCGAACAAGGATAGGTCACGTTTAGGTCACAACTACAGCCTTCACATTACGAACACGCTCTCGCGTCTCACTAAAGCGGTTTCTCACTTGTTTTAGTCCCGCGCGGAGTCCTGGGAGACGTCTCCGTGTCCTTCTCCAAACAGACCCTCTCCACTCGCTCCTTCCGCTGCTCCACTGAAGCCCTTCTGTTCGGAGTCCCCAGTAGATTGTCAATAAAGAAAGATGTAGCTCTCGGTGAGGGACCCAGCTTCGACCTCGGCACCTTGTTGTCAAGCATCATGAAGGTCTATGTCCACAGCTCGTCTTACGCCTTTTATAATGTTCCAGCTCCCAACGATGAATTATTCCAGTGAACACGTCTCGTTTCCAGACCGAAATGCCCTCTCCTCTGCGTTAACCATCCCGTCGCCCGCTGTGGCACAGAGCTCGACTCGCTCTAATCCACGCAGTAAGTCGAGGTGGTTTGAAGTGCAGACAGGAAGCGATAAGATTTACTTGAGAAAACTAGACTGCGTCTCGTCCTGAGCCACTCTTGTAGTCTGAGAGAGGCTGCCTGGAGGGAGCGAGAGATGCTGTATTTAGGTCAGCCAGACTCCGGCAGCGCGGAGATGCACTGCTGTCCTCAGGGCTACATGGGGATGGAGAGGCTTCATGAGGAATGGCACAGTACCGCCTATTGGCTGCAGCTGTTTATGCACACTCTGCGTTTTCTGCTGCAACTTCTAAACTAACCGGGAAAAAAGTCATAGGCTCCTTTATTTGTAGAATTCTAATATTCTGTCATTCATCTAACACTTTGAATGTGTTCAATCTAGCGTAGACTTCCTGAAAAAAACGAATAAACCTTTTATCAGGCTGTTCAAGCAGGAGAGAAAAATATTATATTACTTTTTTGTTGATATGGGGTGAAAAAATGTAAGTTTTCCAAAGTTGGTGGGACCTGTCCCCCTCACTTATAATGGTTGCTACACATGGTGTAAATACAAGCTTTAAGGAAGTCCACCTGCACCATCTGTTGCCAGAGTCTAAAATACAGTTTAAGGCCAAACTTTCCAAATGCATTATGCCATAAAAATGACCCGTGGAGCCTAAAAGTAGCCCTTTGAGTGGCTCTAAGGGCACATGAGGTGGCGGCCTGACAGTGTGTCTGAGCTTAACATGAGTAAAAGAGAAGCTGGGAAATGTTTAGCTTTGAAACTGTGGAGTATAACAGTTCGTTTGGTGTAGTAATAGGATTGAAACTCTATGAAAAGCTTACTTTCATCTGTAAGAAGCCTTGGATAAATAGTCAGAACATTCCAGGCGGCATGTTGTTCAGCCTCATTAAATGCTCTGTTCTCATGGACATATGACACAACATTGCAAAACATAAAGGAAATAAGCCAGAAAGAAACAGCCGCAGGAGGCTAGTCTTCAATTTTAAAACAACAAAAAAAGCAAAAAAGAAAACAATGTGTTTCACGGAAATCTCTCTTAATTGTTCTCTTTTGTGAAACTAAATTAACTTTAATAAAGCCGCTTTGTACTAATAGCTTATCAGCCTAATGCTCTGAATCTGTTGTAGAGCAATGCCTGCACACATTTTTAATGAATGTACTAAAGATACCAGCAGGAGTAACATTTAAACTTATTCATAATCATTTAATTTAAAGCAGCAATAAAACATACAAAATACTAAATAAATATCTTTCTTTGTAATGTATTTAATTTAGATAACCTATTAGATAACCTAAATTAAATAGGTTATCCTTACAAAAGACAAACTCGTTATCAGACATTTTCACATTGAAAAAAATAAAAATAAAAATACTTGTTTGCATGCAGATTTGCTAAATCATGGGATTCTTTTTTCATTGAGAGCAACAATCTACATCTGCGGTGCCACTGCTTTACAACATTCACATGACATGAATACAACAATGTGTGGCACAAGCGGTTGAGTTGTACAAGATGTAAAGGAATCCTTCTTATCTTAGAGCCCAGATGCACAGTATGATAATGTTATCATATCTTATATGTGTATATACTACACATATAAGATATGTGTAGTATATACACAAATAATGTTATCTATAGCATTGCTAAAATGAATAAAAACAAACCAATATGGTGTTAAACTCAACCAAAGTCAACCAAAGTGTATTTGTTTGTAACAAACGTTGTTAAGGCCTTCTTCACTCCTGGAGTTAAGCATAGTGCTACTACCATTCAGCATTTCATCTAAATAACAGTTTTTACAAAATGTAGAAGCCAGTATTCATAAAGACATTGATATTCATATGAACGATGGATGCCAGCATGACGTTTTTGTTTCTTTTTTGTCAGACATGTTTTGTGTGTGTTTGAGGCGCAGGAATGATCTCATGCATCTTTGGCAACAATGCCTCCTTAAGACCTGTCTGCCTCCTGCCTCTCTCTTGTGGTTGTTCAGAGCCTGACCGGGGCAGGCTGAGGCTCTCCTAATTACTGATGGCACAGTGGCTTTAGGGCTCCATATGATGCAATGGACAACTTAACCTCCACATTTCCTGCTGCGATGGAACCAAGAAGACGAGGTAGTGTCCATTACAGTTACAGGTCCATGAGAATAATGTTATTTTTAATTAGACTGTTACTTTGTAAACTTTGTCTAAATTTACAGCCATAATGATGGTAATATATGTGTGTTATATATGTGTTTTTAATATAATTAAATTATTTTTTAAGGTTAATGCAGCCTTTTTAAATTTTTTTCATACACATCATTTTATGTGTGGTTGCAGAATGTTGAAAATATCAACGGAGCAAGCCCTTAACCATTAAAAATGGATTTTCCGCCCTAAATATATATATATATATTTTCTGTTTTTCAGCTTCTCATGAGAAACTGAGCACTCTAATCCTTATACCTAGATTCTATGACCACATCTCATTTATATCAAATGATAGAGCAGATAATCCATCTTAGATTAATCCTTTAATGTATAGCTTTATTGTCCTGTATGAAATCTGAGAGTCTGTCGGGGAATCCTCCACATCATTATGGCTTTAATGGGCCACTACAGCACAGGCTGCTGAGGTCAAAGCCACGACCCAGAATTCAATAGTGTATACAAGGCCAGAGAGGTGCAGACGTCCCACACAGGGGCAGCCAACCAGAAAGCCCCTTTACGCCACATTGAGCCAGGGGCTATTGACCAATCAGCCTTGCCTACCCCATGTCTCCACCGTCCTGCTTCATCCTTTCACAGGACACCACAAGATGAGATTTGAAACACGGCGTTTCCCTCTGGGCCGATGTCAAATAGGTTGTTATTGGAGCAGCATGAAAACAGACCTTCAGACTCCCGCTGTCACCTATCAGACTTGTTTCTTAATCTGCATTTTATACCTGCTCCTAAACAACAAAAAGAACACTCCAGATTACAACCATTGAATCTGACACATACTTCTCCTGCTTAATCCCTATTAGCCCTCACCCCACTGCACCCAGAGCCCAGTTGTGTTGGGACAGACCAAAAACCATTCTGGGAGCTTGTGAGTCGTTGAACACATTTAAACAGGAAAGCTTCAGTTTGCACAAGAGGCCTGGTGACAAAGTTTGGTTAGTCTGAATTTTCTCTAAAAGGACCTCCGAAGAGAATCCATTTTCATTCATTGTGGAATAAACGATTAACTCCTGTTTGTTTAACCCCTGCACGGCAAATTAACCCCTGTTCGAGCTTGTTTGTCAGATCAGCACAGAGAGGGAAAAGCTTCATCTTAAAATGGGTTTGTGTCCTCAATAATCCTAGAGTAATATCGTCTCAAAAACTCAACAACTGATTAACTCTCAGATCTCATATTTCTCCATTAATGTCCATCGGGGCAGTCCCATGTGAACATGTTAAAGTGATCAATGTTAATCACAACAGATAAGTGCCATGGCCAGCAGGTACCATACACCTCCGCAGGAAGTATGTTGTAACCCTTGGGGGGACGGGGGCCGAGCTGCACTTGTGATGGATTACAGGCCCACCACAAAGACGAGGCCCAGGCTTATGGGACATCAGATCAATGAGAAAACATCAGCCTCCCACTAATACCACTAATGTCTTTAGTTGTTCCAGGAACCAAGGTCAAATGTTAGCTCATTATTAAGATGATTTTAGCTGCGAGTGTACAAATAATTGTGGTTACACTATTAGCAATGCACATACAAGCTCCAAATACCTTTCAAAGTGAACTACATCTAAAAATATCCACTCACTCAATATGACCCAAGGCAAAGAGCCTCCAGAACACAAAACAACAAAGAAACAGAAATAAATATGAGCTGTAAAAAGCAAAGGGGGCCAATGAGCTTAAGGAGAGAGGAATTGCGTGAGAAAGAAGCGGACGAGACTCAAGGTAGCGGCGAAAGCACTGGCTCCAGGTCAAAGCACTTCTGTCATATTAGCTTACACACAGTCTCCATAGTTTTCAATAAATCATGGCCCAGAAGGGTACCGAGAGGTGCAGCCCGCCTGGATTACACACAATCAAGAGAACTTCTGCTATCTGACCAACTAAAATGGGCTTAGAAGGATTAATTCATAAAATCACCTCTGAGTTTTCTAGTAACAACTTAAAATTATAGAGAGGAATTTAGGGAAAGCCACTGAGATGAAAGTATTAATTTTGCCAAAGTTTTTGTTGTTTCCATGGCAGTAAGGGGCAGCAGTAATTCATATTTCAACAAACTGAGTTAACAGATACTTTTACGTCTAATACAGGTTTGTCTTAGCATGGAGAATAGATTTATAATATCTCTTTAAAAAGCTGTGGGACAGGGACAGGACTAATAGTGAGATTAGTCTTTGAATGTATAACCCTATAAGCCCCTCACAATTAATAATAAATTGCACAATTGGTGAACACATTGAACAAGTGGTTGTGGCAATAATAATTAATCACAATATTTTCCGAAAGGCAAAAAACTTAACGAGAGTTTTTAATGATTAAGTTGCTTTTTAGCCGGTATTGGTGATCGCTGAAGTGTAGCGTCGTGTCCGGGCCAATAAAACTAAGGGGAACATGAATAATGATAGAGTCCACCCTAATGTTTGCAGCTTGACACGGCTCCACACAGTCGTTTCACTTCTTCGTCACGCAAACCCCGTGGACCACGCAACGCAGGCCTATCATAGATGAAGGGATTTCTCATCGATGTTTGGAAGCTGCCCGTGATTAAAAAAAAAAAAAAAAAAAAAAGTAAATGTTTTTTTTATCTCCACGCGCAAGAGACGTTTTATGGCCCTCAGTAGAAATAGACGTAGGTGGTGTCCCCGTAGTGGCTTTGCAACAGGCTGGCTACATACAATGAGAAGAAAACAATATGGGGATATAGTATAATTCAGTTAAAAATCCTATTGTACAACCCAAGTGTTCAGGTATTTTATTGCTTGTGGAATGAAAGCTATACCTTGGACCAATTTTTATTTTTTTAATAGAGGAAGGCTATATACATTATATACAAAAACAATTGCCTCTCTCTCTCTCTCTATATATATATATATATATATATATATATATATATATATATATATATATAGGCAATTGTTTTTAAATTCACACGTAATTATTTTCATATTGAGCGGAATTAAAGACCATCATTAAAGATAATAAATACAAACGTTTTTTTTTTACGGACATTGAAGCCTGGATTTACAGGGTTAAGATGTTGCGTTTAATTGTTTACTAGCCAATCAGAAATGTGAGAGATTGAGCCTTTAAATTTAAAATAAATGTGCTGTAAAGCTGTAGCCTAAACAAATATGTTTGACAAAGGGGCTTTTCATTTTAATCAGCCTGAATGCTTTTTAAATATATTTTTGTGAGTGAATTCAAGTTTACTTTCAAGCCAACGTGAAAAACGTTAGGTAGCCTAATTTACATGCGCGTGAAATGCCCACTAATGCGCACGAGTCCACAGGCCTAATACGATATTAGCTAAACTTTCAACTAAATGTATAACAACAGTTGACCAGCAGCTGTCATAAGATTTTTTTAAGTAGGCCAAATATTGAGATAGTAGCCTAGTATTAGTGACACTATAATCAAAACACGTTCAAACTTCAACTTTCACGTTTAACAAACACAAAAAATAAAAGCAATAACCTAATATGTGCATAATTAGCCTTGCAAAGCCCAGTTTTAATCCCTGTATTTGTGAAAATGAACAGCAAAACGTACACTGAACTAGTTTTCGACTCTCACTAGCTACACTTAATGTAAGTACTAGCTAGCTTACATTTTGGCCTATCACCCTGCATTTTGTAAAGACATTTCTCTCTTTGTGTAAGTATAGCCTGCTGAAATACGACGAAAAGCCTAAAGTTCACAACCTCCTAATTATTCCAGGTCCATGTGTTTCTGGTTACAACAATGATCTAAATATTTCCCCGTAAAAAACAGAATTTTCCAATATTCTGTAGGCCTATAAGCTACTATAGGATATTTAACGTCTACGACACAAAATAGCTAAGTTATTTAAAGTTTTCCCGCAGAGAGTTTGTGAAAAGGTCGGTCATGCCTGTAGGAGTTTTAAAAATTATTTTGTATTAAAAAAATCGTCTTCGTGATGTGGAAAGACGACGGAGAGCACTTTGATTCCGTTGGCTGTTCGTGATAAACGCTGCTCTGGACTCTGTCTTTGTTGCACTGAGAGAAAGAAAAGTGACAAAGGAGACATTATCCCGAGACTCACATTGATTTACTTTGATTGCTTTGTTTGAGGAGTTGTGTCTGCGCCTTCACATCAGAAAACCACCAAAACACGCCTGGAATCTGGCACAATATCGTTTTTTGAGGTTTAACAGACAACCTGAAGTACCGCTGGGAGCCACACGAGGGCAGTAGTCTCCACAGAAACTCGAGGTCTGTATACCTGTCGAATAATACACCTCTCGCATTTATATAGTCAGTTTAGGATGCCGTTATTTCAGCCACATAATTTCACAATTACAGTGTTATTTTTTGTGTCAAACGAGAGTGGGAGCAGATTTTATCACCAATTTTGCAATTTTGCAACGCTCTTTGGTAAACTATCAAAAGTAGGTAGCTTCCTGTTTTAGCCATAATCAGTTGGACAGTGGTCCTGATTAAAACATAAAACTAGCCTATATTAGTACCACCATTTTTTTATACAGATAATATTTCAGGGCCACATTCAGACATTTTAATATTCTTTAAACTCCCCAAATGTGACTTTAAATTAGCCTACCCATTGCTACAATATTTGTCCATGTGTATGATGCACAATGCGTTAATCTTTGTAGGCCTATGTGTTTTAGGATCTACATCTTAGAGTCACAGTCTATATTTTACACCTCGCATATCTCTGGTAAAGTTGTATGATGTTATGTAGCAGTACATGTTTGTATTTGTATACTTTTGTCACTTGATGGCAGTGTTACACTTCAGTGAACCACCGCTGGGTCTGTGCAAAAATATAAAAGCTTTTGACAAAACATTTTAATATTTCCGAATAATATGTGTGAAAACTTACAGGGGTTTATTATCCTGAAACCTGAGCCACACAGTAAAGAGCTTTATATTCAAGGAATGTAATATAACCTGCCTCGAAAAAAGCTCAGTTTGATCTTTGAAACTCTCATTAGAAACATAAATGCTCTTTGGGCTGACCACATCTGACGGTGACACAGTAGTTTAATAAGGTGTAATGACTTTTATCACTCTGCCTTCTACAGAGGGCACAGTTAGTATGCACCTAGGGTACATTGAAAACTGCACTCATGGGTATCCCCCCTTTCCCATTAAAGCTCTTATGTTCGCCCCAAAGCTAATCAATGGGTGCTCATTAATAGATAATTTACTTAGAGGGAAAATAGGAAGGCTTCATTTATCAAGTAGACTGTACAAGCTGCTATAGCGCAGAATGGCACAGACTGTTTCCCACATTGTTATGTTCTTACATCTTTGAGCATAAAATGTCACGCTGTGCTTGTATTCATAGAGCCCAAAATCTCCAGCATTCAAACAGAGGACCAACACACTCACTGCTTGGACAAATACTTTGCGACCCAATGTTGTTTTTGTTCTCCATCGGTATCACATGAATTAAGTTATGAGTTTTTGTAAACAAAATTAGGTTAAGACAACAGTGTCATGGCAATTTCACAGCTTTCTTGGGGCTTTGTGTTGTCGATTAAACTGTTATTGCTGTGTCTAATAATGACATCCAAGACACATTAAGCATAATGGCCCCTAATGACTTTTTGATGTGTCTGGCTCCCATTTCTTCCACTGCAACATCACGGCGTAAATGTCACGTAATGACTATGACAACCAAGGCTTTTGCGAGGAATTCCAAGGGATGTTTAATCTCTGAAGTCAGACAATGATGACAAAATTATCCTTTGATCTTAATATAAAAACCTTTGACTCTCCATCATTTACCAAATGCTAACCCCTCTGAGTTGATTTTGTGCACGATTCAAATTGGGAGGATTTAGAGAGCGATGGCTGCATAAATCATCATCACTTGAGGTCAGTGTTGTTCTCTCTGCAGTGACTTATAACTCCGTGTCAGGATAAAGACAGGCTAAATCCCTGAGCTGTCACTGAACACATCAGAGGAACATTGACAGAGAGGTGTGGGGATTCATAATGCTGCCTTCGGCTGGTTGAATTAGGACCCCACAATGGTAGTAGAAGAGCACTCTGCTTTTCTTTTCTCTCACATCAAATCAAATTAGAGCTTATTCTGGAGCTTAGGCTCAGAGCGTCTCTCGTCATACACAGCAAATCAAATAAATAATAGCGCACAGCCATGTCCCCGAGGAGAAAAAAACACTCCTATCATAATGTTAATTGGTGTGACTGTGCTTTCAGATAGCTTATCGAAATGAGCGTTTAGGGGGCAGCAGCCAGGATCCAGTTCCAGGGAATCCAGCCTCCATTGCATTGCTTCTCTTCTTCAGCATCCCAGGCATTGTTGCGCACATGAAAAATAGTTTTTATTCTCCAACACAAATCATCTTATTCAACAAGATGTAGATTTAGCAGAGAACAGAATGGCATCACACTCCTCTGCAGACAAACCAACCTTGAAATGCAACCTTTTTTCTGAACACAAAGCAGTACAGTACAGTTTTAGAAAGTGTGTGTGCATTTGAATAGGTTTAAGTGGAGTAACTCTTTATATCACTCAGTCTAGTGTTAATAGGTTCTTTGAGCCATTCATGTTTATGAACTGACCTGAGAAGTATTTATTTTCTATTGAAATAAGTTTTTCTGGAGTTTTATAGGTTGTTATAAAGTGATGTACCCTGCGTCTTTCATGTTCTCCTTAGACTATTTATATAGTCATAGACATCACATAAAGTACATCCAGACTACTTTACATCAGAAACCTTTTCAGTCCATCGTGGCTGCATCAGGCCTGTTAAGGTTGATGTGTGCCGAACACAATAGCTCAGTGGCCTTTGCCTCTTTCACCAGAGTCCCAGATGGTTCTCCTGTTCTTGTTGTGATTTGTGTTTCATTCTGCTAATGGACGAGGCGGGTCTGGGCCAGCTACAGCCTGCCCTCCTTTAGACCTGTCTTCTAACAGTGCAGCCCAGTCGCCTGCCCCAAACCCAATGCCCACTCTTTCCTAAGAAGTCCTGCATTTCTGCTAGTGCAGTTTGTCTATTGATATGCATGATTTAACTTAAAAAAGGGCTTCAGAGATGGCCTTGCTCTCGGACAGTAGAGGGACTGCTGCTAATAGCTCAACACATGTCTTAGACTGCGATATTTTTGTTTTGGTTTGGTTTGTTCTGGTTTTTGTTCTTTTCTGGAAATTAGAAAATCAATGACTAAATCACTGTCAGTGCAGATAAGGTTAATGTTTAAAAGTATTTTTTTTTATTTAAACTCATTATTGTGCTGTTAAGATGAGGTCTTCAGCTTTTATAAATGTACAGGGCCAGTTCCATTAAGGATGCCCTGATGGGTCAGAAGAAAGGAGATTTCTCCAACTACAGCCCTTATTAAAGACTTCAGCTGGACCATAACGTTGTCAGAAAATTTTCTTTAAGAACAAAGCTCACTCAGAAATGACTGTGATACTCTCTGATTGTTTGCAATCACAGACCGCATTAGCAATGTAAATCTGCGACTCTGCCATCTCTAGTCGTGACTGTAATAGTTACAGTCTTCTAAGCAAGTTCCCTCCTGTGAGCATAGGCCTTATATTATAAAAACTATACAAGGTATTATGTTCCTGTAATGATGAATAACCTCAATCTCTCTCAATGAGAAGTATTGATTCATAGATATAAGCTATGGCTGCGAAAGTTCACAAATAATAGCAGTTCTGTGGAGATCAGCAAATAGAAAAACTGTTCAGAAATGAGACAAAGATTCTTGTGCGTGATTGGCTCAAAGACCAATCAACTCCGCCTCATTAACTCAATGAGCTGATGACTTCATTGAAAGCCATTAGCTGCCGTATTGATCAGCTTAAAGAAGACAGTTCATTCAAGCGAGAGGCGGAGAAACATTCAGCCAGACCCTAAAGAAGAGTTGTGTTAAAAATAGAAAACAATGTACAGAGTGCCTGATCCATGCAACAGGAATCCTCTTGTTGATCATTCCCATCACATCTCAGCACTCAGCCTGTAATACAATAACCAGTGTTTTCTCTTTATGGCTCTCGTCGATTTTTATGGGGGTTATTCCTTTGTAATGGCTCCTAGTTTGTCCGAGCAGTTCACTGGAGAGGCTGTCAAAAAGGCTTTAGATGAGTAAATCTAATTTCACTTACTGTGAATAGTTGCTGTTCAAGGTCTAAAATGTGTACCCTCTTAGATGTGCTCACTAAAATGCAACATTAACAAGACACTAACTAACTAAATAACCTATTTTTCCACATTAAAGACATTAGATTTGTACTGCGTGGGTCCTGATTAAGAGGCTCATTTGTCCGGGCCGCTCTGTCTGCTAAGTTTCAGCCCTCTGACTAATTAAGTAAGTGGGGAGCACTGAGTACTGAGCACTGGCCGGCCCGGGGCGCTCGCTCTTACCTTTTAAGCTTCAGTGAACAAAGTTGCTTCCATATGGATTCTAATGGTGGAAGATTTGTTACCTTCTTCATGGTACGCCTCACAGAAATTGCAATTGATGTTGAAATGATTCTTTAAGATTTATTGAAAAGGGAAGTTCCTGTTGAGAGAAAACAGATAATGTAATTATTACCTGATGTAGTCTTCTTAAATGCTTGTGTGTGTTTGGACAGCAAGGGCTTTTTTTCAGTGAAGTAAACAAGTGAATGACCAAACACAACAGGCATATTTTGCTTTAAAAATGTGCCTAGGGGGCACTCGGATCTGTTTAGTGACTAACAACAAATAGAAACACAGCTACTATCTCTGCTGTCCCGTGTCCCAGCGTGGGAAAAAATAGGAAACTGCAGATAGAAATGCAACAGGCTACTGTTTTTGTCTTTCAAAGTGAGTCACCATTATGTTGAGTCCAGCACTGAAGAGGTGACATTAGGATCAGACTTAATGAATCCCTGGGTACATGTAGATTTCATGAGTGCAAATAAAATACAGCCATCATTAATGAAATGAAAATTATTAAAAAACCCAAAGCAACTCGACAGGAGAAGAAAACAGCCTCTAAATCCCTTCAATCCCTTCAATGCCTTTATGCTTTTGACAGTTCTTCTTGTTTTCCACATTCTCAGGAATTGTAATCTACAATTACACACCATTTCAGTGTTCTTGATTAAAAAGGTCAAAATGTTCCTCCTTTAAAAAAATCAAGGCTTTTGGAACAAGGTTATTGAGAGCTTCAGAGTTTATTAATTTCTCTTTGCCACTTTGACATACCTAAATCTTAGACTACATTTCTGAATTTTTTTTTTTTAAAGTTTACTTCTCCCCCAAGTATATTATTTGTTGCGACGTGCAATGAATAATATACTGTTTGTTTTTGTTTTTGTGAGTGTAAAACGGACTGCTGTAATTTTTGATCTTACCTTTTTGATACAATCCTTTTCCTCTGGCTGTTGTCCTTCCGTGTCCAAGCAGAGGCAAAGCAATAGTTTGAGCAGCATAAACCTTACTCTAGGTTGAATCCTCAGATAGTTGTAGGATGCTGGCTGAGGCATATTTGAATAAACAAGATCTGCTCTAATCCGAGTTCAATACACACAGCCATGAATTGGTTAAATCATAAGTGATCAAAACACAGATAATGAACCAAAGCTACTCCTTTAACCTGTTTTGAATGGTCTGTCATTGTTTAAAACAGAACCTGTTTGCTTTGTTCTTGTTCCTGTTTGGAGAAAAGGTAATGAGGTACCACAAAATGAAGTCTCCATTTGTTGCAAAGCAGATGGACTGGGACTATGTTTCTGACATAACACTGATGTCTGTTTCAGTATAAAGTCATTTACTCAAAATCATTTACTACTGCTTTAACATGATATTTTAGACTGAACCCACAGATACTAAAACAAATCCAGAGTTCAGACATTACGAGTTGGTGAGTCGGATAAGACCCCTCTCTGTGTGTGGCTGACTAGAAGAGAGGGCAACAGCAGGCCGAGCATGTAAAAGCTGTTCAAACCCTTTCTGCACATCACATGTCTGTGACGGAGTCCGCCTTGCCTCATTTCCTTGAGCTTTGTTCACATGAGAAGGAAGGCATGGCACAGTTTTGTAATTACCCAAACTCTTTTGAGAGCTGCTTTAGAACGCTTTTATTGAAGGGGCTATTGTGGTCCAGAAATATTGCAACATGTATATTGGATAAAACAATGAAAAGGGAGAAAGATTAACATTAATCAAAAATTTACTCTTCGCATTGTCTTGAGAAACCTGTATCCTTTTATGGTGACCACCCTCTAAATTTCTTTTGGAAACCTTTTTATGCTTGATTTGCTGTGCTTATTGGGTGTTTTCTTGGCTTTTGCTTCTGATTAAACAACCTTTTAATCCTTTTATAGGTCACCTCTTTCTGTTTCCATCCCTTTATGAATCTTAAGGTTGAGGTTTACTCAACAAACCTGTGCTGTAAGATGTGAAGTCAGGTTTTTGCTTCATGACTAACTCTAACTCTAACTTTCTCATGTTAATGCATTTATTTTCTTCAGTACTGACATTAAAACTGGAAATGTGCTGCTTTTGATAATATTATGATCAGAAAGATGAACAGGAAAAGAAATACAGGAACCTTGATGGAGCCAAGAAACTAATAAAGGTTTTTGTAACTTAATCTGTCTCATTATAAAAACCAAAAACTCAAGAGATGGCCATTGAATTCTGGTACTGTACTGAACAACATGGACTATCCCCTGCATTTGGCTTTTGAACAACAGAGAGCAGCCGGTGGATACCTGCTATATGACTGTTCAATTAATCAGTCTGAGATGAAGTCTGAGTCAACTAATTTGAAGAGACCTATCAACTGAATTTCTTCTTGGGGGATTAGTTTGAACTTGATTTGAATTTTAGAAGCATTTAACCATCTATCATGCTCTTGACTCAGTTGTCAGTCCAGTCCCAATACAGTCAGTGAGGATTTGGTCTAGATTACTGTGGTCTTGACAAAAACACAAAAGAAAACTATGTCACAAGTTAAAATATTCTTAAGTGCAGTCTTTCTAAATGCTGTCTCAAGAGCTGTACATTGTGCACCTTTGCACCATTGTGAGGACTTCACTTTTACAAAGCATGCAAAGAGACTGAGACCTTGGAGCATTATGTGTCATAATGGGTTGTAATTTGACTCTCATTAGAAAAGGCTGGCAGGAGTATGTTCAGTTGGCGCTGTCGTTACCTCAAATGATGCCTTGTATTGTGTCTTTAGCCATTAACGTTCAACTAAAAAACTACTTCTGTCTTTACCTTTACCCCAAAAAAAGCAAATAAAGTGTGAAGCAAATAGATGGTTGTGGTTCATTTTTGCAACAACATCCTTGAGTCTTGATCTCAGGGCTGTTACAGAACTAATGCCACCAAAAGGGGGAATCACGGATAAACAGGAGAGCTCAGGATATTGTGCATGTTTACTCAACTCAAAAAAGTAATACGAACACAAGCACCTCTTTGGGCCTTTACATTTACGTAGAATCTCCTCAATGCACTGGGCCTATTAATGTGTTTTTTTATCACCCGACAACAGGGAGAAGTACATGTTTAATCTGGCATCTGGCTCAAGATCTTTAATCGAAGTAGTAAGACTTGTGTAGTTTTATTAGAGTATAAAAAGTGAGAGGATGGAATGGCACATCTAATATCTGATGATAAATGTCCGTTGTTTGTTGCGACATTATTGCAAACATATGCATCATTTAATTTAGTTGCCCCAGACTAAAAAGTCTTTGTCCATGTTCCATGCTCTACCCATTGATCAGAAAGTATTCACAAAGTCTGGCTTACCAACTGACAGATAACATCGAGGTAATAATAGCAACATCTTATTTTCTCTCCGCTCCTTCACAAGTATTTATTACCAAATTCACTCTGTGCTGCAGGTGATGAGTTCAATTATGAATAAACCCGACAACACACTGTTACATTGGAAAAAGTTGGTTTGATGAGCTGTAACTGTTTTTATTTTTTTT
Source organism: Perccottus glenii (assembly GCA_024416835.2). Classification (NCBI taxonomy): domain Eukaryota; kingdom Metazoa; phylum Chordata; class Actinopteri; order Gobiiformes; family Odontobutidae; genus Perccottus; species Perccottus glenii. The sequence continues at coordinate 16,374,732 of CM044546.2, read as the reverse complement.
GCAACAAACTGGTAATGCCAGAGACAGGGTTTTGTGCCAGTCCCTGCGGCGCCAGCTCACTGAAGCAAACAAAGCAATAAAAGTGACTTAAAGGTGTTAAGGACCTGTCGATCTGTGGAAACCTGTTACTACCAATGAACAATCATAAATACAGCAGCGGTTGAATTTGAAACTCTGTAAATGCAGGACTTCATGTCAGATTTTGATTTCAAATGGTGTACATATTTTGAAGAACTCAAAAGCAATCTGTTTCATTAACACTTTTTGATCCTCTGTTTATTGGACAGGGCTGGGGTGCTGCGTAGTTGTGATCTCAGCTGTGAAAGAGTTACTGAACGCATTCTCCATCATCGTACGACAGCTGAAGCGTGATGTATGACTGGCTCGAGTCGACACATGGTCATCATTCATCACACGCTGAAACACGCATTAGCAGGCCATAATATTTTGTCTTTACATCAAACACTGCTCATCTATTGCTTTGGCACCACATTAAATAAGTACACAGTTCCTCAAAGTTTATGAAATGATTATTTTAACTGGACTTGAGGTCACAATCTCATGAGAGCCAGCCCTTATTTCCTCAGTGCCCACGTCTGATTTTTAGCAGAAAATTGAAGTCAGTCAGGTGTGGTGCTGCCCTAATCCCAGTGTGCTTTCATCTTCCAAAAAAAAAAAAATAAATCCCATGTGAAGTCTGTCATCTATTTAGGAGAGTGCAGTGCAAAAGGCATGAACGGGATGTTTACTCAAAAATGAGGATGTCAACATCAATTTGTGCAGGTAGACAGAGAAATACTCGAGGATTAGACCTGGGGACATGACGTAATAAGACACACGCACATTATAAACAACCAGGCCATGTATTTAGCCCAGTCAATTAGATTATTAGATCAGAGTGACCACTACAAATGTGATCTTTATTCTTAGAAATAAAATTTGGCAAGCAAGTCATTCATTAATCTGCGTTTACTAGAAATTACCTTATGAGGGAAAATAATCTTGTTCCCTTCACATTGATGCACGAGAGTTTACTAGCCTGGTGGTTACTCTGCTTGCTAGATTTAATGTGTAAATATCTCATGTAGCCTATTTGTCAGTCTCTTCACTTCCACACTTTGTTGAATTAATGATAAATGCCTGCTTCCCCGGTGACACCTTGACCTCGGTTTAAAATTCCTTCTGTTTTTCACAAATTAGCCCACATTTGCAGTAGTGTAGAATCTCTTCACCTGCAAAAACACTGAGTCACTGCTATTGATGCTATTGATTGCAAACCCAATTAATCTGGTGTTTGTTTACTGCCCCCCTGAATGTAAAGCCCAAAACACCGTCCTCAAAGAACCTGTGTAGGAACATTCATTTATTTGCTTGCCTTGAAAAAGTTTAGAGAACTTGTTTCAGAAAGAATGAAAAGGCTTATTATCCCAGTCCTGTCATGGTATATTGTTGTTTTGGTGAATCCCAGATTGTTTTCTCACTCTGCTGATTCTGTTTATTCAAATACAGACAGATATTCTTTCCACTAGATTTGGGGGAACATAAATCTTTGGTGGCAGTGAACAGCAGCCTGGCACCGCAGCAGCAGATGGACTCGTAACCCTTCACAAACAGCTCCTGCCACGCACCAAAAAGAAGGAGGCAGAAGAAGAGGAGTTTGGTGTGGGAATTCAGTTTGTCTTGAGCCCAGCCTACGGGGAACATGGGGAGTATTAGATTCTGAGACAAGCCAGGCCCCAACATCAAACCCACACTGTCCTCAAAGGTCACAACCAGAATCACACAGACGTCTGCAACTCTGCGTGAACCCAGTTTTCAGCTCATCAGCAACAATTTCCCTCTAAAAGTGCAATCCTATGACACTCTCAACATCGACACTGCATCTTCATCTGACAATCACCTAAAAGCAAGAAAATGAGATCAGGAAAAAAAGGACACAGCTGTTCACACTGAGACTGAAACGAACCTGTTTACAGCTAATTGTGAGATCGCCATTAAAGATAAAAAAAACGATACATTGAGCAATTCCATGACACACACAAAGGGCTATAATGTTGGAACACTACACGAGAGGTTCACAGATGTCCTGTTTTATTTGTTTCATGACAGCAGACAGGCAGCTTAAGCAGAAGAAGGCTGTGCACTGCATGTGGCAGAAATTAATAAACGCAAAACAGAGGTAGAGTGTCCAAAAACCAATGCAAAAAATGATCACTTGAATTTCATGAAAATAAAAATGTTTATTATCTGGAGCTTTGGCCTTTAACAGTTTATGGTGCAGTCATGTTTAAAGCATCAAATTCCAGCCTTTTGAGCTGAAATGTCTCCAAATCTTAAATCTGCATCATATCCTACAAGGCCATCATTTAATTTGTCAATAGCTCAATGAGAAGGATCCCTTCACAAAAAGATGTAGCTATAAAAATAAAAAACAATCCATAATATTTTTACATGATCGACCAATCCCAGCTTAAATGTATTCATTATAGAAAGACAAAGACCCCTTAATTACACACTTATCACACAGAAGGCTAAGTGTATCATTGGGTTTGTGCAAATTAAAAAAAAACTAAATAATACATAGCACTCGAGGAACAATATTTGTCAAATCAGTTCTTATAAAAACATATTGCACAGTCTATGTCCTGAGCAGCAGGGAGTCAATAGGGGCTCATTATCTCATAATTGCCCCGAGGCCATGGAACAGGCTGATGCGGCCATGTTTAATCAATGAGGGTACAGGTAAAAAAAAGTATGGCAGCAGTAACAAGTGTAGTGCTCGGAGGGTGGAGAGCCTATCATGAAAAATATCATCTGCTAAAGCGTGTAATACACTGCCATGAGAACCACAACGAGACGCAAAGACGTAACAAGTGGCTGTGTTAGTCACCTCTGTAGTTTGTCTTTAACAGATATTCCCTTTAGGATCATATGGTCACATTTAAAATGACTTTTTCCACGACTTGCAGAGGATTTTGTGGAAGGCGTGTCTGAAGTCCCGGTTGAAAATGGTGTAGATGGCTGGGTTCAGGGAGCTGTTACAGTAGCCAATCCAAAAGAAGAACTTAAAGAGAGGGTCGGGGATTTTACACGAGTCTCTACACACTCCGTAGAGGCTATAACTGAAGAAAAAGGGGAACCAGCACATGACAAAGACCCCCATGACCACAGCCAGGACAAAGGTGAACCTCTTTTCTCGGGCCTGGGAAACCTTCTTTTGTGCCAAAGAGCTCCTCCTGCGCTTCCTCCGGGACATGAACAGGTCCATGGATTTGTTGCTGACCCTGGAGATGCGCGTGGATTGTTTGGATACGAAGCCTTCCTTTATGCTCTTGGTCGTGCTGGGATCCCGGGGCTGAGGGTTGTGCTGACCTTTGCCCTCTGATGAGGAGCTCTCCTCCAGCTCCGCGTCCTCAGTCTGTTGCCCTAAAGTCACTGTGCGCTGGCTGGGCGTGGGTGGACACTGGCAATGGCCGTTCTCCCCGCTCTCCTTTGCTGAGTCCGTTCTCTGTCTGTGTGACACCATCAGGCCTGGGCTTCTTCCTAGACATGCTCCTGGTCCTGGTTTTGGCCACTTGGTAGATCCTGACATAGACCAGGACCATGATTAAGCAGGGCGCGAAGAAGGACGCAATGCTGGATGAGAGGATGTACCAGGTGTCATCGTTGAGCACGCACTGAGCGTCGCTCTCGCCGTCGATAGAAATGAGCGGCGGGGACGAGATAAAAGCGGAGATGAGCCACACGATCACTATGATGCACTTGACGCGCTTTGGAGTCCGCTTCAGGTTGTACTCAACCGCCTGCGTAACGGACCAGTAGCGGTCCAGGCTGATGGCGCACAGGTGCACAATGGACGACGTGCAGAACAACACGTCCAACGCCAGATAAATCCCGCACCAAACTTTACCGAAATACCAATAGCCCATCAGCTCATTGGCCAAAGAGAAGGGCATGACCAGTGTGGCCACAAGGATGTCCGCCGTGGCCAGGGACACCAGAAACAGGTTTTGCGGAGCTTTGAGCGCGCGGCTCGTCAGCACCGCTATCACCACTAAGATATTTCCAACAACTGTAAAGAGAATGAGGAAACTCACAAGAGCCGCGATGCTGGCGATGGCCGCTGATGAATATCCACTGTCCAGACTCCAGGACGCGTTCAGCTGGACAACAGCGAACGCGTCCATCCCGCTGCCGTTTAGTGAATCCATAGTGCTGTAATTATCCCTTTCTCACATCCAGCTCTTTATTGAAAACAGAGTCCACCTGAAGCGCGCATCGCGCCGCATCTTGGTGTCAGTGAAGTCACTCGGATGGCACATAATGCGCGCAGTAGCAGGGTGCTGTCCAGTGCCTTCCTTCAGCGTCGTGCGCTCTCGCTCCTAATGATGCCCCATGTGTTGTTCTCAAACACTAACCCCACGCGCCCCGCCCCCGCCTCTGAGCACATTATTACACTGTAGAAAGCCCTCGCTGAAAAGTTCCACTAAATGAACCTGATTAATGTAATTATAATCAATACGAATATAAAAAACGGTTGAATACTAACAAAAGATTAGATAAAGGTGTTCAATGTCCTGAATGGGGGCCAGTGATGTTTTATACAGATCCCCAGCCCATGGTCAGTCTGCGAGGCTCAAAATGATTTTACTCTTTAAATATCTGGTTCTGCAGAATGATGATATTCACACTTGGTCATATGATATCTCAAAGAATTTTCTCTATGAATATTTATTTTCCTCTCGGGTGACTTGAGAGAAGCGTTTGGGATTCCAGAGTTAAGCCTAAGCTGCTCCTGTGTAAATGTGTGTACAGTATAGGGTCTGATAGGATTTTCAACCGCGTGGCTTTTTAGGTGTTATTCTCATCTGTGCCAAATGTGTCAGTGTCATAATGACTGTGTTACCAAACGCTCGGGGCTCCTCAGGGAGAGGCACATTTTTTCAAATCGAAATCATTTACTGGCAGGAAAACACCTTTGTCTTTCAATTTTTCAAAGATGAATGAAATCAGCTGAAAGAAAATTGGCCTTTTAATGACAGTATGGGTCACAGTTTTGTAGCTGAGAACTGGGAATATCATCAGTCTATAGCTTTTTGGCTTGAATTGACTTTGTCCTGAGATTGTATATTGTTAACGCACTGTCAGCTCTGTTTAAACATTTTAAACTTGAAATTAAAGACATAAATCATGTCCCTGTACGACCGGAGCAGGAGCTTGGTTCGCATTGCCGGCAGTAAGTCCGACCTGTTCCCAGTGCATGTTGGACTCCGGCAGGGCTGCCCTTTGTCGCCGGTCCAGTTCATTATCTTTATGGACAGGATTTCTAGGCGCAGCCAGGGGCCGGAGGGAGTCTGGTTTGGGGACCACAGGATCTCGTCTCTGCTTTTTGCAGATGATGTTGTCCTGTTGGCTCCATCAACCCAGGACCTTCAGTGTGCACTGGGACGGTTTGCAGCCGAGTGTGAAGCGGCTGGGATGAGGATCAGCACCTCCAAGTCTGAGACCATGGTTCTCAGTCGGAAAAGGGTGGCTTGTCCCCTTCAGGTTGGTGGAGAGATCCTGCAAAGCTCTCGATTTACCGGTCAATCTACGTTCCTACTCTCACCTATGATCATGAGCTTTGGGTCATGATCGAAAGAACAAGATCCCGGATACAAGCGGCCGAAATTATCTTTCTCTGCAGGGTGGCGGGGCGCTCCCTTAGAGATAAGGTGAGGAGCTCGGTCACTCGGGAGGAGTTTAAAGTAGAGCCACTGCTCCTCCACATCGAGAGGAGCCAGCTGAGGTGGCTCGGGCATCTGTTTCGGATGCCTCCTGGACGCCTCCCTAGGGAGGTGTTCTGGGCATGTCCCACCGGGAGGAGACCCCGGGGAAGACCTAGGACACGCTGGAGGGACTATATCTCTCGGCTGGCCTGGGAACGCCTCGGTATCCCCCCGGCAGAGCTGGAGGAAGTGTCTGGGGAAAGGGAGTCTGGGCGTCTCTGCTTAGAATGCTGCCCCCGCGACCCGGCCCCGGATAAGTGGTAGAAGATGGATGGATGGATGTCCCATTCCCACTAACCTTACAGAAAGTGACATGTCTCCTCAAATGAAAGTGTTATTTTCCTACAGAACAGAGCAGCTATTATTTGGACTCTAGAGATGATTGTACAGTAAAGCTCTCGAGACCACGTTTGATTGATTCCAACGCAGTAAAGAGTGCAGCTCAGTTTAGTAATTGCCAAATAAAAATTGCCAAAAATATGGTGGCCATTCAAAAGGAAGGGCGAGGATGACTCACCACCTTACCTCACCTCGAGTATTCCTCCGGAGATTTGAACCCATGACCCTCTGCTCGGAAGCCTCCCTCTTTCAGCTCGGTGTGTCCATATCGCCACAACAATATAGTTCCTCCTCACTGAAAGATTCCACAAAGTTTTCTTTCAAATAGCACACTTGACTGTAAACGGGGGCTCAGGTTAAGTTCCCTGTCACTATCTTTATTAATATTGCATTGTGTATCATGACATGTGCTTAATAATTCAGTTTGGACCATATTTAAATGCCAACTGTCATTATGGATGTTGTTTAAGAGCAGGCACTTTTCTTCAGAGGCAGGTAGCGGTGACTTGCAGAGGTTAAGCTGTGGACTACGTAGGAAGTGAGATGAGCTGACAGCCATCAAACACAATTTTCAAGACAATAGGAGACGATGCCAGTGCTTTCAGCTATAATTACTACTTTACACGTTTGGGCCTTGACTGTCACAGTATATCAGAAACTGGAATTGAATTGGGTTTTTGCTCAGGCGATGCTGGGATGAGAAAAAATTAACAGCTTTGCAGTGAATGGTGGACATAAAGACCATAGAAAGTTTGGAATTAGTATGTAAATAGGAATCTGACTTGACATATAAAGGAATAGGGCTAAATGATGAACTGTGTTTGTCTCCGCTAATAAGTCAGTGGTATATTACTAAATGAGCACAAAGGCACTTGTGAGCCGTGACAGGGGACTGAGTGGGAGTGCGCAGTGAGTGAAAGCTCACGCAGCGCGAAGCCATTCTGTCGCCTCGTCACTGTGGACAGCATGTTTTCAAAGTGTCACATTGAAGGTGTAAAGAATGGACTGGATTGGGCTAATCTCGCAAGAAAAGTTCAAGTGAATTTTCTCGGATTTAGTGAATCAAGTCTTCTTGGTACAAGGCTTTCTGGTTTGCTACAGTTTGCACTCCAAAGCCACCATTATCAATCTTTTTTTTAAACACTTTTTTGTTTCCCTTGCTTTATGAATTCAACTTTTCTTTTCAACTTTCATATGTATCTTTTCCTGATCTTTCTACACTTTTATAGAGGTCAGATTCAACAGGCCTTGAGGAGCCTTGAGCTCTGAGATCTCTTGATAAGAGTAGCTTGCTCTGTGTCTATAAGTATTTATGGTACAATATGTCAGGACTGACAGAAGAACACCTATCTGCCCCCTACCAGCAAAGAGCTATCTAAAGGTTGAGTAAATTGATGTTTGTGTTTGTAAATAGCGGACATTGTGTACTTACAGACCTCTGTTTATGTGCTCAATGTCATATGCATATTACATTTAAACTAATCATACGTGACTTGTTATTGTCCATGTGTGATCCAGACATTCAGGTCAAAATACAATCTTGTCAAGTGATGATGCAGAGTATTATCACACATGGCTTCATTAACGCTGCTGTCATAAACCAAAACTGACAAAGAGCTCTTCCAGCCCGGGTTTATAAGATCTTGCCTCTGCTCACTATTTACTGTTTCAATTAGCTGTTGACCTAGTCCACCGTTATCGCTCACATTGAGTGCAATATAATTCTTCTTGGCTTGAATATTAATTAGCAATGGGACACGAGCAACCACTTTGGCGACACAGTGTTGATCAACGTGTCGCGAGTCGCACACACACATGCGTTTTTATGACACTTAGTTCTCCCGCGGTCATCTCTCACACTGCAGAGTAAAATATGCTCCGTGATTAAAGCAGCAATTGTAAAAGAGATGGTGTGTGTGCTGTGTGTTGACTGAGATTCACGTCAGATTTGTCATCACTCTAGCCTGGTGCCAAGGAAAATCATCTTCATTAGGCAAGGGCCCTCCACATGAACCTGCTCCCATGCTAAGGCACACTGTAGTGTCATGTGTAGTGTCAAAATCATTCAGTAGATCACTCAAGACTTTAAATTGGCTTTGTCCCGTCTCACCTCCACTCTCCCCCAAAAGCAGAGTAGGGACCTCTCCTGCTTCTCCACAAAATATCAATACATTACACTGCTGTGACTTCAGCGTCAGGACAGTACCTGATTGAATTGACACTATTGATCCTTTTCACAATGACTTCCTTTTCTCTGTTGATGTTTTCCTTTTTTGAGCTGTGTTAAAAGACATATTTAGCATTAAAAATACGATTTCTCTGTTTTATCGGCAGCTATTAAACTTCCTGAAACATTATATGACAAGCCAGTGTCGACCAATGGGAATGCTTCTTTGTCCAGCATGTGATTTGTGCAAGCATTGATTGGCCATGGTTTTCTGGTCCTGTGAAAAGTTTTTCATCTTTTAAAAACTTCTTTAATAAATAGTAAATGGCAACATAAAGCCTGTTTTTTCTTTTACAATTTACTATTTGGGGTTTAAATAATTTTTCCCTATTAGAAGAAAAAAACACCACCTAATCACAGCACTTTCAAAATTCATGATTTATTTCCCAAACCCCAGTCTGGCTCCTAAAAATCAAGAAACGTGCACAGACCCTCTGAGCTGACAACCACACCAGAGTGCTCCTGCGGCATCAGTAGAACATCAAATGACAATATGAACATTGTGTTTTAAGTTTTCAGAATGGGCTCATTAATCAGCAGAAAGAGGTCTATGTAAAAATATAACATCATTATCTAACAGTGTTATGAAGCACTACCTTCTGTGCATTACACCTCCATTGTTTTAATTAAATCTAAATGATTTTCACAGCGTGTGACAGACTCCATTGTTATAAGGAATATGTCCATTGTTATTCATACTCACTAGGGCACCAAAACTGTATTAACCCACAACTGAAAATAGTTCTGTCTTTGCCTCTTTCCAATGAAGTGAAGATGTTAATGAACCATTATTTACCACTTGTTTGTGATGCACTCCCTCCGGCAAAGTCTCCTGCATGTTACTTACTCATCTCCAGTGGTTAATATTGTGGTTATAATGTGACCATGACTATACCCAGCCCCCCGGTTTCTGTAATGAACCCTCTCATAATCATCGAGCAGCCTGCCAAAGAGCCAATGAAACAAATAATTGACACAACCCGGAAGCCTCGTGGCAGACAGTCGGCATCACTTTGGTTCCCGGCTAAAATGGTCATTTAATGAGAGAGGCGTTGAATATGGGTCAGTGCTTCGCGATAATGCTGTCTCTGTTCTGGCTGGCTGGGATTAACAGCTGATCGATGCCCCAGCAGCCCAGTCCCACTGTCATTTTGGATCTATTTCTATGCTAAAGGCTAACGGCATTAAGTGCCAGTCAGGCCCTCTGTTCTCAACACTGTCCAGCTGCATTCTGAGGCAGTTTAATTTGCTCCCACTAGTTCCAACTTGAAACCAGCCTCATACTATGTATAGAATAAAATAGCATGGATTTTTGAATATATATTAGTCTCTGCTCATGTATGTTAATTTTTCAAGGCTGCGTAAGTCTAACTAGTAGTTAATACTTCAGACTGTAGCTTAAATAATAACCTCTGTTTTTTTTCTCTGTCCACATGTCAGAGTGTCCTTGGGGAGGCTCCTGAAGCTGATAGCCAACTGAGAAGACACTGTACAAAGGGAAGTGTGAAGTTGTCTGCGGGACCTCAGGGGCAAATCTTCCCTCAGTCTGGTCCCAAAAAAAAAAGGGAGACTCTCTGCTGGTCTATTTAAGGTACCATTTTATGTATTTAAGCTGAGCAGAGTTTCTTTTTCAAGAAATAAGCCTTTGAGAGCCTTGTTGAATCTTGATATAGCATCAGCAACAGCACAACATTTTCTGGTCAAAGTCAACACCACTCTGATTTTTTTGAAAAGCTGACAGAATACAAGTGTGTTGTTTCCATTTATCCAGTTTGTGAATGCTATAGCCTCTCTTGCTGAAAATGATTGACTGAAATGAGACAGGTCAGTGTTATGAAATACATCACAAATACATTTTTTTCAATGCATAAATTACATTGTGTCTGGACAGTTGCAGATGAAAACCGACACTTGACTGTTTCCTGGGCGCTGACAGCCGTCAGATCGTGATTCTACTTTGAGTCTTTGTGTTTTTAACAGATTAGTCAAATGGACACCCGTCTTGTTAGTGCTGTGTTAATTGGGTTTCAGTCCATTCCCTGTTTGTTCTTAAGCTTTGGTTTTGTCATGATCCGGAGGAAAAAAATCAGGTACAGTCAATATTTGATTATGACTCACTCGGATGTAAATGAATTTGCTTTGCAACATTAGCATAATCAGACTGCAAAATGAGCTGATGCATTTTCACTTTGGCCGGAGATGTTCACATAAAAGGTCTCCTCGGGCACTGTCCCTGTTTTGTGCTGATAAATCCCAGGCTCAGTTATTAAACTCTCATTTAAATGACTTGTCAATACACTTTGTAATAGCTGTTTATGCTCTTTATCTTCTCTATTGTTTGTAGGAGATAAGCTGGTCGAGCTTTGAGTTTTTTTTCTTTTTTTAAGATTGTTATTCAAGAGAGAAGCCAGTCGTGATTCTATTTCCATTATGCTCGTCTTTTCTAATTCAATCAAACAGATACAAATTGTCCCTCTCATAGAAGTGTGACTCATGGTGTATGAGTAACACAGTAAATGAAGACGCTTTGGGTGGTCCCCAGGCTTTGAGATAAACTTACTTTTGTGTTACGTTCTCTACGCATTTTCATCATTTACAATTCTGACAAAAAATCTTCAACCCTCGTTATTGTGAAAATCTGGGAACGTTTGTGCCTTCCTAATATTCAACATGATGAACGCCTTTTTGTGATTATTTTTGTCTCAAAACTCAACTCACACGCATCTGTTGTGACCTGCAGCAAATGTGATGCTCAGCCAGACACCATCTGATATCCCTGGACTTTTTTTCAAACCAAACCTTGGCAGCCTCTTAGGTCTGTCTGCTGGGATCATTGCTCTGTTGGACGCCGTTTTTTTTTCTCCACAGATTTTCTATGTGCCATGAAGGAGGTGGATAGTTTTGAGATTGCAGCAGTCACTAAAAAGACATGATCTTTAGAGAACCCACTTGTAAAATGATCATGAACTTGAGTCTCAGAACACTTTGGGGCTTCGTCCCGCCGAGCGTGAAATGGGATCTCAACAAATCTCAGGAATCCCATCATATCAAGCGTAGATGAACCATGCCCGGGCAGTGCAGTCTGAAAAATTCAACAGCGACAAGTGGCGCTGGCATGATACATGTTGTGTGGGTGATAAAATTCCAAAGTATTTCTTACCTGCAGCTTACAATATGTGTGTGGAACTGGCAGCCATTAACATAGATGTGTGCTACACCAAACGATAACAAAACATAGAACACAAGGCTGTGTTGTACACATACAAAAATATCATGTAACGTCCCAATTGGTTCAAATGAGCTGATAGTTTGTGCCTGAGATAAGCTGCACACTTAAGCAGATGGTTCTGTCAGCAGTTTACGATTGCTCCAAAAGAAAGCTGACAGTTTTAAGTGTTGACCTGTGGAGTCTCCCACTGCGTATTTTTACTTAGAAGTACCTCAGTATGCTTCTATTTTATCCCCAAATCCCAATGAGGCTTAAAACACTGCCTACACTTGGTCATGGCACTTGTAAATCTTCAACGACATACTTTTCATGCATCAAGTGTAATTACAGCCATCATATTTTCACTGTGGGTAGACGGATTTCCATAAAATAATGTTGTTGGGCTTGTTGGTCATGATGACGTCGCTCTTCTACGGTGGACATCAACGGCCGCCGGACATGCTTTCTGAATCTTCAGAAGCATATGTGTGAATAATGTGTGCCACTTTGTCCAAATTAAATAAAACATGAATCACTGGCGTCGCTCTGATATCTCCACAACCGGCATTACTCGGGCGGCCATCACTATTCCGAAAAGGTAGTGCAGCAAAATTGAATTCCCCCTCACAACAATAGCTCAATGGGATAACAATAAACCAGCACAAAGTGAAGGTTAATAGATCTTTGACTCATTTGGCTGGTGCCCTCCTTTTTGCCTCACTGTAAAATTTCTCATTGTTAGGCCTGTTAAAAGATTCCGAGGGGCACATACATTTGCGATTAAGACTACTGAGGCAGTCTGTACGTCCTAATTATGTGTCGCCGTGTCAACAAGCATTAAAAGATAATAAATCAAAGTCTGTCTGCGGGATTTAATTAACGATTGGATTGAGGTGAAAAGGTTTTAACGAATGTGACGACAGCCTTGCCAGTCTTCATTTATATCAGTTTCTTTCAATGTGTAGGAAATCAAGGCCTGCACCAAAAAGCAGTGCAACCTCAGAAAAGGGCTTAGTCACTGTTAGTCCTGTTTCATCTCGCCGTATTCAAACAGTGTGAGTGAGCGTGGTCCCTACCCCAAGGCCAGGTTGTTCTTCATGATGCATGCTTATTCACAACCACCTCCAAAAGCAAACCTGTGCCTGATCTACGAGCACCTGACATTTTACATAAGGCAGCGTTTTACCTCCTCGGGTGAGCTTCCTCCCAACAGAATCCCTGCCACAGACTCGAGAATAATCCACTAACATCCTTCTTGGTTCCATTTCTAGAAAGCTGCTTATTACTTTTCTTAGTCCACTTTCCCTGCAAATACTTCTTTATAATAAATTGATTCTGTGCCTGATAGACGTCACGCTCTGGGTTGATTAGTTGATTAGGTCTGTTATGAATCATACAGTGCATTTCATCTTCAGAGTTTTAATTAAAACCAAATATCACAGTAATGAGCCTGGAAAGTATTGAGATGGTATTCTTTGAGTGCTTGATTTGTCCGACTAAGCCTTACTCCAAAACTCGGGCATTATTGTAAAAGTTATGCCCTTTTCCCGGTTTTCTTAAAAAGCCTCGGGGCAGTTTGAAGCTGGCCCTTGGGGTGGAGGCCCTAATTGAAAGAGACACAGAGAACAAGGCAGAGGTATCTCCCCATCTTCAACCAATCATGAGCTGGATAAATGTCAAGCTGAGTAAAGAACCTCAGGAACGAAGGACCTTCAAATGTCACCAACGACTGCGCTTTGGAGAGAACATAGTGTAAAGAGAATGATTACAGCAGCAGAGTTATTAATACTTTTCAGCCTTGTGCTTTGTGTTTACTTTAGTTTTCACTCAAAGCAACACTATGTCACCTTGAAAATATCGCCTGAAATCATAAGAATGTATGGCCATAATCATTTCCATTGATCTCTAACATTAATAATCACTCTTTCATAGACATACTGATGTCTCACCATCACATAAACACAACTCTTTCCACCATGTGAGTTACCAGCACTGACTTTTCACTCATGGAGACTTGGAGCATTTTTTTTGTTTTGCATATCCAGTAAAAGGAGAGTTTAGCTGGTTTGTGCAGACGTGATGTGCAGAAGAACAACACTGTGGCAATCAGGAGCTTGCTTAAGTGGAGTATTTGAAATGCTGAAAAGGTCAGAGAAAAGTGTTGCCTTACTCTCTCTCTGTGGATCTCTATTCACAATCGGTTGTTGTTTCCTAAGCTACAGTGTTTTTTCTGGTCATCTGTTGGCCTTGAACATGAACATCACAGAACATCTGAAATGTATGGAAAACGATGAGTCCGTTTCCAAAAATAAAGAGGAAATTCATTTATTTAGATCAGATTTTTAGATTTAAGTGACTAAGTGAAAAAAAAAAACATATCTCACAAAGCACCTCTAAAATATCACTGTATTTCTAAAAGTGAAGGTTAGAGATGGTGTAAAATAACATTTCTATAGTTGGATAATGAAAACGACAGGCAGCTGCCTCTTAAAAGAGAGTTGTTGCAGTGAGTCCTCATTGAAACGGCCTGTATATGTTCCTCCATAAATTGAATCCGGTACATATTTTTACACAAAAGAAAAAACTGCTTGGAAAACACAAACTCGCTCCTGTCTATCAAAAAGCCAGCATTCCTGCAGCCGCTTAAATCTCTTTCTCCGGCAGCAGCCCCCTGATCCTCCGAGGGCCATAGACTCAGGTTGGTCTCTGGTGCAAACAGAAAGGGTTTCAATTTAAGTGCTAAACCATGTTTGAGTGAAGATAAGTCGCCCCACTAAACCCGAGGATCAGTAGTCAAGAGGCTTTCTCACTCTCTTACCGGAGACAAGTGTCCATCTGCTGCTACTGGCTGCTTTCAGAGAGAACAACCACCTTCTCATTCTAAACATTGAAAAAATACTGCTTTCTGTACTTGTTTACCGACAGACAAAACTTTAAAAACTTTCCACTTGTTACTCTGCCTTCTCCTCAGCTTTGGATTTTGAAATCAGTATTTTCTTCCTGCCTGATTACCAAGAAAAATAAATCCTGCTTCCAGTACGACCCTCTGAATTCTAGTGGTCTTAGTATTAGTAATCCCCGAGCAATACCAATAACCATCCAAGCGCAGTCATATTAGTGCAAACACGTTTGTCTCGACTTCTCTGCTTCGGCTGCAAAGACCCAAGAGTTGTGGCTTTGGTTTAAAGGGAAGGTCATAGGTCATTGTTTGAAAAGTAGATACACCTGCCCATGTCCTGGGACACTACTCTAAACTGCCACAGTGATGGTCACCAAGGAAGCGCCCCTGCTGTCACTGGGAATGTCCACCTGTCAGATGAAAGACAAACAAAGGATACAACATTTACAGTGTGTGCACTTAGGACACTCCAGGCACGTTCACATTTGTGCCTGAAGAGAATCTATCGTGTTTTAAATCAATTTCCTCTTATCTCTGCCAAAAAAAAGCATCTGACCAGGCCTCCTAATAGTACCTAATGGTCTTTGAATCTATAAAAAGATTATAGATTAAAGAAGACTGTATTCCAAGTCTATAGCCTTTTTTTAAGTATAGCTGCTATTCACCAAAACTGTTCCTGGAAAAATGAAAGTCTTTGTTATCGCTGTCGGTTACCTGGCAACCAGCCCTTTTTAATAACTGCACGCTCGGTTCAGAACACGTCAAATCTGAACCGAGGTCCAATGGTCACAGTAATCAGTGATTAAAACAGCATCTGGACAATTACATAATGTGCGTTTGCACTGACTGGTCTATACTTAGAATAGAGTGTACTGTTCTCAGCAATAAATAGCAGCAGAGGAACATTGGCTCTCATTGTTTGTATTTGTTTAAACTCCAGCTATTTTGACCCATTTACCTATTTTGAAATGTGCAAAAATGGACGCAAAAAAACACATTCAAGTATGTTGGTAACCAGAGCTATACTTCAGCGTTATGCTTGTTCAGGTGAGGTCAAGACCTGCTATTTTTACAAGAATGTAAAAACGTTTATGCCTCCATTAATGTGTCCATTATTTCCAGCTCCAAAAGGCAATGACGCACACACATTGAACCGACAGACACAGAAGCAGAGTTTCACTAACGCCACCTGCTTTGACAGACAACGACATGTTAGATTCTCCTCGGTTTAATGATAAAGGCAGGGGCGCAACTACCCAGTGCTAGAGGGGTATGCAGCAACAATTCAGTGCCTTGCAAAAGTATTTGCAAGGCACTGAATTGTATTCCCTTGAACTTTGCGACCTTTTGCCACATTTCAGGCTTCAAACATAAACTGTCATTTTTTGTGAAGAATCAACAACAAGTGGGACACAATCATGAAGTGGAACAAAATTTATTGGATATTTCAAACTTTTTTAACAAATAAAAAACTGAAAAATTGGGCGTGCAAAATTATTCAGCCTCTTTAACTTAATACTTTGTAGTGCCACCTTTTGCTGCGATTACAGCTGTAAGTCGCTTGGGGTATGTCTCTATCAGTTTTGCAAAACAGCTCGAGCTCAGTGAGGTTGGATAGAGAACATTTGTGAACAGCAGTTTTCAGTTCTTTCCACAGATTCTCGATTGGATTCAGGTCTGGACTTTGACTTGGCCATTCTAACACCTGGATATGTTTATTTGTGAACCATTCCATTGTAGATTTTGCTTTATGTTTTGGATCATTGTCTTGTTGGAAGACAAATCTCCATCCCAGTCTCAGGTCTTTTGCAGACTCCATCAGGTTTTCTTCCAGAATGGTCCTGTATTTGGCTCCATCTATCTTCCGGTACCGGTACCGGTCCGCGGCCCGGGGGTTGGGAACCCTTGCTCTAAAATGTTATATAGTATTGAGGAAATACTGAAATGATTTAGAAACGCACAACAGCAGCTAAGCTACATTTCGGGAAATACCACAAAAAAAAAGAAAAAATTATTTATTTTTTATTTTTTATACCATCGCTTTGGCGGCCCCAAGGTGCTGCGCCCCTATGCGCCGCATATAGCGCATACCCCCTTTTTGCGCCACTGGATAAAGGCATTAGAAGCCCCAAAAACAACCTCTGTTCAATTAGTTTGAATTTTGAATTTGAAGCTTAAGTATGTTGTTTTAACAAGGCTGTTTAGTATTTGTCTTGAATTCAATCAGTTTGATGAAGAACTTAGGCCTGCTTCTGTATTACAAATACGTAATTTGCATTTACATAGCGTTTTCCTTTTCAAAAGCTAACTTTTGGACCGTTGCTATCCATACAAACGGTACAGCATGGGATGACCGACGGGGGATGCTATAAGTACGTGACTTGACTTGACCAGCAGCCGTTCAGTTGGAAACGACTGAGATAAAGATGTCTTAGAAATGGTACATTATCTGTAAATAAGTCTGAACAAAATAAAAGCTGAATTGATCAAACCACTATCCACACTATAAATATACATCCTACATAGAAAGGTAAACCAAGTCAACTGTATGTTTTTTTTTTTCTAGCAGGTCACTAATGCGGTATCACACATAATGCACACAGCCCTTTGGTCTGTTATTTATGTTGCCCTCGTCACCTCAAACACTTTAGATCTAGCACAGTATCTTTGATGGTTGTTAAGTGCAACACATGTGCCTCAAAACCTCCATTATTCCCCATGTCCATCATTGCAGCAGGACAATGAGCAATGTAGCGAAAAACGGGACTAAAGAGGGAAGTAAAAGGTCAGAACCAACAGCATATTAAATGGAAAATGTCTTATATTAAATGATTTAGCTCAATAAAGATTGAGACAATGCCTTATTCTGATACCGTCAGGCCTGTGTGTCCCATTTCTGCGCCTGACTTATGAAAGACGCATGCGATAAGCATGCAGGACAACCTCCTAGACTTTTATTGCAGGGGGCTTAACTGCATTTGCTATTGGAACATCCTAAATAGGCGATAATGTTGACTCTAAAGAGAGGATGAAGCTAAAATAAACACCGCCTCCCCGGGGCCAACCATTAACCGCCAAAGACAGGAACGAGACACTCCTGCTTCTCTCATTTGACTCCATCTTTCATCCTTTTTGGAATAAATAATGATATTCTTCTGAAAATCAGCGAGTTATTTCAACGATCACTGCCACCCCACTGCTCTGAGTCACACTGTGCACCCCGCCGCTTGCTGTGATAAACACTCTGCGTTTAAAACAACTTTCTCTGACACTCTTCTGTCATTCAGCAACAAGCCAACAAACACAAAGTTAGACGAGTAGTGGAGTAGTAGAACAGCAGCCATTGTAATGGAAACAGGCGGCCAAAAGGTGAACTGAATGTGTGCTGAAGTGGCCACGTAATGATGTCACGAGTGGTTTGTTGTTGCACTTGTGCCACTTGAGGATATGTGCTTTTCTGCTGCAGCAGCACCAAATGTTCAAGCTCAAGTGTTGTGCTTTTGTCGTTAACAGCAAAACGAATAAACATCAGTTTGGAGCCTTTTGTACTCGTACGACAAACAGGAACACAGCCTGGGTTTAAAGGTCAACTCTTTTTGGACAGATCTATATTCTATTACAATCTTCGGTGATACTGGCAGCAAATTGCAGCATGGTTAGGAATCCTGTCTCACAGCAACAAGGTCCTGGGTCTGAACCTCTTCCTGGCTTAAATTAGCATTTAAAAAAAGAATATACTGTATCTTCCTAAAGCAATGCAACTTAAAAGTATAGCAGGTGACCTTTAACAGAATTTGTTTTGGCTAACTTTAATATGACAAACTCAGTTCATAAATGTTTCTCCCCAGAGCCTTTAATCAGTATTTGTCTCAGCGCTGATGTCTCCTGGAGCTGTGAGGGTCTGAATCATAACCACAGATGAAGACGCAGCCCCAGAGAGCGTAACAGATAATTAGACAGACAAGAGTGCTTTCATCCAAATGTGTGCACTATCACAGTCTCAGTACACAACGACTCCGAGGAATTCATTGGTTTTCAATAGCTTTTTGTTTGCGAGGGTTTAGAGCGAGTTGATAGTTATCCAAAGTCGTGGTGGAGAATGTATAATAGAAACCTTTATTTTCAGGAGAACAATGTTTTAATGAAGGCTAAAAGTGCCTCTCTATACACATTTTAACAATATCCTTGAACTGCTGTCATAATATTTCATCAAATGTAACCAAACACAGCTGTACCATCAGTTTTTGGATTATAATGAGAAAGCAAGAAAACGTTGTCGGTGCTTCCTGTTGATGCCTGGTGGGCTTTGGCTGCATGAGGCACACATTAGGGACCCTAATCGAGTTGGGCTCAACGAGGCCAATGACCGAGGCCCAATGACCAGAGCAAAAAGGTCAGCGGCTAGAGTTTATTGGGTTGCATTTGGGAAATGCTACCAAACCCCAGAGGCTTTGACCATTTGCAACAAATTACTTCAGACACATGGAGCCATCAGCGGCTATTTGTGGAAGCGTAACATTTACTCTGAAGCACCGAGGGTTGTAGGTTGGAGCATCAGTACGAGACTAAACAGACCATTGTCAGCGTTTAGACCCGACACTTGCTGCATGTGCCCCTGAGTGTATTTGAGGCCTCTGTACAGTGACCCCACAATATTATTGATGTTGTGGCAGCAGCAGCAGCAGCGGCAGCGCCCTCTATGGCCAGACACCTCCTGAATAACTTGTACCATGGTTACCTAATCTCTGACTACCCAGCGCTTGCAATGAGAATTGATTGAAACAAGAAGAAACGAGTGAGATGAATAACAACATGATGTGGTCAAGAAGACAATTAGTGGATCGATAGTCTCTGGGAAATCCTGCAGTATGTCCTCGCAGCAAATGAGAGACATCGTATCCATTTGATAAACATTGGGAATGAGAACAAAAAATGATACATAAAGAGATGCTGTGGAGGTTATAGAAATGTTTCACGAAGCTATCAAATATTCAAAATGTCTGTGGTGTCACAGTTAATTGAATGAATGTCCACAGCTGTAAATACAAATCACATAAATCACTTTATCAGAGAATATTATAAGTTATAATTTAAGTCAAATGCAACCTGTTTATTATGTTATTTCCTGGGTCCAAAACACTTATTGTTGAGTAAAGCGGGAGTCAAGTAAAAACTCCAATTATGATTTAACATGAGGCTCTCTGGACAGTACACAGATGCCCAAAAGGGAACACGGTAATATATGCAGGGTTGGAGAAATGTTAATGCACTTTGCAGCTGATTTATGAATGTTACAATTAAACTGGAGTTATTCCAAAAAAGCAGCAGCATTATGAAAGAAAGAAAAGAATGACTTCCTTTGAATAATTAAACAGACTGAGATGTTTCAATTTGTTTGAACAAGGCAAAGCACAGTCTGAATCACCATTATTATGTTCATATTCTACGAGATGACACATAATTCAATTGAAAGCGTCACTGAATTTCCATGGTCAGTGCCTATAATGTGATTACCCATACTGTATACATTTAAAGATCTGTTAAAGTCAGAAATGCACCAGTCGTACACTATTTCACTAGTATTTTTACGTCTGGCACCTAATAAGTCATTGTTCAAAGCTGTCTTTATCTACATTTAACAGTAATTGAGTTTCAAAGTAACACTTGAGTGTATTGTGTGGTTCAGTTCCAGGTCACTGGAGTTGAAGTCAAGCCCTTTAAGTTTTATGATCATTGATAAACTTGGGTCTGTGTGACATCTTTGTCATTTTGATGTAAAATGTGCCAGTTTCAGGAATCCCACACAACTGAGCTGTCTAACTCCAACTACCGTCTACTTTTCTGCCCAACAAAAGTAAGGAAATGTGTTCCTGTAAAAAAAAACATTTTGTTTTGTTTATTGTTATACATCAGTGTTGCTTCAGTAATGTTTCCAGATGTCAGGTTCCCATTGTTCCATACTTTCTGTACATAGCAGACAAAACCTGGGGCTGCAATGTCCGTCCTGTCCATTTACTCCCCAGAGAAGTACCAGCCTATGGTTTTAAAGCTGACCTGACACCAATTATCAGTAGTCAAACAGCATGAGCGCAGCACACAGTGGTACCTGTGTGAAAAATTAAGTTCACTAATTATGCACATGAAGATGATAAAATTGCCAATGAAAGACAAAGGTCAGTTGAAGGATGTTTAAATTGTATTTTACTCAAATGGTTTACAAATGACAAGAGGGCAAAGTCCCATACATTTAGTAACTTTATAAACTGAGCACACATGAAAACATAAAACAGAAGTATAAATCATTTACAACAGGAGACAAGCCCTGAACTCACTCTGTCCTCTTCACTGTACATTATGTCACATTTACTGACAGTCTACATCACGTACCTTACACAAAAATATTTACTGTGACCAGGTCGACAAACTAAAAGTGGTCTAAATAACAACACTAACAAATAAAACATTTTTAAAATCATACACAATATTAAATAATACAGTACATTAAGCCAGGTTTGTGGCTAAATGTGCATAAATAATAAAACTACAGTGGCCTAAAGTATTTTTGATGCTGTCAACTAATTGCATTAAGTAAATTCCGTCCCAATTGCTTTGCATTCGTGCAAACATTTCCACAGTGAATCCTTCTACAAGAAGCATGAAGCAGATAAAAACAGGTTGTGTTTCACCAACCGCTATATATAGTTCATGTATTAGTCAAGCCATGGCACTCTGTAGTCATTATGCACAAAGTGAACATTTATGCAGAACATTGTGATTATACTGTTTGTGCTCATACATTTGAGCCTGATTAGTTCAGCTGTGAGAGTGAGTGTTGTTCTGAGGGGTACATGTATGTGCATGACCAACCAGCATCTCTCCAATAAGAACTAAAAGTGCATGCCGTTTGCCCTGGGCTGAGTGAACTGTGAAATATCTTGGTGACTCAGCTCTGGACTGGCATGTCCTCCTTTTTAGCTCTGGGCTCTGTCACTGACATAAGGCTGTTTAATGATAGACCTGAGTCCACAAATGAGCATCAGACTGAAATGGTCCTGTTCAAGGGGCCAGATTTCACTCTTTAACTTTGTGTTGCTCTGAGATTATTTTTTATTGTAACACAAGAATGAATGCTGCAGACAACTTTGCAAATGAGTGTGTTTGGGATTAAAACAGGGGAGACTTAGTCCCACATTTGAGAGTCTTGAGTCATTATTTGAGCAATGAATTCAATGTGGTGTTGCCTTTCTCCTCAGCTCCAGAGTGTGGAGGCCCTCCTGTCGACCAAGGGCATGCTGGGTACCCACTTTGTGAGCGGTCTCTGTCGCAGTGATGTCAATCTGAGCATACTTAGTGGAGCACTTTCCTGCAAGGATACCAGAGAAAATGTAAGAAAAGCTTTTTATTCTTATATAATAATGATGGAAATGATGGAGTCTTAAAGAACATTAGAACATTTAGGACAAACACCTTTCATTATCCAGGTCTGAATGCAATGTGGCAATGATGCAGCCTTCAACGAACACTTTTAGACTGACTTTTGTACAATTTGTCTGGGTTACAGATTTTAACTAATCAGTACGAGTTTAATGAAACATCTCAAGCATTTGCTGTCTACTGAAGTGTGTCTGACTGTAACAGTTGTATAATTGTCTGGTTAATGCTATTTTGGTTAAATTAAAATTATGAATTTATTTTTGTTTTGAAAATGAACATTGAAGCTGACAGCTCAGGGTGCAGCTGAATGACCCATAAAAGAAGCAGAATGACACTTCTGTCAGTGGCCAAACAAACCCGACAGAGTTCATAGTTGCCAACGTGACGTTTACCTTTTGTGACCGAGGCTTGGCACAAAGGTAAAACACATGCAAATAATTCAGCCAGAGCTTTTAAAATTCTCTTCATGTGCTAAATACTGGCGTATGTGCGCAGCACTGCCATTACCATAATGCTTCCTTGTGTGAAATCAAATTACAAGATGAGGTGAAAGCACAAAGCAAAAAAGCCTCACTTGTAAATGAGCATCACTTTACGAAGATGTCTGCTGCTTGTTGTTGCTCTGCGTCTCATGTTATCAGAGAACTGAGGAGCAGCTCCTCAGAAGACGAGCAGTGGATCCTATCAGTGATTCCACAGCTGTGATGCTCGTGGCCTATGACTCCCGCTCAGTGCTCAGATGGGACACTCCTCCTCCCAGGTGACACATTAATGAGGCTACAGGCCACGAGAGACGGTGAACTGCTGACATCACTTATTAAACTTCCTCATGAAGAGTGTCCATATTCTTGAACACACTGACGCAGATAGTGGCCCTCTCTGTCAATTACAGCTGGGTTCTGCGGCTCACATGACAAGGACACAGCTGAGGCTAACTGTGATTGAGTAAAATAATAAAATTATACCATGGAGTTATGGTCCATTGAGGCTCTATAACAGGTTTTTATTTCACTCTCTTTTATCTAGTCCTCACAAATTTAAATTGATTGAATTGATGAGCTGTTCTATGAGCATTTAAAATGCAGGTTTTAAGACTTTCAGAAATCCATGTTTTGAACTAATTAGGGTGTTTATTTACACTGTACAGCTGAAACAGAAAGGGCTTTTATGTTTTGTGATTTTAAAATCACATGATTATTTTGGGAAATTCACCTCTTCTACTATTTATTCTCTGTGTGTACTTCTCGTCCATCTGACCACACCTCTGACCTGAAGCACTGCTCAAAGATTCAGAACATTCTTTTTAAGGATTGCAAATGTTTCTAGAGTTGTACACCCCGCTTCAGGTGAAATTACCTTGATCTTAACAGATGTTTTTGATAACAATAGCAGTGGATAGATTTTATATTTTAATTGACCAGTGATGGCCATTAACTCTAGATAATTCACAGGCTGCTGAGTCTGTCCAACTATAAGCAGTGCTAGTGACAGTAGCCTTGAGTCAAACTGTGCAGATGTGGAAAATGATGCTCACTCTGTGCTGGCAGGTGAGCAGATGTCCCTCGGGATCCGGGGCCTGGTTCCTGTAGCCCCAGTTCCATGTAGTTCAGCTGCTTCTTGGATGTGGGACTAACAGGTATATTCACATAAGTCACTGCTTCACTGCGAAGTCTGTCAGAAACCCCTGTTTTCGGTGAGAAAAGAAACACAGCCCCTGAGGATCAGAGTGCAGTCAGTCTAAAATGTTTTTTGTTATTCACATGGGTAACATTATAGTTATAATATTTTGACAAATCAAGATTATATACAGTGCCCTATTATGGCTAATTAGATTGGAAATTTGGAAATATGCAATATCCTACACTTTTCCAATACCCCATTCCCACAAACATGGTATGTACCTGGACAGATCCAGATACATGACCTTTAGCAGAGGCTAACATTTGGTTTAGTTTAGATTATCCGGTCAAGCAAAAAAAGAACATTGAGTATTTATTTGGGAGTTGACTGTATCATGCAGACAGCTTGACAAGGTGTCAGCCTGAACTCTCCACCTCCATCAACAAGGAAGCCTTTCCTGTCAAACACAAATTATAGCCACAAATGTTGTCTTTAAGTGCATTGTCAGTGTAATTTACTGCCTGTGATAGATGGTTTCTAGTGACAACGGGAATCCGCTGACAGCTTTACCTGTCATAAACCACCCTATTAAACTTACTGCAGGCTGCATAAAACTAACCCTCTACCAAAGAGCACAGAGCATTCTTCAAATACACATTGTCAAACATACTGTTAATGGTCAAAAGCAGGTTTTGGAGACGTTAGTGATTTTCGAACAGAACAATTGATAAGCAGAAGATTGTCTGATAGATCTCTGCCTACTAACCAATGGAGCAGCATGCTGACCCAATAAAGACACTGCTGACCTGCAGTTAGGGCAAGAGAATGCAAGCAATAAAACCTCAACACTAAATACTACACACTGCTCCAGCAAAGTATGTACATAGTTGAATCATTTATGGATCATTCACGCATTATGGTAATATAATGTCAACTGGTTTCTGTTCTCAAAGCTAATAAATGAAAAAAGCTGAGAATGAAAATGCATTCTGTCAAATGTGACAAATGCAGCAGTTGAGAACAAAACCCTAAAACCACAAATGAGGCTACTTGTAGTTCAGATTAGAAGAGTACAATAGTAAATAACTCTGCAGGAGAGTTGTATGTTGCATTCGGGAAAAGCAAAGATTTCACCTGCTATTGACTGGTGCTCAGTGGTAACTGGCACTGGCTCCAAAAATCAAGCCCAGGGAAGCTCTTCCAGTCAGAGAGCCCATCAGACACCAGCTCCCTGAATGGGGCAGCCTAATTGATCAGACACTGAACAGTGCCTCTAGAACTGTAGGCTTTTCTCATGACTGCCATGACTCCCCTTGTCAGCAAAACTTTCCAATCAACATTACCCAAGCATTAAACCACAAACTGCTCAAAATATGTTGATTTAATAAATGTCAGTAAAACAACAGCTCAATAGTTGTTTAGTCTGTGTTTAAAGTAGCAAATTAAAAGCAGAATCTGATCTAATCTGAAGTGCTACATCATACTATGATAATATAACAAATCATGAAAGCTTTGTTTTCTTTTTAGCAGCCATAGAGCCACTGGACTAGGACACTTCCCGTGAGTTCTGTCCATTAGGTGAGCACTGAGGCATGAGGATCAGAGCTGTGCTGTGTGGAGGTACATGAACATGACTGATGGCTGTGGAGCCACTTGGGGACAGTTGCTGGGACTCAGTTGAGGAGGTGTGCATTAGACTTGGGGCATGTTTGCGGGTGTGGATGCCTAAGTGGCCAAACGTCTCCTGACAACTGTCCTCTCACATCACAGCAGGTATGTGCATCATCACACATCGCAGCACTCTTACATATCTGTGGTTTGTCTGTCCACGCAGAACATACTTGTGTTACCCAAGTTTAGGATGTTACATAAAAACAAAAAACATAACAACAAGACCCCTGCACATGCCATAGGCTCACAATGATCAGAAGTGGTCATCAAAGTAAATTTGGGCCAAACCATGTTATGACCTGTTTTCTCTAATTGGAATATTCTATACAAATGTTTTATGTGCTAATTAACATCAGTTGTTGTCAGCAGGCCTCTAACTATTTGTATTTTATAAGATCTGTTAATGAAATACAATACAGTATACATTTTAATAATGCAAATGCAACAATTAATATATATTTAAATTGGATGGTGCAATTTCCAGTTTCTTTTAACATGATGACCACATGAACACAGCTTTAACCCGAGCAGAGCGTTGTGGACTCAATAGTTTGATTTCCTCTGTGGAAACTAAATTAAAACATCCAGTTGAGCTATGGCTGTAGCTTGACTAAACTCTAAACACTTGACAAGCTACCATCTGTAACCATCTGTTACAAGTGCTTCTTATGACAAAAGGCACTTTTCAGATTATGTTCTGATGTCCTTGTTCTGATGTGACTCACCTTCTGTCTCCTGTAAAAACCTCTGTTGGCTACAGCTGCCCATCAACTCATATTTGCTTTTCTCTTCTCCCTGAAACACAAGGATTGTGCACACTGTTCAGGTTTTTACCAGAGAGCAGCCATATTAAGCTGCTTTAACTTTTTGAAAACATTGAGAATCCCTTGAAAACTAGTTCTACTGATTCAGCAGTCTGAATCTGAGAAAATATAATATTTCATAATTTACTTAAAGGTTGTTAATGGTACCTTAAAACTAGTCATTTACTAAAGTCCATGTATATTTTTGTTCTAAAAAAGTGCAGTAAAATGAAACTCAAAATGATCTACAGCATCTAAACAGTAATAAGTTGTATTTTGTACTGGAAGTTAATACATTTTTGTTTAACCGAGCTAATTAGTTATAATTTTGTGCAGTTGCTTACACACTTGTTGCTTGTTGATTGTCCTAAATTTAATTGAAACATACTTTCAGTGCATCTACCTTTAAAGCAATCACAAAACTGTATAGACACCAGTTACTGTATAATATAGAAGGGTTTGTGGCATCAATGAAGCATAAAGTGTAAATGCTAGGTTCTGTTAGCGTACCTATAGTGAAGGTCTTTGTGAAAAAAGAAAATCTATATTTTTTCTTTAGAATAAACAAGTCCCCAAAAAAAAAAAATAAAAATAAAAAAAGATCACAGCCAGTTTTACGTGGATTAAAGTGAAACCAAAATGTAGAGGTATAAGGCAGATTTATTGTTTAAGTTACTTTTGTTTTGACCAACCTCTGAATTCTTCTCCGATGCACGGCCCTCCATGACCTCATAAGCACCATCAGCTCTGCGACGCTCGTCTTTTCCACTGAGCCGTTTGTCTGCAAAGAAAAAGACTAAAGATGAGAAACCCAAAGAGCTAAATTAAAACCAAACTTCAGATGGTCACCAATGACCAGAGGGATTTTCTGGAGTAGGTTACATTTATAACATTTATTTCGGGAGCGCTGTAGTCTGCAGTTAAAGCTGGACTCCAGATCAAGCACCGTGTCAAGACTGACTAGTTTTTCATTGTACAAACTGTCTGATGGGTATTACCCTTTCCATTTGGCAGTTGTTGTTGCCATGTAAATGTAGAGGTATGAGGCATAAACACTGCAAAATACCCCGTCACAATGACATGCAAAGTCACAAAAATGCATACTTAACATGGGACTGAGGTTAGATTTTTATATAAATGAAGCATTTGATTAATAATTTAAAAGCCACTCGCCTTAAATGATTTAACAAGCATAACAAAAGCAAACAAGAGAAAGAAACAGGGAACTAAACAAAGCAGCTATAATGAAAAGTGTGCATCATCTTCCTTAAAGCTATAAGAACATGACAGAGTTAAGAGGAAGATAGATATTTCGAAGAAGTGGAAAGGAAAAGGATAAATGTTGAGAGTTGTGGCCAAGGGGAAACTGGCTCAGATGCTTCTTACCTTCACTGGTCAGAGCTCGACCGTTCGTCTCCTCACAGTGACACAGAGTGTCCTCACTCAGTGATCCATGGCTGTGCTGCATCTGATGGAGTGCCTGCTCATTAGCGGTGGCCGGCTCTTGGCTCGTCTTCAGGAGCGGTGCAGATGGTTGAAAGGTGGCTGAACTGAAAAGGTTTCTGCTGCGGACTGTTAGGAGGGGAAGGAGCCGGGGAGGCGGCTGGCAGTGCTCTCCTTGACACTTCAGACAGTTTTCATAAATGACAGCTCTGTCATGTTGCAGGTTTGATTTGCAGGTTTTCCCAAACACAGGGCTCATAGACTCATAGTAGTTCAGAGTATTTGTATGTGCCTCTAGCTTCTTCTCTGCTCGGATAGCCTAACAGATCGGCTAAGAGACTGACTAACTTGTCTCGTCCTTTTGTCGGCAGGAGGGAATCTTCATATGTCTTCACCATTCTCTTTGTGGTTAGACCATCACTGCCGGTGATGCTTCCAAACAGTGGTTTAACATTTTGATCTGCTGGACCCAAAATATGATTGCCTGATACCCGTTAACCTTTAATAGCCTTCATTTCTGTCCCAAATGCACATTTTTTTTTATCACAAGCTGTGGCTGCTTTGCAAACATGCATCAAATGTTTATTCACTCAATGAAGACATGCAGTCAAAGTGTTGATCAGGCTTACCTGGTACTGACTGTGTGGCTGGCCCACTTGAAGGGATGCACAGTGATGTCTGACAAAGAAAAAAACATTAATTTGTATGATTACTACGCATAAGAGGTGTCTTATCTCAGACTCTGTGTGATAAATATGCTGACACTGCTCATGCCTGATCCATCAGCCACTGGTCAGTCGCTTGCATGTGATCTTTGAGGACTAAAGCAAAGTTACATGTAGGAGACAAAATAACTGAGGTGGAGCTAAATACACTACCAGCAGGGGGAGCTGTAGGTGCAACACCATATCCACAGATGTCAGAAAAAGACCCTTTAATAGAATAGAATGTCTTTATTGTCATTGAACACGTACAACAAAACTAACAGGTTATAAATAAGAAAAGCTATGGATGGATTTTGGCATCTGAAAGTTGAACAGGCGGCAAAACATTTTTAATGGACAAAAGCCAGTAAATTTTGCATAAACAAGACTATCTGGCAAACTTATCAACTCTGCATGTCTGTTACTTTGTGGGCTGAGAACGTCAGTGAGTGGTTTGATATTCAGCTGCTCAATATATCCACAAGCGCTTAGGCTGGACCAGCAAAAGGCCACAAGTCACTGCATCTTTATGATTGGACTTGTAAAGGGTAATTAGCATATGCATAATCCTCGGGGGCTATGCAAAAATAAATTAATGCTATAGTTTGGTAGAGAATGTTTATGACGAATGACACAGCACACAACATACTTTTTCTATATTCCTAAAATAAACAACTTGTATATGTTTTTTTACAATTTAAAATTAAAACATACCATCTATGATCACTTGACTCCAAAGTACCTTTCATGCTCAAGTTTTAAACTACAAACACGTCTGTCCTAACACATCTAGGTCAACATGCTTAGAGAGGGTTCACCATCAGCTTGCACGCAACCACAAAGGTCATGGACAAGGAGCTGCAGAACAGACGATACGCTGATGACACAAACAAGTATGTTCAGCAATCAGCACCTCTTTGTTTAACTGGAAATATGCCATGGTTCAAACAGATGGCCAACACAATTTTATCTATCATTTCAAGTATTTCTGAGCAACTGTGAATGAGAGTGAGTCTCACCTTATACCCGCCGCACGTTGAACAGATGGTGACGATGGTTTTGGAGACAGTCGTGAGAGAGCTGCAAATGTGACAAGAGTCTGGATGTTGGGTGCCACTGGAGGGCGCCACTTTGGTTTTCTTACTCTCCTCTGAGTCCTCAGTCACTGACAGCCTTTCAGCAGTTTGTGGTTGACCCTCAGATGATGAAACACTGCTGTCCTCCCCTTTACTGGCCTCTGCTGGGGGGCCACTAGTGTCTGCAGTGTCATCACTAAGGCATGAGGGTTTATCGTCTTTGATGCCCTCAATGGCCTCATGTAACAGGCTCCTGGGGTTCTCGTGTAGATACCTGAGGGAGTTGGGCACCTGGTACTCATGTCCTGGAGGAGTGGGACATGTACAGGGACTCAGATCTTGAGCTAAGTGTGGAGGCAGGCTGAACACAGAGCCAAAGTCCTCCGCGGGGCTAATGTCCAGACTGCCTGTGTAGGAGGAGAAGCTTCCAGAGTACGAGGAATGGCTGCCTGTGGCAATGCCGCTGTCCGATGAGCTTTGCCGTCCAATTTCCTGGAGCTGCCGGGCTACTTTGACCACGGGCCGGGCTCCACCTCCCTGGTTCACCGAGAGCTTCTCAGTGCTGTGTTGTGGTAACTTGGTGCCCAGTTGGCCAGAGTTTTCAGAGGTCGCTGGGTCACTCCAAATGACCAGTCGACTGCCAGTGCTGCAGTCTGACTGGCTTGTGTCTGAGGTGTCGGACGAACCAGAGATACTGCGGTCATCTCCTCCCGCAGATGTGCAGTATGTAGACGAGACTACAAGTACATGAAACACGATTAGGTTTGACTCAGCTTGCTTCTGTCTCAGATAATTTACACTATCACCAGTTTAAAAAAAGGTTTCAGATAATGATTCAGATTTATGATGACATATTTAAATTTACTTGTGCTGTTCCTGTGAGAGAGCATGCTCAGTCGCTTCTCCAGCTCCTGGGCGTCATGGTTCAGCTTCTCCTCAGAATGTGCCTGATTCACACTGGGGTCTGTCAATAAGGACCATAAAAACAGGAACAGTTCATTTAGGCAGAGTAACCTCATCTCCTGCATAACAAACAAACTGGAGATGCAGAGTTATTTGATCTACACAGCTACAGTATTTACAGGGAATAAAGAGTTTTTTTTGTTTTAGTTAGAACACTGAAACACCTGTGAAAGAGTGCTTTGTACTATTAATATGCAACAAGTGTACCGAGCCTTTGAAAACACTGAGGAAGGGTCACAAAGGGGAACACCTTGCAGTATTTGGGCAGCACTACAGGGTTTATTAATAGCACTGCCTCGTACGTTCACTGCTTAAAGACTGTGCGCCCAACATCAAGGTCGTCCCCAATTCAATCAAAATGAATCATTTTACACTGCCATCAATGTCATCTATCGACATGCACTACCCAATATCTCAACTTTTATGATCATTTATAAGACTGTATAAATTGAGACCTGGGTAGTATTTAGTAATCATTCCCAGTCCTTCAAATCAAAATATAAAATGTAAGGTCTAAGGTCCAAATGGTAACACTAAATAAAATTATTTGACACCAAAGCATAAACCTGAGTTAAAAAAGTACTGTTGAGAGACTGTTGAACAATCAGTCTATGCCTGTGTTTTTTTGGTTGTACATATTTGGGAAAATGGTTGACCCTAGTCCTGGTTTATAAAAATCTTGACCTTCTTTTTTTGGAAAATGTTAATTACATACGCTCC
This sequence comes from Perccottus glenii, assembly GCA_024416835.2. Lineage (NCBI taxonomy): Eukaryota > Metazoa > Chordata > Actinopteri > Gobiiformes > Odontobutidae > Perccottus > Perccottus glenii. Next base: position 16,343,857 of record CM044546.2, on the reverse strand, counting down.
ATGGAAATATGACTTTTGTCCTTTCTGTGCTAAACAACAAAACAGAGTGAGAATAAAAGTAAGCTTTAAGAAAAAAAAGCACTGAGATGAGCCCAAACTTGTGGAGGCAGAGTGAAAAGCACGGGGAGCCGAGGGGGAGGGGGCGCTGGAATCCTATGGATGAGGTTACATACATGCTCAGAGTGATTAGCGGGCTTTGGCTGCGGCGTTTGTGTGAACGGTGACTTTGAACGACATCCTCCCTGCTATTTATTCTACTACGTGCTACAATAATAGGACCATGAGCTCAGCCTGCGATTGGCCGGTGAGATGTGTGAAAAAATATCCACTCCCACAGTCCCACTCAGCCTCCCGTACAGTGTATCCTCCTAAGTCTCAGAACAGGTGAGAAAATGTTTTAAAACTGCTTGCGTGAAAATAAATGGTGTTAAAGTGGAGAGCAGATTATGTTAAATACAAACTATCCTCACAGCTCACATCTCTGCATTTCGTTGCCTTGTACCTGTACTTGTGTAATGACAATAAAGTTGAATCTAATCTAATCTAATCTAATCTAATCTTTGAGTTTAAAATGTATTATACTGTTCAATTCATAATCATATTTCATGTGTTTATGCATATTTACTACAATAAAACCCTGCAGCTCACACTCATGCCCTTCATTTGAATATGCTCTTGTAGAATAAATGTATAAATGTAAATGTATTTACACTAGCATTTAAAACATTATGTCAGTCCATTCTAAAACAGACTTGTTGTTTTGAGTTTGTTATTTAAAAATATTTTAGTGTGGAATAGTTAGAGCAATGTCGCCAGAACAATAAACTAGGGGTTGGTGCATTGACTAATAAACTTATTTTCAGCAACAAACCAAGCAGAAGCTGTCAGTTTGTACACTAACAGGATGAAGGGCTGAGGGTGGACAGGCAGAGCTCATTATACATACGTCACTGTTGACACCTGCAGAGCATTCAGGAAACTTGCATAAAATTTTAGAGAAACACCCACAATTATATATTTCTGGTTGATGGATTTTGCAACTAGGTGTAATGTTCACTGTCCGGTCATCTTAAGACTTCTGGCTAAACATAGACATAATAATTGAATTGACCATAGTCTACGTGGCGCAGTAGTGACGGTGAGCTGTAGCTTTACATTGAGCCCAGTACACCTAATTCAGGGTTAGGACGATTGACCAAAACTATAAATTGCTTCAAGGGATTACCCAATTACTTCAAAACAGCTGTCAGTCATGATTTAGTCACATCAAAGCACATCCATCCTCGGAGGAATTCTCTGACTCATTCGGCCTAAAATGGGCTCATTCCAGGAAGGCAGCCACCGAACATGAACAAGACATCCCAGGAGGCACAGAAGGGTGCCGAGAAGTATTTGGTCCATTTAAGAGGGCAAGTGTGGGCCTAAGGGCTTGCTACAACTGGCTGGCAAAAGAGCAGCTATTAAGTTTCCCAACCAATACCCAGATGATGTGAGCATGTCTCTGCGGCGGTAAACACTCTGGTACAGACCTGGCAGAACTGGCCGCAGTCCAAAAGGACCTCTGGTGGGGGAGATGCCTCGGACAACGCAGTCGAAGAGAAAGCTGATCTGCTCGCTCTCAGCCGATGCGAGCAGAAACACTCCAGCCCCTGAGAAAAAATCAAAAACAAAATAGGAACTTTTAAATTGATTTAAAATGCAAAATATAATGCAATTGCACTGAAATGGCCTTCTGTATTTCAGCATTCACACATTTTCTTACAACATACTGCCTTTGCCACAACAGAGTGATTAATTATGGATAATAGAAGACAACAAAAAGAGTGTTTTAGTATTTTTTATCTTTTTTCTAACACAATATTTAAAATCTTATTCATTAATTCTTATAAACATTTGGTTCAATAGGTCCAAGTTTGTTCTTAATACACATTAGAGTATCAAAGGAGAGCAGAGGTCAAAGGTTGGCTTTCCTGAGACACCCGACTGCTCCTTGATGCTACAACTATCCAGTAAACAAATTAAACAAAACTAGCTTCTTCCTAAAAAAAGCATGCCTTAATCACATACCCTACCCATCACTGAGGTCAAAGGTCAGCAGCAGAGTGTGTTCAATGTCTGCACCTGATCAAACTCATGATGTGTAGTGTAATCAGTAATTAAGTCGACTGTGACAGAAGTTCAACCATAGAACGCCTCCAAATAAAATGTATGGAGAACATTTTTTGAAGAAACTCAAAATAGTTCTGTGTGCTCAGACAACAGGTGTCTTAGGATCAGGTGCATTGCCTGAAGCAAAAGCAACAAGAAAAACCCAGAGACTCAAAGAACAGGTGGTGAGTTAAAGTTGGAGAAAAAAAAAAAAAACTCTACTGCTTCCTTCTGGTGTCTCCAACAGAAATACATTAAAGTGCTTGGTAAGTGGGAAGTGTAAGTAACTAAGATCTTGAGAACAAGAGCTGCCTCTGTTATTTTGTCGCCAATATAAGAAACTTGTTTATTTAGGGAAACAAGTCAAAGTTAAAAAATTAATGTAATAAAAGTAAAATAATCAGTTGAGCTCTAGTTTGGCATTATTTGCACTGTCTATTGAACTTTCACCACTTCCAATGCCCTATTTTAAAACTTTATATAGTTTAAAACCAACCACTGTGAAAAGGGATAATTAAACTGACCTAATTACATTTTGTCTCCTTCTGCTGTTGATTTCTTAATCCATCGTCTATTTCAGGATGTTGGCTTTGCTTTACCCTCAAAAAAAAACGCAAAATGTGCATAAACAGCCATTTCACAACACAAGTGTTGCATCCTACAAATCCTTTTTAACAAAATTAACTTCCATTCATGGTTGAACAGCTCATAATCAAACCACAGAGGTTCATGATTTTTTTAATATGTCCAGGTGCACATGATTAGAAACTCTTTTCTATGTAGACAAACTTATAACAAACAACAAAATGAGCCAGTCCATGTAAATGCTAGCTTTCAAATAAAAATGTGACAATTAAAGTAACAACTAAAGCCCAGCTGTAGGGCAGCTGTAGGGCAGCTGTAAGACATCGACCATTAGCTGCCTAATAAAAGTTCATGACAAGTCTTTTCAGTCATGAGGTAGTTAAACAAAGGCTGAGTGAAAACCCTACACTATCATGGTGCCATCTGCACATCGGCAAACTTGTGATAAAACCCTACTTAAATCTGTGTTTTATAAATGGCTTTTAGAGTCATGATGTAGAATAAAAAGGAGAAACATCACATACAGTGCCTGCCTGGTGTGTTCCTAAAACTTCTAATGATCAAATGTTCCTGGGACTGACAAAATCAAAATGAAGCTTAATATACTGTATTAATGTCTGAATAGACACATCATTAGACTTCAAAATAGATTAAAATATTCATACAGCTGCTGACAAATTATTCTGTATTCTCAGTTTGTTCCACAATAAATCACACTCATTTCTCAATAAGTGATAAATAATTCATCACTGGAGCAGTGTGTTGAGAGCTCCCAGTGAAGGCAGGATAAGTTCACATTCAAATAATTCTTATCACAGAAAAGCCTGGGTCGATGTCAAAACCACTGACTTTCTGGACTGCTGGACAAATATAATTTTAGACCTCTATTATTAATGTTGTATTTAGGTTTAGACCATTTCCACACAAACAACAACGCTGCCAATTGCAACAAAACTTAATATTTGGATCACTTCTTAATTCTCTTAACTCACTGTAGGCCTTTTTAAAAAGTCACAGTTGCACAGTATTTTACTTATTGAGACAGTCTGTTCCACAAAGCTTCTATTTCACAAATGACTCAAAGCCTTTCATGAATCAACTCCCAGGAAGAGATTATTTAATCTATTTGAGAAAGACACAAAAACACACAGCTTGCACATCTAAAGGCTTAATGAGCTATTAGACAGTAATGATGCCACCATGTTTTTACTTTTGACACATTACTGTCATGAGATGATAATAAAGACAAAGTGAGACGATATTTGTCACAAGTGAGATTAGCTAAAGTGATACATTTTCCCAAAACAGTTTTCAAGACAAAAATGATTTCTAGCTCCAGCAATCAGTAATAAACTTACAGTAACCACATCTCGTCCCTCCCTCAAACACAAATCCGTTGGGTACTGGTCCATATCGGCGCAGGTCAGGGAGGTTCCAGTGGCCGATAATAACAGGAGGAATGTCTCTGGCAAGAGCCAACAAGTTGTTACACAGATGGAGAGTAGCAGGTCCACTCTCCAGCTTGGTCCCTGGTAAAATCCCAACACTGAATCTATGGACTGAGAGAAAGACACATATCAGAAGACGTCATGTCAAGAAATGTACCTGCTACAAACTGCACTTTAGGTCAAGTTTCAATAATTACATTTATTTTAATATAGGTGGATGCAAATGGATATTTCACATTGACCTCTGCTAGTGCATTCATCATAACTCAGATAATATCTCTAAAGAATGGTGGTCTTGATTTGAGGTGATCTGGTGCTGCTCTGAACAAACCTCAGCAGGTGAAACTGGTGGAGGCAGTGATGCCAGTTGTGACTCATCATCACTCTGTTTTCAGCAGATTTATTTGGTGTCACAAAGCACAATAAAAGCAGTGAGCACTTTGGCTCACAACCCAGAGACTGGCAGGTGACATTTCTACTGTTGGCTACACTCCACTCTGGAGCATTAGGCAGCGGGCCACCCACAGACACAGGCAGGTGGATGCTTGTGTAAGGAACACACTGGTTTCATGTGCACACAGGTCAAAAGCAATGCAATGTGTCTTTAGCCCTGTGGCCTCTTCAACTGCAACTGCTCACAACAGACTATATACCAGTCATTAGAAGCGCTTTCACATTCAGCTGGACCCTGGCCACCAGCTGCTGCCTCATCATTTCTAACATAACACAACTACAAGACTATCTCCAGGTCATTCCTACATTTCTCGTTTTGTTTTAGGTAAGAATGTAAAATTTGCCCATCCCTATCCACAATCATTAAATTAAACAAATACAATCTGCAAAAATAGGTAAACTGCTTGTTAATTATATATTGTTTAAATTACTTAATTTACTACTTAAACATGTCAAGCAATCTCAAATAAGCTAAGACATAACTAGAATTCTTTAAATAACACAAATAGCATGTTTTTGTGGACAATCATTCATAACGTCAATTAAACCTTCGCAGTACAGCAGGTTATTAAAGAAAAACAAGGCCATCCGAGAGTTATTCCTGCAGATTTATTGGCCTTCGCAGAATTTAGGGAGCTGTTCTCTGTGGTTTTCTATCTTTTGAGTTAGCCTCCTGTTCTTGTGTGCTTAAATAAATCATGAGTCAAGCTGTGGCTCCAACAGTGGGATTTCTTTTCAGCGCTGCACTGAGATCTGCTGGTTACTTGCAAAGCTTTCAAAACTCAGACTCCTGAATGTTAGCTCCTCACAAACAAGCTTCAACTCTTCTCTACTGTGTTCACACACAGATTCATTATCACTGCTAGATAGACTGAATATCAATAATTCAAAAATTGTCCTGTCTGTGTTTTTTAGGTGTTGTTATACATTTGTTTTTCTAGTTTATTGACTTCTGTGAAATAAAAACAGTGAAACCTGCAACTGTACTACATGGAGGTCAACTGTGATCATTAATGTATGTGTTATAAACAAAATCAGCCCCTAAAACATCATAAGAATCCCAAATAGGAATAATGCAATAACATGGAGGGGGCAGGTATTACCTTCCCCAAGGCTGTATTGCAGTCGGGCGTCCCAGGCTAGCAGCGCCTCCTTTGTGTCAAAGCCCAGCAGAGCACACTGATTCAGGCAGAGGATGGCCAGAGTAAACGTCACACCTTCATAGCACTGTCCCGTTTCCAGGCCGCAGATCTCCTCCAAGGTGACACTTGTCCTCTCCCGGTTTCCTTGAGCTTTTTCAGATTTGTCTTTAAAAACCAGCAACACCAGGCAATCTTCAGGAGGCAAAACATAGAACCAAATGACACATTTGTAATCATTAAGTAATTGGTATGAGCTTCACCAAATGGACTTTGTAGAAACATTAATTAATATGTTTAAGTAATCTGGATAAGCCAGAGTTGAGTTGCACCATCACAACATTCCTGCACAGATGGTGAAACATTAGTTACAGACAGCTGCAGCAACTGGATTTCTTAATTTTTTAATTACAATACAGTTAAACACTGATAAACAAACGACTGTTAAGTGAAAAATAACTATGGTTGTTCAAGAGTTCTTTTCATTGTGTAAAACTAAATGGTCAAAATTAATGAGTAAACGTCTAAATGTTATATTACAGATGCTTTTTGCAATATATACCGAATGATTTGCTTGATTTTTACTCTTTGGACTTGTAACATAATAGACTGTATTGTTCCTGAAATCAATGTTGAGTTTAAGATTTAATAAAGTGTACTCCAAATACAGTAGCTGGAGTTTTACTGCAGTCCATTGGCACCTTCAAACAATCTGTGTCATCTGACCAAACAGGAGTGTATGCTCATCCCTCTCCTTCACGCGACTCTTAACGCGCGTATGTGAGGCATGCGCTCAGGCAGCTGTGATAACACTGACATCAAAGATGTGAGGCTCACAACCTCGGACTAACCTGTGAGGTATGTTAAGCTCTCCAGCTAAAGAAACTGCTCCCATACACACAAGGAAAACAAGACTGGACACTATTTGATACAGACGGCAACATTCAAACACATCCATAAGTCTTCTCCTCAAACTAAAGGGACAGGGTTTAACAGTAAATATAAAGACATTAATACACTAACCTTAAGGAACCAACACAAACAAAACTATCTCTTCTCAAGACTTAAAGATAAAAGCTAGCGCCAGAAATGTTAACCTCTTAACTCTGACGCCTCGCACGTGGGCAACATGCTTAATTAAAGTGCAAACTGTTGCGGCACAGTTTAAAATCAAGTCAGTGGTTTACCTGCTACAGGCGACGGTTTGCGAAGCACGAGCCACCTAGTTTTCCACTGTTAAAAAAGCAAAGGGTAGAAACTTTTTAGACACTCATGAAAGTATGCTGAATGACTTGTTCCATATCGGTCAACAATTTTAGTCAAAATAAAGACCTTTTTTCCATCTCTCAGTCTGGCATATCCCTCCACGACAACAGAATCCGTCATCTTCAGTCATGGTTCCTGACAGCTGCAGAGTCGCTGCCTGAATGAGGGGTCACTTTCAAAATAGCTGCTCTCTCCGTTTGCGAAGCGCAGAACGCCCCCAGCTCGGCACATGGAAAATGGCATAACAGTTTGTTTGTCTGTCCCATGGTCTGTCCACTCACAACCGGCCATGCGCCACCTGGGCAGTTTCAGACCACCTGCCGCTGAAGGGACAGCCAATCACACTGGCGCCCCCACTGGAAAAATACAAACTTTGGCACGGCTAAACCTACAACTGCAAACAAGAAAAGAAGACTAGAACAGCAACTAACAAATATAAAATAAATTAATTCTACAACACGTAAATAACGTAAATAATATTTCTAAAATGTAATTACCATCAAAGTGGCTTTTTACTGCTTTAACACTTAGAGAGATTACTAATTCACCAGACTAATAATTCACCAGAATATATCTCTGACATGCTAGTTGCTTATGAACCTCCTCGGACTCTGAGAACATCTGGGACAGGCCTTCTGCTCGTGCCCAGAGTTAGAACTAAACATGGTGAAGCAGCGTTTAAGTTTCAGCAGCAAAAACCTGGAACAGCCTCAACTTTAACAATGTTCAAGAAGAGGTTAAAAACCTTCCTCTTTAGCTCCGCCTACATTACAACTTAAAGTGTTTTTTTTTCTTTTATCTGCACTCTTCTTTTTAAAATGTTTTTAATTTTTTCTTATGTTTCTTAATATAAATCTTGTAAATTGTCTTTTATTCCTGTAAAGCACTTTGAGTTACCCAGTGTATGAATTGTGCTATATAAATAAAATTGCCTTGCCTTGCCTAATTCTGACTTGGTCCTGTCCTTATCCTTTGAAACAGTGAGGCGTGTTAATAAATAACTGTTATTATTAACTGTGTTATTTTTGTTTTCTTTTTGTACCAGGTGTAGGTACCTTTTTACTCAACTAACAGAAGTAGTAATAAAATAGCATTTCAAAATCTAGAACTTTTATCTTTTCATAGTTTATTCTTTCACAGTAAAAAGATAAGTTATTAACATTACAAATACAGTATGAATACATTATTTATTAAAAGCTTATGTCCCTTAAAGGTCTGTTCATGAGGCCTTAGGTTTCCGTCTGATGACTGAATTGATCCAGTCTATATAGTTGACAACTTTGGTGTAAACTCCAGGTTTGTTGGTGCGACTGCAGCCATCTCCCCAGCTGATGATCCCATACAGGAAGTTGACATCATTCCTTGCACAAGCCAGAGGTCCCCCAGAGTCGCCCTGGGGAAAACCACAGATAAGAAGACATAAACCTACATGAAAGGTTCAAAGCTGTGGCACACAAACAGCACAGTCACATACACAAAAACATAAGCTATAAACTAAAACTCTACTCCTCAGAGGTAACTCCTCAGTTGTTAACAGTGACAGAGTTAACAGAGTGGTTAGCACTCCTGCCTCACAGCAAGAAGGTCGTGAGTTCAAAACCCGACCGACTCAAACATCCTCGGCTGACTCTGGTCTTTCTGTGAGGTTACTGTGGGTTCTCTCCGGGTACTCCGGCTTCCTCCCACCGTCTAAAGACATGCATGTATAGGTTAATTGGAAACTCTAAAGTGTCCCTAGTGAGTGAATGTGAGTAAGAGGACCCCCTCGAAAACGAGATGATTTATCACAAGGGATTAATCCTCACAAAAAATGTGAATAAATAAATGTTTAACGCAGCAGGTCGAGTGAGAAGGTTGCAAATATCTGCCTAGATGGCTTTCTCCTAAGTGCTGTTACACTCAATTAAGTTTTTGATATCTGTCATATGTGGCCTAAAAGGGATAGAGTCAACAACTTTCTGAGCTTCAGGAGTCTTTTTTGTCAAAAAACCAAACCTGTAATATACTACTATTCAACATTTTAACCTGCACTTTAGAAAACAATTTAATGCAAATAGTTAGTTTCAAATGTAATGTTTGATGATCCCAATTGGATTAGAATGAAACTGTATTTGAGTTGGTGATAACCTACCTGACAAGCGTCAGCGCAGCCGTTAAGACCTGCACAGATCATGTCAGATGTAACATGGTTGCCATAGACTTGTGGCTTTCGGCATGCCTCATGAGAAATCAGTCTGACAGTAGCCTCTTGTAAACTCGAGTACCCCTCATCGTCTGAAAAAAAAGCACACAGATCAATGTTACCGCAGGCTTCATTAGAGAATAGTACTTACCAATACTTTAAACTGCAAGGCCTTACATTCATTTACCATTTAGACTTCTAAAACTTTTCCTTTTAAATTACAAACTCCATCTATTAACATAACTAATTACTGTGACTATTTTGGATGTTTATTGCTATTTTTTATGCAATTAACATCAAATTGAATCCTTTTTTTAAAGCGCCATCCTGCTAATTACAGAGAAATTACAGAAGCATAAAAGAAGCAGTTGCGTTTTTATACTCTGTCTCTCAACAGGAAGGACTTACTGTCTAAATTCTGACTCCTGCTTCTATTACTATTAGTAACCATTTAGCAAACATGACCCTCCTTTGTTGCATTTCTGTTATCTTCATGTGTGGCTGGACCTCTCTTTTTAATTTAAACAGTACTGTCATCACTCACTCTCACGTGTTCGTCCCCAGCCACTAATAGTACAGCAGTAGTTATCGGGGAACGTCATGCCTTTGTCTGGAAGACAGATGGGCCTGACGAATGGGGTTTTCTTCACACACACTCCATCCTGCTTCTTCAGTTTTATCAGAACTGCCACAAACAAATACATGTTAGGACAAGAAGACCAAAAAGTGTCTTAAATGACAAATGCTAGACTCAGAGACTCCGTTAGCCCATGAAAATGCCACACTCATCTATGACCGAGTGTATTGATGCGTACATCTGTTCATGTGGGGGTGCACAGCTGTTCAGTGATGCACAGCTGTGCACGCAGACCCCAGTCTTAAGTGAGTGTGTGGGTTTTTGAATGTGAACAAGAGGTCTTCTAGTTTATATGACTCACTTTACGTATGTGTGCTCAATATTTACCAATGTCATGCTGTGTTGGATTAAATACTGAGAACTGTTTGGGAAAGACGTAGTCTTCAACTCCAAACACCGTGTTGGTAGGTTCCGTGACGTTAAATCTGTGTTGTCCAAAAACAACACGGATCTGAGACCTCAGGGGGCTGTGGAAGAAGACAAAAAGTACCTCAGTGTGATCACATTTATTACTCAGACAAGAATAAACTAGAACCAAATGAAGCCTAACAATGTCATAAATTAGCATTTCTCTATAACAAGAGGGTGGGGGTGGGGGCATTATGGTTTTTACACTTATGTTTGTGCAGTTAACAGACCTTTATTTTACATATTCAAACCTACATTAAGAAGAAAAGAAAACCTTCCACTCTGTGACAGCAGTGTGCTCTCTCAATAGTCTTTTATTCTTTCATACTTTCTCATACGATCTCTGAGCTAAACAATGACGAGAAGAGAGGCCTGTTTCTTGACCTCACGAGTAAAATATATGCATTCTTATGTAAAGCATCTGTGTGCGTGACATGCTTTTAGGTTTTCCTCGAACTGGATGCTTGTCTAAATATAGCGTGTTCATAAAGCTCAAGGGGTCAAAGTCTTTAAACCTCATGCCAGGTGAAGAGTCAGCTCTACTTCTGCTACAACCGGCCAAGATTAAAGTTGGCTGACAATAGGTTTGAGATGCGAGTTCTCTGCTTTCAAAACAATTTGTTGTGTACCTTATCAAAATCTACTAAGTCTCCAGGAAAGGCTTTTCTTTTATCCAAAAGAAAAGCATAGAAAGAGTATGTATATTATTTGTATTTTTTATAGATTTGTTTTTTCTTCCTCACAATTAATACACAACAGTTGTGTAGTAAAACTAATTAAGAGTTGAACACTGAGTTTGTCATACTTGCGGAAGAAGCAGTGCGCTGCAGAGACAACCCAGCAGGAGGAGATGAGTGTGCCGGCGCAGAAGTCTGTCTGTTTGATGTAAATAGCTGCCATCCAGGGGTGAGTGCCGGGCAGCACCGAGGTGCCGCTGATTATCCGACCCGTCGGGAAAGATAACCTCTTCTTGTGCTTTTTCCCACACACAGGCCTTTTAGGTTCAGACCTTTTACCAACATTTGTAATTACTTTAGTTATTCCACGTGATGACGCTGCAAAAGTGTGGGAAAAAAAAAACTATTATAAAGTACATTTTCAGAAGCATTTTGATAAAGCACACTTCTAAATCTACCTCTATTCAGCCAGTGGCATGTTTGCCGCTGCCTGAATCCTACAACAAAAAACCTTCTATAGGATGTTATGGCTCCAGAGCTGCAAATCATATGTTAGAGAGGAAACAGCAGATGGAACAAGCTCGTGAATTCTGTGCATACTAACGTCGTAATGACAAAAGGCCAACCGTGCCAAAACCCACTCTGCACTGCATCAACATTTGGCTCCACCTGACATGACAAGTTGATTCAGCGTGACTCAATTTCTTCCTCTGATCTCATCTAGCCCACATCATAAAAAAAATCCCCATTACCAAACCATGTTTAACTTTTCAGAGCGGCGTGACTCAGGAAAGATCTGCTGTGTTCTCTTCGCTCTGGCTTTCTATCTTAAACACTGGTTTATAATTAAAAGTGAACTAGTTGTAGCACATTTTAGTGTTGCAGGAGAATGTGAACAAGACTGAGAGAATGAAAACATAAAATAATGCAACATGTGCTGTTATGAATAGTTATCAATAATGTTTTTTATGTTTTGGAGTCAAGAACCCTTCCTCAAGACAGCAATGTGCTAATCTGCACCAGATCAAATGAATTGTACATTTTCAGTGCAGAACACATTTGTGTAAGCAGCTGAAAAAATTTTAGAAGACAAATTTTGCAATGAACATAGAAACATTAAAACTGAATTGCTTTGAGGTTGTTTTTTTCATCCTCCTTAATACTTAAAAAAATAAGTTTTTTGTTTTCTGCAAGCCATGTCTTTCTTTCATATCAGGAAATAGGAAAAGTCATGCTGCAAACTATAGATATGTCTTATAAGTATTTTTCATTTGGCAAATATATATAAAGGCATGTTATATTATTTCCACTTTTTAATAAATTGTCTAAATGTAAATTACATGGGATGTACAGTTTCTTTTAGGAATCTTTATCTTTCATGAAAGCAACTGTGTGCCGTGTTTACTCACACACAGGCATCACGCAGGAGGGGACATCACAGTACTCCCAGGAGAGGGCGCCGTCACTGAGAGTGTAGCACCATGGCATCTTGTCCCCTTCTGGGTTTCTGCACAGATGGAAAGTAACCAGAGAGTTTGGAAGTTCTATTAGAATAATTGTGCATTACCAAATGCATAAACTCTTACTGTTGTGTGTAGAACCACACAAGTGTAAAAATAAATGCTAAAAATACACTGGTCAATCAGAGTCAGCATGTGTTTCCTAAATCCTTATTCAAAATGGTCTGTTTCCTTTGATGTCTGAGGCAATTTGGGATGCGTGCCATTTGGGTGGGCTACCACAGAGCAAGGTCACCATGGCAACAACAAAAACTGTGGATAGCAGGAGGAAAGTGAAAGATAATAACAAATACATCAGGATAAGGTTTCTTTTTAAAGCAGGCAAGTGAAAACCACCATGTGTGTTTTAGTGTTGTTGGCTAGTCACTATTTGATAAATTGCCGACATGAACCTGAAAGATACAAGTCAGAACTGTGTTGGTTCAGGGTTAAATGTTGTAACCTGCTTTTTAAATACAAAAACAAAGTATGAAGAAGATTGTGCTAAAGCTTGCTGATACAAATAACCACTGTGCTTTTAGTAAAATGCTTTTATTGTTGGTTCAGTAAACCAGTCCTTAGAATGTAAGGACTTTAGAAGTCTTAAGCAGACATAAATATAAATATATAATAATATAAATAAATAGAATACTTTCCTGTCACTGGATAAATTAGGTGTCAAAATATATTCCAACAACCACAATGTCTTATTAGGCTATGGCAGTAATTGAGAATAACAGCTGTCAACGTGCATTATCAAACTTGAACTTTCTGAAGGACTTTTATGTTGTTAGTGTCACATTTATCTACAGTGTATTACATAGTACATACATTACAAGTATGTTACATCCTAGGTGCCTAATGTTTCATTTGTTGAGAAAAAAAATGATTGGCAGTGAATTGGCAGAGTTTCTGAGCACAAACCTGCAGTACGCATGATCCCCGAGGCCCCTGAGGGATGAGGCAACCACCGTGCCCACATGGAGCTCGTTATACAGCAGGTCTGAGTTCCACGGCAGACAGTGGGCGCCAGACTCTGTGGTGCCCACTGTCCCCCTGTAACCTGTGCCCTTGCCGTTATAACATTCTGTCTCAGGCTCTGCACAAACCACACATGGAAACACACAAACCAGACGTATTTTTCACTCCTGTCACAGCACTGTGATGTAAACTAATAAATAAGACAGTTTCCTCATACAGATAAATAGCAATGTAATTACTTTTTCCCTTTGCATTAGACTCTGTCAGAGCTTGTTCTTCTGTTTGTGTTAACAACCACAGCTGCACTGTGTAAGCACAACTTTAGAGGCTCATGTCTTCACTTGTTAATCAAACTGCATTAGTGGCTCAGCCACACTAGTGGGCAAACAGGGAATGTATTTCCACAGTGATGCAAATGTGCAAAGTAATTCATATTAATATATATAATTATTGTAAATATACATTGTATCCAGGCAGGAACCTTACTAAACAACATGTTACTCACCGAAGCTACAGTCGTGTCCGCTGTATCCCTGTCTACAGTGACACACTTCTTTGCCAGTGGATGTGATCAATCGACACGCTCCTTCATTCTGACAAGGGTTGGAACGACATACTGAAAACACAAGACACAAAAACTTTTACAAAGATTGTTTGGCTTGCAAAACACCTTTTATTCATTACTTAGTACTTCAGTCTAAACAAATGTTTTGTATTTCATGTACATTATTGTCCACTCTAATAATAAATTAATAAATAATTATAAATGTCACACACTATCAGACATGTTGGAACTTAAAATAAATCTATAAAATAATTATATTTATATCAAAAGAGCTGAAGCAAACTAGAGCTGCTTTAGGTAACATTTTTTGCTTTGCCACAGTTAAATCAACTCCTATCACCGTGACAAAAAACTAGGGAGCATGAAACCACTAAAGAGCCTCCCTCGTATCTTCATGCCTTAGACTGTGTTAAATGCCCATGAACATCCCACCATTGAGTTGAAAACACCTCAAGGACCCACGGGGTGTGTCCTAAACTCCATTCTTGAGTCAATATGAGTCACACAATCTGGCTTTTCTTCCATCGCAATATTACTCTTGTAACTATGGAGCAGTGATCAAAGAACAAGTTTTCCTTCATGGCCTCTGCTGCGAGGTGATGTTGGACTGTTACTAGGAGGAGACCTGATACTTACAGTTTATGAGGCGTGAGAAATGAGGAATAAAGTGAAGGGTAATTCTTGCTTTATGTCATGCTTTTGTTACCGTACTTTTTGTTTTTTTTGTTTTCTACATGCCTTGTAAATTATAAAAACACAGTGCTGGCTCTGTGAGTTATTAAAACAGAAGGTTAAATAAGCCTGTTTTAAAAGCATTGCCTTATTGTGTTTCACTCAATCAGTCTCACACAGGACAACCAAACAATAAGACTTGGTTACGTCAAAACAACACAATCAAAGTGTATCTTACTTGTGTAGTGGACTCTTTCACACTTTACTCTCCCTGCCATACATGTGCACTGTTCCACATTACGGAGGTGAATACGTCCCCAAGACTCTCCAATGTCATAATAGCGCAGGTGTAAACTTTCATAGCACTTCTCTGAAAGAAGCAGACAGAAAAGATAAAAGACAACCGGTTGAAATGTGAGAGGTGATGGAAAAGCTCAATGGATCAAACAATAAAGACAAAGCTTTTTAAAACAGAAAAGAAGGTTTGATTCTTTAATAAAGTTAATGATAATATACTGTTACACTGAATCTTGAAGTCTACCTACTCTGCTCACAAAGTTTGCCGCTGTGACTCTCGGGACAAGAGCACTCGAAGGACTGACTTTGTGGATGAATCACGGTGCAGACGCCACCGTTCTGACAAGGACTGAGCTGACAGGAGTCTAGGATTCTCCTTGAACTGTGGATAATAACTGGAAAATAACAACATCAGTCACCATATGTTAGAAAATAAATACTTTTGTAAGCTTATATTATTGGGTTATAGTACCCTCTGGCAGAGTTTTTTCTGATACACAGAAACCCCATTGCCGGTCCCGATCAAAATTATGAGTGAGAGAGCACCTGTAAAAGCAAAACATACAGCACAAGTTATACTGTCCAGATACTTTTAGTTAAACAAATCCAGTGATATTTCTGACTAATGGCAAAAGTTGGCACCAGTCTCTGACTCTCCAGAACAATGACCTATTGTAAGAATGATCTCACGCAACTAGGATAATATTTCTGTAAGTATGTGTAGGTGGATCATAGATTTTAGGCCATATGTAATGCTATGACATGGCTCCAACTTGTTGGCACCCACCCACCCGTCCTGACTGACTGATTTCCAGAGCCTGAACACATCAGTGTGTCATATTGCAACTATTTATTCAGAATCTCATAAAAAAATATTTCTGTGTATCAACTATAGGCAGTAAAAAGCACCACTATGTGACAGCTGTGTATAAATGTAGCCTTCCAACTTAGACTTGATTAAAGCTTTAAGTCCAGCATTAAGTAGAGCAGTCGTCCTATAAACAGAAGGTTGTTCGATTCCCGCTCTCCCCTGTTCATACTGTCATTGTGTCCTTGGGCATTGTGTATGAATATGTATGACTGTAGAGGTGAGTTTAGTGGTGGTCGGAGAAGGCTGTGAGTCCCAGATGTGAATGTGTGTGAATGAGGTGAGTGGAAGCACAATGTAAAGCGTAGGGTGCAAAAAAGCGCTATATAAATGCGTGCCTTTTACCATTTACCATTGAGCAATTCATGAAATGTTTGGAAATGGCCCCTTTGGAAATTGTTTTCTGTTGCATAAATCCCTCATCACTAAGAGCTGTAATTAGATTCACCTAGACTGCTCTGCACACCCAATTACACACTGCATCAATACCCCTTTAGAAAACTACTATTATTAATGCACTTACAAAAAATGATTAAGTCACACATGCACGGACATCTACACTTGGCCCAAAATACTAAAAAATATCCTCTCTTCAGTCTTACATTGTAGCTTGGTGTTACTTTGGTGTTATTGTAATACTCTTTGACAAATTAATACCCTTTCATATGGTTATAGGCTTTCATTTTACAAATCTAACGCTAACTCAATTTTGTTTTATCCTCATCTTTTCGTGACAGTGACGTAAAAAAACTGTTATGTGAATGTGTATCACTGAACAAAACCAAACATGCTGCACTTCACAAGTCAAGTGTTGACTTTGTCAGAAATAGCACTATAGTAACGTTTCCATGTCCTTACGCAACTAGATTACACATTTAGAGCTTGTGTAGGAAAAAACAATAAACCCAGACAAACTACAGATGGACTCACCATGGTCTTGAGGAGAGGATGGTGATGCACTGGTAATGAATCCTTCCTCCCTGACGGAATGGGAATTTACACTCTTTGCCTGTGGTAGTAAGGACTAGGAATAAAGCAGACACAACTTATTCTAAAAAGCTTGTTTGCATTTTTTTACTTTAAGATTAGCTTGTAGTGGGTAAACATTTTATTCAAAGCTATGTGATTGGTATCATTACCCTACCCTGCAAAGGTAAGACAATAAATCAATATAGCCTATACAATAACTCATATGTGGTTCCCTTGCATTAAACTACACTCATGTACAGATACAGTAAGGCTTCCATATTGTCTGCCCTACACTTTTCTTGTGCTTTACTTTAACTTTTACTGAAATTAAAACTTACCTTTGCGGCTTTGACTTAATGGCTCATTCGAACTGGTTGATAACAAATGCTGAAATAAAACAAAAGAAACGTTATTTAAATGTTGTTGTTTTTTTGTAGTTCTTGTTTGTTTTTACCACGCTGTATACATAAAGTCAACCAAAACTTACCGCTTGTGCATTAAAAAAAACACTGGACGTGAGAAAGAAGACAAAGTTAAACATTATAGCAACTTGCAGCGGCCCAGAGACGCTTCTCAGAAGAGGGTCTACACGTCTGTCACGTTACATCTACTGGTTTCAGAGCCTTCACCCGGCGCCTGTTCATAGGAAACGTGTGTAACCCTGCAGGTTTGATCCTGTTCCTTACAATTTGAAGCGGTATTGTGTAAACGCGCTGCGTCATTAGGCTTGTCTATCTGGGAGGCATCCTTTAGCACGTCTGGCAATCCCTGTGTAGTACCTTCTCGACGGACGCCCACGGCTTACGAGTCAGACCCTCGAGAGGACAGACCAAAATCTACCCAATATTGGAGGCGGGACGCAGGGAAGACTCCTACCCACAGCCCTCACCACTTTGTCCTGGTGACATAATCTAGAAATTCTACCTGGTAAATTAGTTTTGTAGCCTATTAATTAATATAGCCCAGTAAACATTTACTCTATTTGATTAATGTGCTTGTTAGCTATCACGCCTGGCCTGAGCTAGATTAGCATTAGCTGGTTAATTGTTAATTGGTGCCCTGAATTTGTATTGCGCTTGTAAATAGTGGATAAGAAAAAAATACCCAAATTTTCTGGATAGTCATGGCAGATTTATTTATCGTTTCCTTCTTCAAATGACTCTCAACAAACATCTAGTTTTCCTTAACAAGCATAACTGCACTACTGTAACTTTTATCTCACTATATGTTGCATCAAACTACAGAATTTGTGATCTTTTTGGCCATTGTTTAGAGACTATGGGTATGTAAACGTTTGATCAGGGTCATTTGGGTAGTCTCTGCTGTAATTATGTATGTAACACAATTGTTTGACAATAAATGGCTTCACCCAACCCAAGTCTACAAAACTTTGTGTAGACTGTAGTTAAATTACAAATATAATAGCATAGGTTTGTATGAGGGATGAAATGTAGTATTTGTTTTTTATCTATAGATTTTAGAGACAAAATTGGGATGTCCTGGACTGCATAATGATGTTGTCTACCACCTGTATCTACAGTAGCAACAAACTTAAAGAGAAAAAATGCACAGGTTGTTCACTGTTATCCAGATTTGGAGACCAATTAAAGAGTAATTGGTGTAGAAAAAAAAATGATTCCAATCATGAACAGCAGTCTTTTTAAAAAGGTCCTATTTGAAAGGGCCTGGTTAATCACCACAAGGCCCAAGTGTTGCATTCCAGCAGTAACATGCTGTGTCAAGACAAACTCCCTTAATCTAACCTCTAATTTTCACCAGCTGTATCTCCTTTCAGATGTGCCGCTAAAAATACAAAGAGGAAGCTCGTCACGGCAAACAGTGCAGTCCACATGGCAACACATGAAACTGAACTGAACTGAACCGAACAGATCTTCAGGTGACTGAACCATAATGTTAATTATTGATAAACTTAACTGACTTTGCAAACAAAGAAGAATCAAAAGCAGTGAACGTGGAAAGGGGTGTTTTACAAGGTGAACTCAAGGTTAAAGGGCCCATTAACAAAAGAAAAGACACAAAACGCTCGTTTGTTCAAATTACAACCATTGAAGCTCTTTAATTGAGAACAATTTGAACAACCCCAAAAACCACAGAAGCAGGAAGCACAAGCAATAAAAGTACCATCATTTTATCCATAAAACATAAAATAGCAAGGAAATAGTTAATTTAGAAAACACTTTGCATCCCTCTTTGAGACTTGCTAAACATAAAATCATTGAACAAAAATGCGTACCGCTCTGTAGAAGGCATACTTTATAAAAAAAAGCATGATATTTGATAAGACAAGTCTTACTAGCATTTGAAGTGGAAGACTATAAGCTGGAGACACGTTTATATTTAGAGTGAAGAATTATTAACTATTAATTCCCATGGGAAAATTAAGTTAGGTCTCTTCAAATTAGTTGATTCAGTTGGACCAAAAGAATTCATCTGCCAAAGACTAATTGTACAGTCTTATGGCAGTTGGAAAGAAGAAGTTCTTGTGGCGTTCTGTCCTGCAGCTCACTGATCTCAGACGTCCAGTGGCTGCTTTCTTTTGTTCAAAAGCTGAATGCAGTTGTTGCTCAGTATAGCATTCATCCTGTCGTGTGTGCGTTGCTCCACTACCTCAACTAAGTCTCTAAACTAACGCCTCTCTAGTCTAATGGCTTAGTTTTCTTAGAAAACACAGCCAGCTTGGGCCTTTCCTATAAAGTACATCTGTACTGTTATGGACCAGTCAAGCTTGTTGTCCAGAAGCATTCCCAGGTATTTATAAGTGTCTTGATGTCACAGTCTGAATTGGGGTTGTATTGTGTCTAAAGTAAATGACCATCTCTTTAGTTTTTGGAGGTTTACAATAAGACTATTGTATTCCTCTTGTCCATATTTGATGCAAGCCACTATTACTGTGTCATCATTGCTGAGTATTTTAGAGTGTGGCACGACTCAGAGTTACAATAAGAAAATTAAGAGGGATGGCACAAGAACAGTCCCTTGAGGAGCCCCTGTGCTACTAATGACTGATCTATACTGATTTGGTTCAAATTGGTTCTGTATTATACAGGATTTAGCCAGAGTAGACCAGAGACCTTACCTAACTGAAAACTCAGTTTAAAGAGCTTCTGCAATGGCACACAGGGTTGACCGACACATTCTTTTAGAAGTTGTGGACACCGTCTGGACCTGCAGCGTTTCCAGGGCACAGACATCTGTTAGCAGGAGTGTTAGTGATGGAAGAACCTGGAGACAGCAATGTGGACTTAGGAGGAGGAAGAGGAGGAGTCAATTTGGCTCATGTTTCTTTGGCTCATGTATGACTTTTATGAGCCAAAATATATATTCAAGAGTGTTCATACTAATTATTTATGAAGTATGCCTTATTGAAATCTGAATCCAAACAAACTAAACGTAAATTTCAAGCTTCTTTCATGGTTGTTCTTGTCCTAACCCGGCTTTTATAATTACTAAAATATATCATAACAAAACATTACTGTCCCAAAATTACAACCAATACTAAAATAATTAACACCAGAATTCTCAACAAATATACAATACCTAACACTATCATATTCATTTTGAAGTAGAAAATGTCCATTTTGTTCATGCAGCCCATTGTTCGACTCATTTTCTTTCAGAAGACAGTGCCATATAGGTTTCAAAAAGTGCAACAGTAAGTTTCCCTTTCTTAGACAATTGTGGCCTTGTACAGTTCGGTCTTGCAGTCCTGTCCCTCCGGCGGGTTGCGGCCATTGTGGGGCATCTGGGTGCTCCTCATTTTGCTCTGGCACTGCCGCAGCTCGGCCACGTAGCCCTGGAAGCTCAAACTGAGCTCTGAGTCCTCTCCCTGGGACGTTTCCATTGTCCCCTCCTCAAGATGGACACCCTCCACGTCCATCACCTCCTGAGTGGTGTGTGTGGCATCCACTGGCGACTTGCCGTTTGTGGTTGTGTTGGTCTTCATCTGTGGGAAAAAGAGAAGATATGTCAGAAGAGGTTATGATCAGATGTTGCAGTCCATAAAGTAACAAAGTAGATTTCATTTGGCCCAGTAAGTTAGGTTTGTTCTCTTTGGTTTTATTTAAGGTACTTGTTGAAGTAAAGGACACAGACTGATACAAACTTGGCCATTTCAGGAAACACCACTTCCTGAGGATGATTGCAAGACATGGAAAGACCATCACAACCTCTTTAAACTTGCCTGCTACATCATAGAAAAAGAATAATAATAATTTCATTAGGTGGGACTAAAATAAAATAATCTCCACATGTACATTCACAATGTTTTGTAGATTTCTCTCATGCATGACCCCTCCGCAAAGCCTTAAAGACATATACATTTTGAAGATGGTTTAGTTGGAAACAAGGCCTCCATAAGAACTCACAGGAAGCTGCTGACATCACCGCTCATGTTCCATCTGAACATCTGCAGCCCCGCCGACTCTAAACACTGAGGCCCGAGTGACTCAAACCGAACACTTGACCGCACTGATCCCCTCACAAACTGCACGCCGTGATTCACCGCAGTTCACCAAGGAGATGTAAACACATGGCTATGAGCTCCAAACAGCTGACCTCCTTCAGCCATGGAAGCCCTAAAACACAAAAGTGAACTTCAAACAACGTTACGGTCATGTGTGAAGTTCAACTGCAACACAATACTGTCACCACAACCAAAGAAATTATTTTCAAATGCCTATATTTGTCGAGATAGAGATGAGTATGTAAACTTAACCAATATTATCTGTAGTGGCAGCTATATCGTTTGTATTCACTTGGCTTTCTTATGCTGACAGACTGCTTTGAGATTCTACAAAACCACTAAACGTAGCACACTGCCTGCTGCAGTGTGCCCAGTCCACACACAGCAGCCAGTCTGGAACAGATTTGACTATTTTCTTCACTGCCAAAGATCTGCATATATGGATCTTGAGCCGTAAACATCCAGATGGATGATAAGGCTGGCTCACGACAATTGAGCAAAGACACAACAAAGGCAAACTCTGAAATGACCCCGCTGGTAAACTTTGCCACATGAGCTCTCAGGTGTGCACTGCTCCAAGTCTTTGAATTGTCATACAGCACTTCTTAGGATAAGGTCTCTGTGATAGATGCCCCATTTACTAAACGAGAGCCTTTAATCTTCTCTGCTTTAAGGGAAATCCAAGAATCTGACTTGCAAACAAAAATTTCAGGATAAGAAACATTATCCTCTTTATAACTACAACAAAACATTCCATTAAATAAATATGTAATGCAATACAACAACATGGATCATGAGAGCAACCTGAACAGTTAAGGTTTACACTAAGTCAAAGATTAAATCAGTGTCCTGTGTGTGCTTAGACTTTATAATGTCTCCCCCTAGTGGACAACCTCATCCCTGGCAACTGAATGTGTAGTAGTCTCGTTTGTCAGATGCTGAGAAGAAGTGATTACAACTGTGATTAAAGACGCACTCGGTACATGATAAGCGGTGAGCAGCACCGGTTCTCAGTCCTCTTCCCCATGATCCACACTGAAGTCCTTCTGGTTTCAATTAGCCCAGCCTAATCAGGGGCTCATTGCACCTAATGCGCCAAAAATAAAGTGCAATAAATGGTGGGACCAGAAAAAGCAGCAGAATTACTGAAAAGGCTGCCCAGTGGAAATGCTTTAAATAGAAATACTAATTCCAGTAATGGAAGCTTTGATATTGGCCAGAATAAAGTGTGTGTGTGCCAATAACTTCATGATTAGTCAAATGGGTACAATAGATTAGAACATTAGCACTCATTTTATAGAACTAAATATTAAACAGAAGTGTTGTGAGGATTTTATTCAAATAATTAAAAACCCAAGCTGTCACTGTATTCCCATGAAACAGCAGAGGGCGTCAGTTTAGTAGTAATAAGAAAAAGCAGAGTGACTTCTGCAGGGAAAAGGCTGCACAGAAGATTTACAGAGACAAAATTAGAAATGCTTGAGCACTTAGTTTTCGTGGGTGTGTTAAAAACTCAAACTCCTCATTACATGTGTCTCAGCTTCTGGTGTAACAACTTTATTAAGTCTGTAAAAAAAAAACTTGGAGGACGTGGAGGCGTGTTAACTTTTTGTTTTTTCTCTTCTTCAGCAAAGGTGGCAATCTGTGATAAAAATACAGCCATACTGAATCATTTCTGCATTACTATTTTTGAGATCGTCTGAGACAAGAGAGGAATAGGCTGGGGAGATAGATGAAAACCAGTAGTGACAGTTTCTATCTGTAGCTCAGTCAACTCGAGGATAAGGTTTCCATGGCGCCCGGTGGTGGGAAGAAATCAGCCTGATGCACTTAGCAACCAGAAGTGAGCCTGTAGAAAGGCTTCGATTTCCATCTCATCATCCTGTGTGGGTATCCTTAAATTAAGACCTGGCACACACACAAGCTTTTAGAACACATCTGTGCCTTCCATATTTAAAACTATGTATTAAATTCACTCTCTTCTTTCCTAGAAGAGGGATATATTTAATTGAAACACATTCCCAATTGTCAAGAAAAATATGTAAACACTGCAAAAAACAAACTTATTTGCCCAATGTTAATCTGAAAATCCTTCATCATTTACAGATTTATAAATGTGTGACAAATGGAAACACACAATCATTCAAAAGAATGATCCCACAATCTAGACAGTAGTTTAACGCAAGACAGACCCAAAAGATTCTCAGTTACACGAAACAACTACAAACAACAGAGCCGAAACACCACTAAACCAAACACCCTGCACCGAGTGAGAAGACCAAAGATGACGTTTAAACAAGCAAAGCAGCACACCCTGAAACAAGCGCTCACAGAGAAAAGTACAAACGAGTGGGAGCCGGTGAGAGGAGGAAGCAACAAAACAGAAAACAGACCAGAACAAATAGGAGAGCCATGAAGAAGGCATGCAGAAGCAGAACGGGTGATTTTGTGGAGATTTAAATCCAATCATGAATGTGTAAAAAGACAGACAAGAATGATTTCAAAATCTAACATTTATTAGATCTACTCGGTCACAGGTACAGAGATCATTGGCAGTGATGATTATCTACAACAGGCATCTACAGAGGGGGCGCATCACCCAGATAAAGGACGACAGGCAATTCAACAGTGTCACTGGTGCTGAGCAGCACTTGTCCATAAATGACTAATTATTTTCACCGCTGCTCAAATTGCGGCAAGCAGCTGACACCATTTTAATGACTCACGCATTTAGCGAGAGCGACTAAGTAAAAAAGAGAAAAGGGCTGTGACATTGACACTGTTAAATTGCACTTAACTAGAGGAGGTGGGATGGAATACAACAATTGTTCTGTTAAGCATTTGTAGGTCCAACAATCTTACATTTCTTTTTTGCTTATCAGACAACGGCCACAACACCACAACTGCTCAGAAGTAGTTTTGGATTAAAATCTTCCTTATTTCTGCACTGTTAAACATTCACAACAGTGAATCATGCATCAGTCATACAGCCACTCCAACTATTTTTCTGCTACAGGAAAAAAAACGATTTATCATTTCCACTGAACAAAATATACATGTCACTATTTACATGTCAGTAGTACTGTAACTAAAACTGATCACATTCATTCTTTTCTACAAGACAAAAATAAGGAGGAGTTATATTGTTTTAAAGTGCATCAGTCAGTGTCGAGGAGTACACGCATGCAGCACACACGCACATGTAGGTTACACCGTCGTAGTACCTGAGGTGGGCTTTCCCTCTCCGTCTTTTGGCTTAGAGCAGGGTGGGGGTGGGGGTGGGGTGAAGTTGGCCTCTGGGAGACTGCTCTCGAATGACAGCACAGCAGGTGGAGAGGGAGGCAGTAGGGTGCAATTGGGGCTACTGATGTCACCCTCTGCCACCAGAGTCAGGTCAGTGGGAGCGTCCTCTTCCACTGTGCGGAGGCCTGGCCGCAAGTCCGGAGGCCGGGGAATGGGGGACAGGTGGGTGCCAAAGGGCACATGGCGGGGAGGCATTAGGCACCTCCGGGAGAGTCCATTGGCACTGGTGCTAAGGGATGAATCTAGGCTCTCAGAACGGAAGCTTGATGAGAGAGGAGCCCGCGTCGAGACTCCATTCTCTCGGCTTTGTTTTAGGGAGTCGGGAGTGGAACAGGCCAGGTTGGACGAAACAGAGCAGGAAGTTGGAGGGGTGAGACGCAGGAAGTCAGGAAGCACCAGGTCCTCTTTGTTCAATAGTCCACGCTGGTCGTTGGCTCGGGAGCTTTGTGCTCGGCTCAGCAGTTCAAAGAATTCTACAATCACATCAAAATAGCAATTAGATTTTAATTTAAGAAAGAATTCATTTATTCATTTAGCAGACGCTTTTTATCCAAAGCGACTTACATTACATTACATTACCAGTGTTACAGTCACTGGAGGCAAGGTGGGTTAAGTGTCTTGCCCAAGGACACAACGACAGTATGAACTGTGGGGCGAGCGGGAATCGATCCTACTACCTTCCGGTTGAAGGACGGCCGCTCTACCAGTGAGCTACTGCCGCCCCCACATGTACAACACCCAGTGTCTTTTATTTAAAAATGGGAATAAAATATGCAGGTTACAAATAACTGAGGATGATCATTCATCCAACAAGTCATTGTTTCCAAAGGTCTGCTGTCGAAACTATTTGTATTGCTCACACCAAGCCCATGGCTTTTGGTACATTAAATACAGTGTTAAATAAAAAATGGACACCAACTAGAAGTAGGGGTGTAACAGTACACAAAGGGCACATTTTGGTTCGGTACAATGTTGTCACACAAATCACAACATATCCACTTCTTTGCCTGTTATTGTTTTTGACAGGAAAGCCAAAATGTTCCCATACTGAAGACCTTAATGATGTGGGAGTGTCTGGCTTCATGAGAACATATAGTTTATGTAGAAAAAAATGGATAATGCTTAGTAACTTCTTGCATGCAGTTTATCCTATATATAATATTTTGGCATTTGATTTTGATTTTTACAGCTTTTTTCAAATCTTTTCTTAAGATTGTTGTTCTCTCACTGTTTCCTTCCAGAGGAGAGGGCAAAGCAGACAGAAATTAAATGTGCTGAGATGTAGATCTACCTCTTAGTGATTTACTATAAGTTTTAAATTATTATGTAGTTTTAATTAAGAGCAGATTTACAGCAGCAATCTGTGATGCTCTGCTGATTAGACTTATAGATTATTAAACTGATAGACAGGAGTTTGTGTCACACTAAAATAAATGGACAAATAGTGTTTCATCATCTCCTACCTTAGCTTTAGCCTTCTCTCTCCATGTCCACTCTGCCCTGGCAGTGAGTGCGCAGCATCTCGTGAGCGTGCATCTCCCTGGAGCTGCTCTGCTGTGAGTGAGTGTGTCAGTCAGAGCGGGAGGACGACTGGAGCTGTGGCTGTGCCACAACTAAGACTCAGACTAAATGTAACTTTGTGAAAGTACAGAAGCTAGAAGTCGTGCGCTGCTCGGGCAGTCTGCCATTTAATAATGTTTGTGTGGAAACTTGTGGAGGACCAGTGTTAATTATTAAAAAAATATATGTATTTATTGTACCAAAATGGTACACACCTGTACCGAACCAAACATGCTTTACCGAAACAATATACACCTACGTGCGTCACACCCCTACCTAGAAGCAATAATGTGTAGGCTATGCAGACATAGCAACTGAGCATTACACAGCATGTGATGAAACAGCTGTGCACCTGATAGGAAGCAATTAGTCAGATTTAGCATGCAGCAGGAAAAATAACCCATATAAAGCTGCCATTGATTCTTGTTAGTCTTGAGGCAAAGCAAAGCTATAAAAATTTACCAAAAAGGAAGGAAAATGAAAACATCAGGTTTACCTTCAGCTTCATCTATATTAATCTTTTTCTGTTTTCTCTTTCCCCCTGGGAGTCCTGAGTCAGGTCCAGTTCTCAGAGCAAAGTCCTTTGGTGTTGACCTCTCATCTCCCTGCAGATGCAACAATAACAATGCACTCTGTTAGGGGATGGAGGGAGGAGAGTGTACACTGATGAGGATCAGCATGAGTTGCCATGCACCTACTGAGCAAAATGACCAGATTTCTTAAGATTCTATCTAAAGCAGATGAACCTGGTCCATCTGCTTTTATGAATACTGACCATGTACATATGACTCAAGAACAAATGGACTGAATAATATAAGTAACTCAGCTACAGTCGGTGAGAGGATTACAAAATAAACAGGAAAAACACACCAAGTGAAGCTTTACTAAATGTTAGTAAAGATAAAAAGGCATGTTATGAATCAATATTGCAGAATAGCAGTATGGCAACAGGAAAGGTCAAAACGCCCCATCTGAGCTTATTATGCATGCATATATATTTGAGAATAGAAAACTGGCAGGTACTTACAGTGGCAGAAAGGCTCTTAGTGGGAGGGTGGCCCTTGAGAGAAGATGACTTGGATTTATCTGAGCGAGAAAGGCATGAAGATTAATTAGGTTTGAAAATACTAAATAAAGAGATATCAAAGCTTGTACTTAAGGCAACGTCATTAGCATGTATGCTAGCATGTACCTTTTCCTGAGGCTGGGTCTGCTCGCTCCAAAACAACGCGCAAACCATCTAAGCTTGATATGGGTGCACCCAAGTCCAAAGGCTCAGTTTCCCCACTCTAAAACAAGACAGGTTTGTACACAATTATAAACACAATCATTAACTATGTATAAACTAAATATATTACACTTAAATTCTTAAAACATTGTGTCTGGCTCTGCTTTACATTATAGTTAATCCCTGGAAAGCCACAGGACTAAAATATCATCTGGCAAAGGTTTATGGAAGGAGTAAAAAGTGTGCATGTTTAAAGAGTGTCGTCATCCATAATTATAGCCTGGTGCTCTGTTTTCTGAGGCTGGGTTGAGTCAGTGCGCTAACCACTGTGCAGAGATGGAAAAGGATGCGGTTCCCTCCCTCATCTAACCATTACACCCCGCCCTGTGGCACTGTCACACCATACTCTCTGAATGTACAGAAGCTTCAAAAAAGATTAAGGCATTACAGCCACTGAGCAACAACTTACTATTTTGGCCACAAGTTCGTTGAGTTGGAGGCCGTATTTGGCCACCACGGGACGCAGGACCTCAGTGACTGGTTTGGTCGGTTTGGCTTTCAACCCCACAGAGCGGTTTATGGGAACTAGGTCCAATCTAAGAACAAAGACAGTAAACAAAACAAAAAGATACAAGGCATTAAAGGACAGATTGCAATTTGACTATAATGTCTGACAGATGTAAACTTTAATACCTAAACAATGTCCTGCTTTTCCATTCTTAGGTCTCTCGAGCTGAGGGTCATGCAGTCTTGGTCTAAAACTAAAGGCTGTGAATGAGGGGGAAAAAAAGAAAATGACTCATGAAACTAGTAAGCAACACAACCAAACATTGTCCAATTTAATTTCCTGTAATAGATGAAACTCATTTTTCAGTTCTTCAATTGATTGCTCAGAAAAAGAAGTGCTGGTGCATTTAATGTGTGATTGAGTTGCCCGTGTCATGGCACATTTCACAGTGATTTGTTGCATCTCTGTTACCTTCTCTCCTCCCACCAGGAAGAGATCAACAGCAGCGATGTTGACACTAATGTTTCGACAGAGATCTTGCAAGACGTCCCGAATGGAAGCACCGGGCCTAAGGTTGATGGATGAGCAGGACCCGTCGGGAAGCATCACGCTGCAATTCTTGGGCAAGCGTTCCCACACTCCGACAGAGTGGCGGTTTTCCGACTAAGGACAGCAACAAGATAAAAATAGAAGTCAAAGGTTAAGAAAAGGTTAAAAACACAGAGTGGGCTAAAGCTTTTAAGAGTTTGGTTCAGCTGTAATTGCATCCTCCATGTAACTGTATGTGTTCTATAAACAAAAATGAGTGGGCAGACAAAGAAAAATAAAGAAACTGGAGCTTATTATAAAGGGTTCAACAGTCACATTGCACTGTGTTGCCATGGCAATCTGTCCAGAGTAATCTTACCTCAATCTTGCCAGCAGAGCAGGAATTGGCGATCTCTAGACTGGTACTGGAGGACAAGGAGCCCTGGGACTCCCTCCGCCCGTTACTTCCCCAGTGGTCTGCATAAGATTAAATAAGTCCAGAAAGGTTCATTAACGCTCAAGGAAAACACTCACACAGGTAGAAAACACATGCTGAATAGTTACAACAAGTATACCAGTGTGTGATAATTAGATCAGAATCTGACATCTGTTTGTACATGCCTTGTGTTGTATTCAAGGTGTCCAAAAGCGTTTAACAATAGGAATGTTTGTAACACAAACTCTAAAAAAGTAATCACAAGACTCTCACCAAGGTTAATATCGCCGATGTCTTTCTTCTTTGGGCCCTTTCCAAAGCTCCGGTTACGAGACCATGAGAAGAAAATACCACGTTTCTTGTCTGCGCTTTCATCTTTGTTGTCCTCATTCGGTGACCTCCCTGCCTTTTGCTTTCTGACCTCCTGTAAGTAAACAAAAGAAATAGTAACGAGTACACCCAAAAGTAGACTAATCACCCATAATAGTTGGTTGAATAGAGTCTAAATCGCTCAGTGGTACCTTTTTGGGAGTGGAAAGAGTGGAGCGGTCCGAGCTGGCACTGTGCTTGGACGGTGCAGGACTGCAGGGAATTTGGTATGGGTCCGGCAAGGGCAGACCATCCATCTCTGCTTGCAAGCACTCCTGGTAAAGGGAAGACTTGAGGAATCGAGAATAGCTGTCGAACTTCATCAGGTTGAAGATCTGTGGTAGTGGACAAAGCGTGGTCATTTTAGTAAAAGGCAAAAGTAAAAAAAAAAAACAAAGCACAAAAGTATAAATTAAAGGGATGAAGGTGGAAACTGGTGTTAACATATGGTTACAGTTGGTGTTATGACAGGTGTCTCTACAGTTACTGTTATAACACGCTCATGTGCATGCTTAGAAAATATATACACGTCTGTGACTGCATGCTTCTCTCTGTACAGGGCAGTGTGTGCTACATTTTCTGTGGGTGTATGCCAGTTTGTGTTTATATCTCCAGTGAAGCCTCAGAGCCCTTTTGTAAACAAACCCAGATGGCCACCCGAAAAAAGAAAAAAAATGCAATATGCTTGTGCAAAGTGACTGACGAGAACAAAACCCCCCACTGCAGAGAGAATCCCATACTGTACATAAAAAGGGGCTTGATCTTCAGCTCTGATACAAAATCAAAAGGCATTGTGATATCCTTCTGGTACCTGTAGCTGCTGGGTTTTGAACATGTCGGAGTGCGGGGAGGTGAGGACATCGTCAGCCAGCTGTGCTTGACTGTCGATGTTGACTGGCATGGTGGCCTTGCTGGACAGGAAGTTGTTGTAGATTTCGCCGGCTTTCTGGGACAGCTGCAGTAAATAGATTTGTTAAAGGACAACTCAAGAAAAGTATGTGCCGAGTCCATTTCCTTTTAAATCTCTAAAGTGCTTCTTTAAAAAAATACTAATCAGTCTTACAGGATTACAAGACCAAAGGACAGCTAAAAGGATAATTGAGATTTACCCAATGAATCGTGGATTTTCTCGGTGGGTGACAAGTCCTCATGTGATGATAATTCAAAGGTGATTGCAGTTTACAGAGCCGCACTAAATCACTGAACCCTTACTTACCTGCTTTTTATCGGTTGCAGGGACATGACTGAAGTATTCACAGGCCTGCCAGAACAAGATATTCTCCTCACTGAATTCTTTCTTGAGAAATATCTGTAGAAAGGGATGGACATCATATGTTATGATTAAACTGGGGAAATGTATGTAGTTCTTTTTGGAGCCATAATCAAGCGATAAAATTATGGGGTGTAATGTTGTGAACTAATTTGTGTGAGTGTAGGCAGAGGAACGTGTAGGCAAAAGCTGATCTGTGCAAAGGTGGTTTTAAGAAGCAAGAAGTTAATGGTGATTAAAAAAGGTGTTGTGAGCTAAATCCAATGACATCTTTTATGTGGGATGTGCCCACGCTGTACATTTGTACTTTAGCTTAGTAATGAAAATTGAATTTGAACTAGCCTCTCTAAATTACTCATTTACTCATTGTCTGTTGAGTAATATGTCAGATGATTTCCTGTGTGTCTTTTTTAATTGCCTTTCATTTTGAAGTTTTGTTTTGAAATGAAAATCTCAAAATCTGAGGCTGGGGAAGTTTATGCCTCATTGCAAAATTCCTAATACCACTGCATTTAGTTTAAGTGAAGTTGTGAAATTACAGCTTAATTTCTTCTTTGGCATACCGAAAAATATCGCACGCCAACAGGATCTTGGAGGAGCCGCTCAAAGCAGGTGGCCCAGCTGGCCACGCGCTGCTCTTGATGCCCCCGGTGACTGCCATTACTGGTCAAGCTGCTCTGACTGCAGCATCCCTGCAACTGGACTCCACTGTAATCTGCAGAAAATAGGCCAAAGCCAAAGGTTAGAGAACTTTAATGTTAAAGGGTCATTTCAGCCAATGGGGAGTCCAAAGACCACCCCCGGTGAGGATATCTTTGAATATTTATGTGAATTTTTTAGAAAGGTTAACAGTGAAAGGGCGGTATGACATAGAGGAAAATAATAGTTGTTTCTGACACAGTACAGTAATCAAAGAAATCCATTACTGAATAATCCTAGCTATTTGTTTACATTTGTATACAATTTTGGGTTAAACAGGAAACAAATTATTTGCTAACAATTTAATGAAAATCTCACCTGTGGAAGCTGGAGAAATAACGTTTTCTCTAAACTATGAAAAGACAAATTGAATTGTGTTTTATGGGAAGTAAAAAAAAATAAAAACACAAGGTGCGTGAGGGGTTGAAAGGAGACTTATGCTTTTTTACTGAATCTAGTACAAAATGTGAATGTCAAGGCATGGACTGAGGCTACTGTATGGACTAAGATGACACTGCTGAAGAAAGGTACTTCTGAAACTAGTGGCATTCACAGTACCTGCAATCACTGCAACAGATGGACATTTTAGGACTGTGGCCAACAAAGTGGGGAGTGCCAGAAAACAACAGGAAACAAAGGTGGATCTCAGTGGTATTTTAACAAAAACATGACTGATGTCGCACTGAGGAGGGTTACCACTGTTAATGGCTAACCTAAGAAAAGAAATGTTGAAGAAGCTACAGTAATATGTAAACTCTATCAATGCAGGATAATCATTGCAATTCATATGTGGCAATAAAGGCACGTATGACATCATCCTGTGGACTTTGTATGACCTTAAAACCTAAGGAAACATAAGCATTACTGTATGCTTAATCCGAGGAGCTACAATTTACAAGTCAGCCCCTCCCAAAGCTGGAAGTTTGTCTTTGTTTAGGCTTGGTTTAATGTATTAAATCTGTGGCGTGGGGTTATGTGTTTACCACATTGTGTGCTGCTCGGTTAATAAGATGGCTTTACAAAGCAAACAGCCCTGTCTGTCAGACCTGCACAGCAGCAGCGACAAAGCAGCAGTAGATGTGACCCTTTTAGCAAATATTGCTGCTTGAAAAGGGGGAGGCCAGACAACATGCAAACTAACCCAGACCATAGCTTGCAACATACTCGACAAACAGCTTTTGTTACAAAAACTACATCCAGCAGTGAATAGCTACTTTATCCTCAGTAAAAATCTGCTATATCACTGAACAAACATTCAGATTTTACACAGACTAAAGTGTTTTCATTGTGTTGCATTTTCTAGTACCCCTTGAGTTTATCCAATCAGAAGTGAGAACACAGCAGTGGAGAGCCAAGTTAAAACTAGCTAGCAGGTAATCTGAATATAACTCTACATTACAAGTCTACACTACAAAAAATGACTGAGGCTCTTTGTCCTGCTTTGAGTAAAGAGCAGTAAAGTAGAAATAAATTGAACTGAAAGCATAAGAGGGATAAATCACCTTCATATGTGGTATGTTAGTGTCTACTTGCATTTTGACATAAAATTAAGGTATTGTACTCACCGCCATCTGAAGAAGCAGCAGACTGAAAAAAAACAAAGAGAGACATGAGTGAAAGCCTGCCCTCATTACCTCCAGCATTCAAACAAGAGAGTAAAGGTTGGGCTGGTCGTAGAGTCTCTTCAGGCATTCCAGCAGTTGCTCTGAGCTGTGCTTCCTTTGTGGTTTGTTGCTCATACAGTTGTGTCGTACTGCGAAGAGGGACTGGGGTCATTCATTTGTGGGAGTGGGTGGACCTCTCCCTTTACCACACACAGCTGTTCACACCTGCAGCAGGACAGGACAGGACCAACCCCCTTAGTCCTGGATGCAGACACAGACTGGGGCCACTTGAGAGGCCATTACAGATTTGAATGGTCCTCTATTCACTTGCTAATCATGACCACTGAGCGCTTCATGCATTTGTAAATCTTGGATAAAGGCAAACAACGAGGACACCTACACACACAGCATCCACACAAATATCACATGACAACTTTCCATATAACACCAGGCATGTCTAATTGTTTTAAATGTGGCTGACAAATATCTGGTTACATTTACAACCACTGCTTTTTGATTGGTATTCTCTCTTACATTTTAATGCCATCATTGGTAAAAAAAATATATATATTTAAATTACAATCTATAAAGCTTTTAGTGAATACATTCAAATGAATTCAATTAAATTGTGCCAAAAACTCTTCAATACTCAGGATTTATCTGAAAAGAGGAGATTATTTCCAGAGCAGTGTTTTATTTTTTTTCATTGCCTCTTTAAAAGTGTGAATAACCAAGGCAGAAAACACAGCTAAAAAGCATGTGTAAGTGCAATGTATAAGAAAAAAAATGTAACAAAACTATATCCTTTAGTTTTCATCCTGATCAATGGCCCACAGAACAAGTCTTGACATAGTATAGACGACCCTATCATTGCTTTTAGTTTATGTAAATGTAAAGTCAGTGGATGTCCACCACTGACGTGCCTCTTTGTTCCATTTGAGAAGGCCCACATGTAAAAGCTCTATCAGACATTGACCACTAATTGTCTGTCACAGGCTTGTTACAACTCTCTAAACCCCATGGAGTGAACACCCATCAAGCCAGGCCTGCTGTGGTAGACTCCATGTGTACAATAATCAGGCCGGGTTTGGAACAACCCACTCCTTATGTCTGTCCTTTTAGGTCTAAAAGCAGTGCAACCACAAACATCTCATGTTAAAGACTTTTGAGATTGTGGCTCATTTGTCAGAACAAGTCGGACTTCTCATTGTAGGTTGCGATGTAGGACCAGGTTGTGGCCAAACAAGCTTTTACGGCTTAAAGTGTAGCAACTGCATTTTTATTAGTCTATTCAATGTTCTCTAAAGTTAGATTATGTCATTGGTATATGAAGAAGAACTTTAACAACATAATATTATAATGAATAATCAATCAGATGCGTACACAGCTTATGTGATTACAAGAAATACATTGATAACACACAAGTAATTGTGTAACCAACATTTTAACCTGTATTCTGTATTAATGTCTAAATGAAGCTGCGGTCGCTATTGATTTCAGAGATCAAATTAGCTAATGTTTTACTCAAAGGTGTAATTAAACCTTTCTTTGTGGCAGTGTGTGAAGCTTCATTGATTTTAGTGTGCAGTTAGTTGTAGCATATGCATTTTGGGTGTTTACTGCTGTAGAAAAAAATAAAAACATTCAACAAATCCTTATAGACCCAGGTGTCACATGCCTTGTAAATTAAATAGTATATGTGCCATTTGTCAAAAAAGCTGCTTTTTGCCAGTGTAAGTGATCCAGCACAGTAAAATTATCTGGCTGGCGGCACAGTGGCAAAGTGGTTAGCACGCCTGCCTCACAGCAAGAAGGTCCTGGGTTCAATTCCCATCCAGGGCAGGGCCTTTCTGTGTGGAGTTTGCATGTTCTCCCTGTGTCTGCGTAGGTTTCCTCCAGGTACTCCGGTTTCCCCTACCACCAAAAACATGTACAATAGTCCCCCAAACACACAGGGCCAGGACTCTGCAAAAGAGATTTGTAATCTCAGTGGGACTATCCTGGTTAAATAAAGGTTAAATAAAAAAAATAAAATAAAATGACATCATTAGCTGGCTACCTAGTCAAGTTGACTGGGTCATGCTGGTAAATACACCAGCACCTTGTGTGTATTCATGAGCCTGCAGCAGTTAGACCACACACATACACACTGTGAGTTTTCCAACTCATAATTGCTTCCTCAAATCAGGTTGTACAATGTGGTTGAAGAGATGAGCCAGGCCCAGCGTCACCTCTTGTCCACACACTGCCATTGCTTCCTCAAATCAGGTTGTACAATGTGGTTGAAGAGATGAGCCAGGCCCAGCGTCACCTCTTGTCCACACACTGCCTTCCTCTGGTGACACCTCGGGTGACGAGCTGCTCCACATGGGTGGCACCCCTCGTTACAGGCCTTCTCATCTGTTACATATGGCTGAAAGATGGATGTTCTATGAAGGCTCAATTTGTTGTCAGACATAAACGAAATGAATTCAAGTCACAACAGGGAAACCAGGCTCAGTACAGCCCCCTCACTCTGCATTCACTGATCACACCACAACCAATGTATGTTGTTTGATCTATGAGACCACAAAAACAACACAAGTACCACAGTACAATCAGTCAACACATGCTAATGTCATGTCCCAGTTACACCATGTATCGGGGACATTAGATTTCAAAGTGACTTCTTTTAACTTTGGGCCTGTTTAGACATGTGTCTTCTCTAGAAAACGAACTCAAGGTGTCAACTCCCCACAGGCAAACAAAAAAGACTTTGTACAGACCGAATCCCGGCAAACAAACCAGTCTCCAGTCCCATCCACTTCAAACAGCTGTTCAGATTGAGAAAAAGACGAGCAACAAATACAGAGAGTAATGAGAAAAACAGCTGAGTGAACAAAAGGAGCGTTTCTGCTTCATCCAGAAGCTCAGCCAACAGGCCACAGTTTACTTACAGAGTTGAAGTTCCGCGTCCTTTTGAAGGAAAGTCTCTTTTTGAGACTCATTGTTCCCTAGACTGCTCCAGCAGCAGCACACAGACCAAGTATGTGTGTGCGCAAATGCATACCTGAATATTCCCCACCCAAAACTCCGCAAACCATGTCTGTACAAGTCGGAGCGAGGGAAGGAGGGAGAAATCTGAAATGTACTAGACACAGAGGAGGGGGCGCAAAAGAGGAAAGAAAGATTTCCTTACCTACAGCTGTTGCTATAGTAACCCCTCGACAATACATTCAGCATATGCCTCAGTGGCATGAAGGAATCAGATGAATTAACCTCCATTTATTACTGCAGCTAAACCACATCGTCCCCCCTTTTGTTTCCACTTCCCCAGACTTACTTCAACTAAAAAAAAACTAAAAAAAAAACTGAATGGATTGAAACCATATGAATTTTGTCTAATAATAAAGTAAGTTTGCAAACCCACAAGCTAAACTTTAAGCCTCATCATTTGCTGTCACAGAGAGCACCGTTCTCACACCTCAAATGGTAATGTTGTCAACTGGTGTTTTCTTTTCACACTTGTACCAGAAAAAGAAAATTTTTATCTTGGCATACCGCCTCATCTCCACTCCACCACATTCCTGCCAAAACTCTACAATCTTTTTTTTTTGGTCCTATTATTCTCGCTCTATTATTTTCTGGACTTAATTTTAGCAGGCGTAATGATTTGGATTCTGTGATTTTAACAGCCAGCATTTCATGCTAGCGTTCCCCCGTTTAATTAAATTTTTACATGGTCTGTCACTTTGGAGATTAGATTTTGAAATCATTTGCTGTGTGGTTATGTTGATGCAGCCAATCACAGATGACATTTTTATCCCTTCTGTAGATAAACAAAAGGAACATGTGATAAAAATAAGAGTGAATGGGTACAAGAAAGTACTATAAAGTGTTAATGTGTGTGAGAACTATGTTTTTCATTTGCCCTTGAGGCCTTTGTTTACCCTTTGACCTCGCAGATGCAGGTGAGCACATCCACGAGCATGTTGGGACTATTTGCTCTGAGATGCCTCAAGCAAAAACATATTTCTATTTCTTGGTAATGCAAACAACCCCCGCATTGAACAATAATAGCTTTCACATGAGCTCTGAACTTGCCACTTGATTCAATCAATTTGTGCAACGTTTCTTGACAGGCTTTACAGTAACAATAAGCTCATCACAAGACAGCCAATTGCATGTCACGCACTTTGCCGGGCAATCTGCACCAGTGACGGGAAATAATTGCAGCCTGCTATCTGCCGCAAAGGACAAACTATTCCCTTAAAATAACATCAAGAAAGAGCCTTGCATGGAGACAACTTCCTTTTGAGGGAAGGAGGGCAAGGGTGTGGCAGCTGATAAGATGGAAAAGACATGCATTTCCAAAGAGAGTGAAGAGAGTGCTGCGATAATTTAGAAAATTGTGAATGTCAGACAAATTTATCAAAGCAATTGTCAAGTGTAATCACAAGCTTTGGGGCCAAAATAAATCGGGAAGTCACAGTGATGTTGCAGATAAGCGAAGATCTGATGAGGTCAGCGTGGCCATGTGAGGCTAAAGAAAGAAAGGAGGTAAACAAATGGACATAATTGGAGTAGATTATGTCCTGTTATCAGCATTGTGCCCATAGATTAATGGCGACAAGGCAGCTATATTAGATTCCCTCAGGCCGCGAAAAGTTTTTATGATTTTTTAAAGCATATATTATATATATATATATATAATATATATATATATATATATTATATATATATATATATATATATATATATATATATACACACATATACACATACATACACTCATTAAGAAGAGTAAATAATCTTAATAATCATTAAGAAGAAAATTTCAAAATAAGCAGCCAAATGTGTAGAAAGATACAAAATTGTGTGCTGAAATGTTGTGTAAATGAGCCCTCTAAAAGCTTTTCCAGTTGCTTCTCCTAATTTTGAGCTACATTAATTAAATGGGAAAAAAGAAAAAGAAAACACTAAATAAACAACTTTGAAATCTATAAGCAAACATTTTAGGATATCTATGCTTTGACTGATTGATGTGGATCTATGCTTTGGAGTCATGGGCCAAGGAAATAGGTTAGACTTGTGTCCAAGTGGTTCATAAATGTAATCCCTTTTAAAACAATTAGTCGCCCTAATTAGACTCTAAAGATGGGTCTCATTTGCATTCAAACAGAGGCCATTAACCACACTGCCACTGTGTTTCATCTCTTAATCTCCCCGATCGTCCGTAATCTTCCACGACTCTGAGCATTTAGCGGCAGCAGATGGGTACGGCTCTGTTACGACTGGATTAAAATGGTTTAACTACAATGCTGTAGGTGTGTGTGTGGCAGCCACTTGTTGATCATATAGCACTAACAGGAGTGCAGGCCTTCCTCTGAAGAGAGATGTCGACTTTCCTCAAGGTCAAGATCTCATTTTTATCTAATTTTATCACTGTCTGTATTTCCTACTCTTTCATAATCATGTCACTGTTTCTGCTCATGCTAGCTCCAGAGTAAAGACAAAACACAATTTGCTGAAATGGTCATAGCTCCCAGGTTTAAAGGCCCTAGTATATTTGCCTTTGTTTTGTTTTACGTCTACTCCATGATCATTCTTTGACCAATAGCCATGTGGCACTAATGGCTATTGATGCAGGGATATCACAATAGTAAAAACCTTAATGTTAGCAACTAACATCAATGTCTTTCCATTTCATCTCCATTTTACTAATATTGCCATCTTTTGAAAGGACCCACTTGTGGAACAGATATTATGGCAGAGGGGACAGATCCTTATGTTAACGTGAACAAGAACCCAGACTTCACAATTAAAACTTTTAACACAAAGTCCCACTTGTAAAATTTTAAATCCTCAGTGACAGACGCGTTGGTTGAAACACACTGTGTAATAAACTCTAAAATAACCCTGATTTACAAAGCCCACACAAAGCCCTGGAGATAGAACATAAGTTCAGAGGGAAAGTAGACAGAGGGACCACAACTCCTCCCATCCCAATTTATTATCACAGAAAGGGCCTGCGGGTTGGAGGTGGGTAAAAACCACATAAGATGCCGCCACACCCTCGTACTGCAGTTTCCCCCTTCTCCATAAATGACACAAATGGACTTTCCAACCTGAAACCTGACACCCTAATGAGACTCCACATTATTTTGACAAAAACTTGTTTGTTTTTAAGTGTTAACAACAAAGTAATAACTACATATCTATGCACCTCATGGGAGAGAAACCTACTAAGTGTGTACTTCCTGTTCAGATTTTTTTTAAATTACTCTGTTGAAACATGATGCAACCTTAGACGGGTGAATTACAGAGGAGGGGGCACACTTTGGCTATAGTTCATCCCTTCTGGCAATAGGTTTTCTTTCTAAGGGACAATGCTGACGAGTTTATGGTAATGACTATAGGGGGTTGGTTAAAATAGAAGTACTATATTCAACTGAGCGGGTCTTTGTCACATGTAGCATTTTAACCTTTACACAGTCCCCTGAGAAATACCATATTCTAATGTAAAAAGAGCAAGAATTATTAATGTGCACACTGGTTTAACAGATGTACTAAAGGAATAGAGTTTTGTTCAGAGAACCGACAAGGGGAAAACACGGTTACAAGAAGACTACTATATAAGCCAAATCCGCACAATGTTGCTGAAGGACTCACTTGGCCGTCTTAACAATGTTTATGAGTTCCACAGCGCCAAGTAGACAAGTCCTTGGCTGCTTCACAAGGCCGTAATGATACCAACTACATTTCCTTTCTAAAAACTCTCCAACGCGATCTTGCTCAATGGATCAAGTTAAGCAAGTTTTCACGCAATCTCAGAAGCAGCAGGTGTTAAGTGGTAGTATGAGTCGTCCCCTCCGTCTCAGACATGTCTAAACTGTTGTCAGTACGGTGTGATAAAACTCTTCTGTAGCCATTCCTTGTTGAGTAACCTCCACACCCTTGGCAATAGAATCCCTTTCAGTGAAGCAGAGACATTTAATAATAGTCTGAGGAAGGAAGGTAAACGGTGAGTGGGGAATGAATCATTTCCAGAAGTTGTGCATTCATGGACATTGCGGTTCTCAGACTCAATATCCCAATAGTCAATCAACAGGGATTGTGACAAGCTGCAGTGTGGTTGACTAAAAATATATTGTAATCCCAAATGTTGATAGATGATGTCATTTGGTGCAATTGGGGAGACTGCAGTGTTTCTCAAAGCAGCTTGTATTTTCCGTGGTTACAGTTTGGTCAAAAAGCAAGATCAGCAACCACAGCGATCTATGGTCATTTTCTGTTGAGTATTGAACCATGAAGTAGAAGTAAGTAGTATTATGTTTTTATATTTTCAAAAGGGTTAAATAGATTTTTATTCAAGAATACATTCCTGTAATGAAGTCCCTCTGCTAATTATACTTTTTATTCAATCAGAAAGAAGAACTCAGCAAACAGTTGGTCCGTGTGTACACAAAATTTTAAACACAGGCAAAGTAGGTCATAAGTAGCAGCAGGTAAGTTGGATTTTATTTGACAATATGGATGTTTCTCAGCTAAGTAGGTTAGGTTTGTTGTCAGGTTTGTTTGTAGAGATATGCTTCTAATGAGAAATCTTGTATGAGAGCGAAATAAGAGTAAGAGTATCATGGCAGAGACATTTGGAAAATGTCAGACTGCTTAGTTGTTGTATCCTATAATGCTAGCCCGAGGACACATTTTGTGAGCGCAACTGTCCACCCACACTCCAGCGCTGGCCATGTGATGTCAGTGAGATAAAAGTGTGTCGTGTTCTCCTGCCTCTAAAGCTAATCCCCAGGAACACACTATTCCGGTTCATCATCCCAACTCAGCTACCTCAAAAAATGACACAAGAATGTATATAACAATATGATATTCTCATTTTAGCACCACAATCTCATGATGCATTGTAACATAATGTACACTTCAGGATTCAAAAATAGCTTGAGCTTAAAAAGATTTCTGGTAAATTAGTGCAGGAACGTGTCTGCACAAAACCAAAAGAGGTGAGGCAAAACCACAAGCAGTTATTTCAAGTTCAAACTCAAATGAGCCTGTTACACCGCTACTGCACAATACAACATACATTTACAGTGATCCTGCATTTTTATGGACACCCTCTGATCTTCATTTAAGCTCACAGCATTTTTTTTTTTTTACTTCCATCAATATCACCTATAGATTTCAAAACTGTGCACACCATTCAAAGAAGAAATCACTGATGTTCAGTTAAAAGTACATCCTGGGTCATTTCACAACATGCTTCAGCCTAAGCCCGAATTTAAAGTGTGTACAGCGGTGCAGTGTGTGTCATACAGCGCACAAGAGTTCAGCTGGCAGTGGTCAAAACATTCCTCCAACAGACCACACAAGCTAACCACTGTATGCCTCTCAAAGGCTATAACTGCATTTACAAAGAACCCAAAGAAGGGAAAAGTATTAGTAGCAGGAGAGATATTGCTATAGAAAAAAGACAGCATCCTCAAATCAAAGAAAATCACAATGAATCGGCTGCTTGTGGCATTTTGTGACAAGACTTACAGAATTGAGAGTTAAAGTTTGCTCCATGTATGGCGCCGCTGTGCGTGCGTTTGGCTCGTCTTCAGCGCCTGGTGTGTGTAAACGAGTCCATCCGCCAGAGCCGCGCGCTGCCTGTGCGACGCTGTCTGTTTGCAGAGCGGAGAGAAAACGCACACGATTTGACGGGGGAGGAGAGAGCGTGCCGAGGGGAGCCCAAAATCCTGACAGCTACTGGGAGTTCAAAAGCTCCCTCTCTCTTTGCTCTGCTGCCGGTTCCTCTCCCGCCTCCCTCTGCTGGAAATTCCTCCTCTTTCCTTGTGTTTACCTCCTCCCCGTCTCCACAGCTTCATGCCTTCTCCTGTTGGCTGCTACACCCACAGGACAGATCTATTACCAAAGCTGCTACACCTTCATGGAAAGGGAAAACTTCACATTCAAAAAGAAAGAATTTCCAGCCATGCCTGAATAACTCACTCTTTTAACAACAGCCTACATTAACACAGTGAGATGCAAACAGTGGCACAGCAGCCTGTTAATAGTGTCATCCCTGTGAAGTCAAAACACAGTCATCTACAGGCACAAAGCATCTGTTGGGAGTAAAAAAAGAAGCGTGTCATGAAACAGAAATAGCTTGCAGCGGTGGGTTTATATGTTGGCTCCAACATGCTTTGGCAATAAGGAAGGAAGCAGATTTGTCAACAAAAATAATAGTTTGAAGAGCAACAAACCACTAAGAAAGATCAATACACTTCACTAGATTAAACCCATCCATCCATCCACCGCTTATCCGGGGCCGGGTCGCGGGGGCAGCAGTCTAAGCAGAGACGCCCAGACTTCCCTCTCCCCAGACACTTCCTCCAGCTCTTCCGGGGGATACTGAGGCGTTCCCAGGCCAGCCGAGAGACATAGTCCCTCCAGCGTGTCCCAGGTCTTCCACGGGGTCTCCTCCCGGTGGGACATGCCCGGAACACCTTCCTAGGGAGGCGTCCAGGAGGCATCCAAAACAGATGCCCGAGCCACCTCAGCTGGCTCCTCTCGATGTGGAGGAGCAGCGGCTCTACTTTGAGCTCCTCCCGAGTAACCGTGCTCCTCACCTTATCTCTAAGCGAGCGCCCCGTCACCCTGCGGAGAAAGCTCATTTCGGCCGCTTGTATCCAGGATCTTGTTCTTTTGGTCGTGACCCAAAGCTCATGACCATAGGTG
Source organism: Perccottus glenii (assembly GCA_024416835.2). Taxonomy (NCBI): domain Eukaryota; kingdom Metazoa; phylum Chordata; class Actinopteri; order Gobiiformes; family Odontobutidae; genus Perccottus; species Perccottus glenii. The sequence goes on along the minus strand of CM044546.2, from coordinate 16,301,361 downwards.
AGAGTAGGAACGTAGATTGACCGGTAAATCGATAGATTAAACCCAGTAAATTAATTTGCAAATTGCATCTCTACTCAGCCAGAAAGGGACAAACTACATGTGGTTCTGCATGGGTGCGTGGGCAGCAAAAACCTAGATAAAAAATAACCAGCTCAATTCTGCAGTAGCTGATGTGTCACACAGAGCCAGCCTTTTGGAAAAAAGGTCCAAATTATTCTTGGTTTGCTCATATCACGCAGTGAGGCAGCCTCTCATAGAAGCTCCATGATCGTCTGAATTAGTGCTTTGGTGTTGGCAAACTCCTAAAAAGTCAGTGCCCTTGTGAGCCTAGACGTAGTTGCTAGCTTAGAGCTTATCACCATTTGTCCATATTTACTATGGGAAGAGTCCTTCACAATGATACACAAGAAAAATGCTGCAAAATACCTTTGTAATACTCCTGTTTAAGAGCGATACAATTTAATTTTACACATCATATAAGCAGTCTCTAACATACACAAGCTGTTGTTAAAGCAAACCACCAGCTTTTCCACATGTGAAAGTCTTTATATGGACATAATTGCTAATGTCATTTAATGTGCTTCAGTGTATAACAACTGCAGCTTTCAGAAGTGAACCATTTGATCATTGGCCACAAACCCAGAGTTAGGTTGAGCCCTGAAATAGAACTCTAGGATCTTGTTTCCTTCGACACCTGTAACATTTTTTACACATGGAATGTATTCCCTGCCTTACAACTGAGCATTTTATGGTTTCACAGTTAGACTTCCTGGGCGTGGCCACAGCACAGGAGCAAATATATTCATAGAGATCAAAGGAAGCAGAAGCTGACTCACATAAGCCTGAATATTAAAAAGATTGAAATGTTACTAAATAAATAAACAAATAAATTATCCAAGCTCTATCAGGCAAGCGAAGAAAGCAGCATTTTATAATGACACTACATCCCCCAGTGAGAGCATGAAGCTTACAAAACAGCTGCCTCACTTGTTAGTGATGAAGCCAGAGCCATCATTTTTTTCACTCTTGATAGAAAGCTATTAACACAACAAGAATCAAAATTCTTTCAACAAATCATCCTAGAGCTCTGTTTGATACACTGGATTTGTTTTGACAGGGAGCAACAATAAAAGGGGAAATAGAAATCCTGCAGATGCTCTAATCATTTTATAGTTATCTTTATTCAGTGTACATTTGAGCGGGACCTACACAAAACCAGGAGTAGCCCGTTTGAGTAGAACAAGTCTTGGAACCAGATTTGTTTGACTACAATGTGTGGTTTGCGGGTGTGTCCTTGACTGACTGTGACTAATTCATTGGACACACAATACAGTAGGGCCCATTTGGGATTGCATTGTGCAAATGTTTATGTGCATTCAGAGCAATCATGAGATGCATGAATAACCAGAATGTGCTTTTGTGAGCTGTATGTGGACTACAGTAAAAGAAAGACAGCATTAATGGAGTATGTGTAGTTGTGCTGCAGGACTCATTAGTGAGGCCAAACAAACAGGGGGACGCTCAGGCTGCTGCACAAAGACCACTTTGTTGGGACCCCTTACTGCAAGCAAAGCAGCAAACCCCAGAGTTCAAGGTAACGGAAATGAAAGGTTAAAAAGTGGAGCTAACGCAAATGTCAACTTTTAGCAGACTGATCAACTTCTACTGAAGAGGAAGCAGACGAGTATAAGGATATATAAGTATAAGGCCATATACGCGTAAATGGATATATGAAATATAATACATTTCATGATTATGAAAATGACTTCTACTCTTAAGTCTCACAACACATCTTTGTTTTACACTCAATTAAAATCAATTAAAGAATTCCATTGATGATAATGACATGGTTATAACTGCACGGTAAGCCTACTACTGCATTTTTGAATATCTATATCAAATATTAATGCATGAGGTCAAAGTCAACTTCAAGGAACGGTCTGCAACAGAAACAAGGTATTTTTTTCATACCTCAAGGTCATCCAAGGATCTTGCAAGACTGAGGCGTTTTACTGAGCGACGTTTGAGGCACGGACGACAACTCTTCCCAAAAATCTGGAGCCCTGGATAAGCATAAAACACAAAGAAAATGGCTTTCAGAAAGATCACAACAGTGTACACAGCCCTGAATCACGTACAGCAGATTTAGGTAATGAATAAATTGCTTTATAAGGTAACATAATAAATGTCAAAAACAAGTCAATTTTAATTTCTTATATATTGTTCAACTTGTATATAGCTTTTTTCTTTATAACACACAAGCTCTTGGTGATGAATGTGACAACATGCAAGAGGTTAAACAGTAGTTAATATGACTTTTTTGCCTCCATATTTCAACAGTACAGAAGCATATTATCTAATTTCACAGTCTGTCAAAAACATTTTTATGAAAGATAAGACTGACTACCACAGAGCAGCCATGCCTCTCAAAATAATACAGAGTTGAACCACCCACCCTTTCTCTTATAACTGAAGAGGCTGTGTCTGATGTTTGAACCAGGGCATTTAAGAATCACAGATAATTATCTCTGCATGACATAAGCTCTACTCTGTAATGTGTCTGGCTTCCTGTGCAAGATTGTCTCTCTCTCTCTGATCAAATGCAAACTAGGAAGGGGTGTCTACAAAAAAAAGTGCCAAAAAGTTACACTAATGATATTAAAAAAATAAATATAGGATGTAAGCGATTTTGCTGTTATACAAAACTAAGCAGTATTTCAAACACCCAGCTTGTGCAGCTTTCACATCACTGGTTTCGCTCTAGGGCTAAAGTTCTGGGCTTTATGGATACACAGGGACATCTTGTGGGCAACCAGGAGCGCAACACTGAAAGGACTCCAACAAATGACACAACTGACTTATAATAGGTGCTTTTAGATTTTCATTCACACTCACCACCAATTTAAAAAGTGCTATTGTATGACATTTTAAGTGCCACCAAAAACAGACTTGCAAACATACCCACAGTGTCTGGAAACACAAGTCACTGTGACCATTTAATACATCCTGTGCTGGGTTAAACAAGTACTAAAACAGATGCTCTTGCAAGTCAGGAGTGAGCATGCACTAACACTGTTAGTGTTTTACTGCGTCTCTTCCTATCAACGCATAGCTTAAAAGCATGCCGCAATTTTAACTCGCCACTGCTGATAAGAGGGATAGCTACCACTGTAGATATGATAAGAGTACTGCAAGACTAATTTCTTAATCTGTAATGATCTATAAAGGAATTTATATTACAGTCTGTGCGTTTTTAGAATGCCTTTGTGGCTCATCTGGTAAAGTGCATGCCAAAGGGTTAAAAAACTTGGTCCCAGTTTGCTGTCTAACTAATGTCCAGTAAAGGCAAGTAAAGGACATTATATAATAATAAATAACTTTAATGTGGAAAAAGCGAATTTATGAAAATTTAACTTACATTTTTTGGATTGTCCTTTCGTTGTTTGTCTCTCTGTTCAAGAAACTGTTGGGTCCACTCCTCTCGGGGTGGCAGCATCAAGACATCGGCTGATTGGTACCTGTCTGAGGGGATCTGACACATGGGGGGCGGCATGTTGGCAAGACCTGACCCTAAGCTGACACTAGACCAGCTGTTGGCCACCTGAGGCTCATTCTCCTCACTCAGAGCCTTAGAACCCTTGGCCTTTGAAAACCACTTTTGGCTCCTTCGTAGAGGATCTATGAAGAAGTTTGTTTTCTTAGTCAGAGGCAGTGCGGGGGGTGGGGGCTTGAAGTGAAACTCAAGCATGGGCGCAGGACCTCCGTAGAAGCTGGTCAAACCGTCAGGTCCAGGTAGAGACTCAGAAAGGGAATGTGTGCAAGGAGTGTTTTCTAGATTAGGTTTTTGCTTGTCCTTGAAATGGTTTCTTGAGGTGAGGTCTTCATTTGCAGAACAATCCCAGGGACAGCTGGGGAGGTGGGCCCCAGGGTGGGTTTGCACAATAGAAGGGAAATCCCTGTCTGCTCTCTGTTCAGGAGGTGAACTATTACCAATTCCACTGTCCCCATTGCTGCTGGCACTGCCATGTTTATCAGTGGTGCCATTGGCGTTGGCCTGCTGCTGAGCCTCTGCATCCAGTTTGAGTCTAAGTCTCTCCACTGCTTCGCCCATGTCACTGTACAGCACTGCAGCAAAGTGAAGCACATCTGGGGGCGTTTGGGGAAACTCAAGGCAGCCAAGAGAATCTGGATCTGAAGTGCAGTTAAAGCCAAAGCGTCCAGCAATGCCTATGTGGTCCTGATGGCGGCCTAGCTCTGGGTCAATGAAGAAAACATGGCAGGAGGCCCTTAAGGGACTGTCCTCTGGGACCTGACCATTAATAATGTGAGCTGTAGTGACTAGGCAAAAGAAACGTGGATCTTCAGCACAAACTGCCCCTAAAACCAGATTCTCTGCAGGGAAAGCCGCTAGCACTGCACCTGCATCATCACAAAGACGAATGCAGTCAAACATGATTTTCATCATCACCAGAGTGTGAGTGTCCTGCTCTGTTCCCAACTGTCTAATCCTTTCAAGAATACTTTTTAAACAGTCCTCTGAGTCTGTTGTGTTTAAAATGAGCTCAGTGGAGCTCAGGTAGCCCACCACCAATGTCATGTTCAAGACACTCCAGTCTGAATTCACTTCCTCTGTGTCTGTAAAAACAGAGTCTGAGTCCTCCACTCTGGAAAACCCCTGCTCAGCTAAAGTACTCCATTGTTGTGACCACTGTGACATGTCTGGTTCTGACACAGGCCTCTGTTTAAAACTGATGGCTTGATTAAAAGTGGAATTACTTGAATCATGTGATATGGTGCGGAGAACACCTTCCTTCTGGGAAGGTCCCCTTTTCTGCCCGAACTTTTCATCAGCAAGAATAGGATTTTCCATTATACGACCTTCAGTGTGAACCACCAGCCTTAGAGGCCCTCTGCAGCTTCCAATCAGCTGTACTACAGTCTCATGTGAGGCAGCTGACACATCTGTACCATCAATAGCCATGATGCGATCCCCTTGTTTGAGTCCTACCAGGTCAGCAGGACTTCCCTTTAAGATACCACTCATTATACATGGACGCTGCCCTGCAATTGTAAAGCCATATCCAGCCCGACCGCGGATGACCTCCACACCCCGAAGTTCACCAACTACATTCAAATCCAGACGTCTTCTTGCGCCCTCAGGCTGCCCTTGGATCCTCATTGTACTGTGAGAAAAATGATGCACTTGAGGGTTGCCAACACTAGTGTGTTGTTGTCATTCTATAAAACAGATCAAGAAAAACATCATGATTTTTTTTATAAATTATTGATCATTGTAATTCACATACACACATTAATACATTAATATACCAAAATAACAAATAAGAATACAACAGAACTACCTACTACTTATTAAGGCTACTGATAATTAATTTGTTGTTAATTTAAGTTAATTTTTAAACTTTGGTTACAGGTGCTACACACATAATAAATAGCAGAACAGAATGTTTCTGAATCTGCATTTTTACTCTGACTAAATTGATCAAATAACAAAGTAAGTTAATTATCTGTCAAAAAAGACAAAGCGCTTTTTTGTCCCAACACTAATAAAAACGCTAATAAAATCCACCCCCACCAACTTAGAGTGCCAGCTGCCCCCTCACTCACAACAAGTTAGGTTAATGACAAACATACTCTTTGGTTTCGTTCAGCCACTGCTTTTTGGAAACTTGTCGTCTTGCTATACAACTAAACCGCTTAAGTGTTTTACACAGATAGCTTACTTTTAAAATTACGTGATTAAACATTAGATTTAGCTAACCCTCGCACATGTCGCAAGGAAACTGTTTGAAAGGACCAACTTTTTATATTTGCCTACCTTTTCCAAAATAGCAGAAAGTTCCAAAAACGACTGAATATTCCCATCCAAGTCAACAAACCCCTGGACGCTTACATTTTTATCTATCTATACTATATTTCCAAGCAAAACAATTTTTTTTCTGCCGTGATCTACTATCCCGTAGAAGAGCACCGCCTTCCCCCATTAACACAAGGCGAGCAAGGACCACAAAGCGTCTTTCAGTGTAACCATGACAGCGTAACGTCTCTTTGTCACGTGACACCTGCTTCTGACCAATCCACAGGCTTCGTCTATTTAACATTCAAACGAATAGAGACACGCCATTGGTTGATGTTTGATGGCAGTTGAGACTATTTTAAAATTTGCAGATTTTAACAAAAAATGCCTTATAGCTTTATTTATTTATTAAGGACCAGAATAAAAATTTACATTGTATATCTCAAAAATTTTGTCATAAATAAACGAGGACACTATAGTGTATACAACACTATACAATACCAACTTCCATTCTTACACAATTCTTACACAAAGAGTTATAGTAAATCTTAAAATTGTAAATGCAATATATAAAAAAAAGAAGTTTTACCTATTCACATTGTATTCCTCAGGAACCTAACACCATTCTCCCACTTCTGCAGTGATGTTATACTTCCTTCAAATGGTGTGTAAATAATAGCTCCCTGGTCAAAGGGCTGCAACGGCTGCTTGAAAAGTCACATGGGTGCACTGGTTTATCTACACATGCTGTCAACACAACAAATGGAGACATTTGATTGATGTTTATTGTAACATGAGAATAATTGACATATGTGGCTATGATATAATTTATTACATGTGGCATATTCTTTAGTCCAGCACCATTAAAAAAGTACCTTTTTATTATGTTCAGACAGTAGTATGTAGTGACATTAGGTGCAGTCGGTCCAGCATGTGAGAGGACAGGCATAATCCTTAATTTCTCTAAATCCTCTTAAAATAGGCTCAAAAGCATAGGACTTAACTTTTCTGTTCAGTCAGTATTCTGCCGGTGTGTATTTTGCATTTTAACATACTGGCAAAGAAAAATGTGCATCTTAAAGAGAGGAAAAGATACATGTCAAAAAGTCTGAAAAAGTTAGTGTGATGTATTTTTATTTAAGAAAATCTCTCTTCCATCAACACCTGACTGACAAACACTGAATTCTACTTCCTTTCTATCGATTCCTTTCTTCAAAAAAAAAAATTTTTTCTCTTATCCTTAGCTTTGTATACTGCGCTGGGTTTAAACTGACTAGTTTTTTGTGCACTTATGCTTTTTGTACCTTGTGTTGTTAAAATTGCTTCCATTGTTTTCCTCACTTGTAAGTCGCTTTGGATAAAAGCGTCTGCTAAATGACCAAATGTAAATGTAAATGTAAAATACCATGACTTTCTCTGCATGTGTGTAAGCAGCAGTTACTGTACTACTCTTCCTTAACCTTAAATTGTTATTGTCAAAAAAGCAATGTAGTCATCATCAAGCCAATCTCAACAAGCAGAAAGAAAACACGCTTTAAGTTAAAAAAGAAAGTTCTCACAGTGATTTTATTCGTGTATTAGGCTGCCACCCAGAAACATAACAGTCAACAAAAAAATGTATAAAAAAGCAATAATTCAGTAATTCAGTATATATTTATGTTTCTGTGTAAGATACATGCTAATTCATAAAATATTCTGACATACTACAAAAATCAAAAATATAAAAAAATAACCAAAATAAATACTATTTACATTATACATAAAAGTGCCCCATTCCACTTTAGTGGTTGCCAGGGTCTTGGGGTCTGATCTGAACCCATGGCACTGATGAGGCGGATGGAAGCTGGATCATTTTCTCCATGAGATTCATCATGCGCTCTTGCATCTGAAGACACTGGACTTGGATGAGGTTTTGTTGTTGCAGGGCACGTCGGACCTCTCTGCACATCTCCTCTAAGGCTCGGCTGGACCTCCTTTGCTCTTGAAGCACGGACTGCATGAGCCTTAGTTTTTTCTTCTTGAACAAAAGCTGCCTTTTTTCTGTGAGCCGTTTTTTGCCTGTAGGATGTAAGCTGGACCACAACCAAAAATACAATTGTAAATTATCACAGTTAAAAGAATAGTTAAAAATTCTTATATGAAACATTTAATACCACGTGGCATTATAATTTCAACTGGAGGGTATGTGTATCAAAGTAACCAGAAAATAAGATTTATTTAATTTAAATTTGGTGAATAAATGTTAGTAAAATGTAATGATTAATGTTAGTAAACTTTGACTTATACAATTTAGAGCAACACATGTTACCTCTAGGCTACATGGGTAAAGGAATAAAGTCAACATGCCCAAACTTACAAGAAAATGCAGGCCAGCAGGTTACATTTGAGCTGAATTTAAATTTTTGCCTTTAGTAATATAGGCAGCTGTGCAACCTGTCCCACAAACAGACTCTTCACATTTAAGCCCCTCCTCAATTTTTACTCGCATTTCCCATTACCTAGAGCCCTGAGTGCGGTCGCTGTCGGAACTCAAAGACTCCAACTCCTGCTTGATCTCCATCTCGTCTGAGGAGCCTGTGTATTCTGGCATAAACCCCAGAATGCCGTCCTCTGACTGGAGGAGCTGCTGGTCGCCCGAGGAAGACGTGGAAGGTCCAGCAATTGTGTTGAACTCCAAACTGCTCACTCTGCCATTCTCTACTGGCTTGGTGAGGATCTTCTCGATGGTCTTGAAGTAGGGCCAGTCTGGCATCTCTCCGTTTTCACCCTGTGTTGCTTTTAGCCTCCTGTAATTAATAAAAGAAATGTTAACACAGATGGCACATGAAGTCCACTGTACTTGCTACACTTACCTGTATTGGAAAGACATGTTTGTTATTTTCATTTTAATCTCCTCTTTGAAGCGCTGCTCTCCTGTCAGCTGGAAAAACCTCTGGGACATCTTCTCATATACCTTGGCATTCCTCTTGCTGCTTTTCAATTCATGGTGGAATTCCTCCCACACATACAGGAGAGCCTTCATTTCCCCATCAGTCCAGTTGGGGGCCCTTCTGTGCTTCTCACTGTGGCCTGGTATTAAGTAGCTGAAGCTGTCCTCGGCAGCCATGTTTGCAAGGCTTATCTTGGGTGTTGCAGGCTGGGTTTGCATGGCTTCAATCTTTACAGGTTGAATTTGAAAGCTTTTTACAGCACTGAGGGCTGTTTGAGAGTCTGCAGTTAGATTCTGAGCCATAAAAGCCACACACACGCACACAGCCCTGCTATCTTGCCGTGCCCTTCCCCCTAGTCTCGCTGAAAGAGGACTCAAAATGGGGCCTAAGGCTGGTGGAATCCGGTTAAAAGCTTTTAATGCTCCGTGATGTCACTGTGACATCAAGTTTCCTTGGCAACAGGGAGGGAGGGCCTCTATTATACCTCCCTCTCCGCAAAACCACTCCTCTCAGCCGTCCTTTTCCCTCCATACTGCTCTACCGTATCCGCACACACAAAAAGCTTTTAGCTGAAAGGCAGTTGTGTGAGCTGCAGATTGCTGACACTTTTTGAAATATGAGTCTCGCGGGAGAGAAAAAAAGAGCGAGCAGAGACCACGGGTATGTGTTTCCTAGGCAACCGATGTGGTAGTCACCCAAGTAACTGCTCTATTTAAAAGCTTTTAATAATACAAAAGCTGGCTTGACTCACACTCACAGAGAGAGGGAGGATTTGCTTTTTCGGGCACAATTTGATGGGATGAAAACACTCGCAAGCTGACAACCGTGAAGCTCATCAAACTATAGACCGCAGACAAAGTGGCAACATGTGAGAATAGTAATCGGCGTTCTATTATGTTATCATTGATACACTGTAGACAATGCAATCCCTGCAGGAGTGAAGTTTCTGATCACTAAAAACCCCCTCCCTCATAATGTCTCTGCATAAGGCGGACCTCTTTCAACGAACACAAACCTGCTAAGCTCATACTTGTCTGTTGTAAACGCGTTAGAGGAGCGTAAAAGGACGCATTTATCGTTTTATTATTTAATTAAATATAGACTAATACTCGCCTAAAACTTAGCTACTAGCCTCGGTGTGTATTAGCCTATATTTCGTATATTTTAACATTAATAGTGGAATGAGTGTTGTGTGTTTGCTGCAGTGACTTTGTGCCTACAGCTTCCTTATTAGCGCCACTAGCTGCTGTGGCTTAACTCAATTTTGGCCTGATTAGACACTTAACCCATCTGCTGCTCAGTAACATGACAGGCGGACGTTGGTCAAAGCACATTGGTTAGCTTTGTTCAATCCGTCACATCTGTCACTTTAATAAAATAAAAAATAACAATTTTGCACTGCCTATGTTTAGCTCAGATTAGGGGAAGTGAGATGCAATGGTGTGAAAAGAGTTATGTGGCCTTAAATGGTAGCAGAGAGCAGCATTTCAAAAAACATTAAGACTCCTCTTGCTGCAGTTACAGTCAGTTGCAAAAAAAAAAAAAAAGAAAATACCACAAGTCCACGTCTCAATTTACTGCTACCTCCTCCTCATGACCCAATCCTATCACTAATGGCCTGTTTTAATTGTGTTTTGTTATCTCAGTATATTTTTCATTTATTAAAGGAGGCATAATCCAGACTAGTAATCCAAGAGCCAGACTAATCCACAGATAAAGTGATCATTTACTTCCTGTGTCTCCAGGGATAAATCAGTTCTGCGAGCAAGCTCTTAAATCTGACCACATAGAGTTACCATGGTCTCTATTTTAGCTTTCACATTTACTGTAGCTTGCAATGCTATACACACAGTACATTATGGATTAAACAATGCACAGTTCTGACATTTTTAAACTTAAAAAATGTTTAATGCAAACTTGTGCACATAAAACACATACTTACTTACAGTACAGTGCACACAATAGTATAAATGCTTTAAATGGCAGCCTACATTAGTATGTCAGCACATACTAAATTGTACATCATACATCCTGTTAAACCAGTCTTTTGCACTTGCCCATGACTATTTAAACAATAATAAGATATTTGAGGCTGGTGTGTAAGCATATATACTAGTGGATTAACATTTTGCTTGTTTTGTTTTATGCTAAGTCAAAAATATCTGTGCAAATCTGAGTTTAGGCAGAAGGTCCAATCCTAGATTTTGGGGGAATGTGTTCCTCCTAATGGGAATACTATCCTTATTCTATCAGTACACCACTTCCTACTCGTGACGACACTAAAAAGCTTGTAAATGTACCCTTGCTGCGAGGGAGGAATGTTATTTAGTTAATTATTCAAAAACATTTAACAATATGGGCTGGTTAATGGCAAATGTAATAAGAGTGTCAGGCAAACTGTGGTACTATAGCAGCTTTTCTTATCTTCACAAAGTCTCTTTCTGTCACACCACATCAAAAAAACAATGCAATGAAATGTACAATAAAAACAAATGTTAAACATAGGTGTAAAAATGATTTATAAAATAACTACTGTATATCAAATAGTCATAATACAACAATACAAATCAATCCCAAAAGGGAATGCTGTTCTGTTTAAGTACCACTAGAGGTCAGCAAATATCCATGCTCAGATATCCAAAACATACAGCTTCCACTTTTTGTCACTTTATCACCCTTTTGTTTCCATGTAGCAGCAGTAAACACTTTCCAATGTAGTCAAGTTACATTCTTGATATGAAGTCTCACAGTTTGAAAGTTTTTTTTTCTTTTCTAACACTGACTCATATGTGCACAGTGGTCTCAAATGTCTCACCAAATTACACTGTTACTGCATCAGGAATAAGAAACATTTCCCCAAAGATTGAAACTGACCCATGCAGTCATAAGAGAAACTTTAAAAAACTCCAAGCAAGGATTTTGGATCTTCTTCTCTCTTCAGTCTCTGGGCAGACACTCCTCCTCAGTGATGCCTTGAGCCTTGAGCTCCTCAAGAACGTTGTCCAAGTGACCAAGGTCAGGGTAGCCATGACCCGTCAGGTTGGAGCCAAACTCGGTCTTGTGGTGCACCTCGTTCCAGATGACTGTGTCTGACTCGCCCGTAGTGCTGGACGTACCGACAGAGAAAATGAGCCGACGGTCCCAGGCCACCAGCAGCAACCTCAACACCTGTAATTAAAGGAAAATGCCCTTTATGAACTACTGCACTGAAAGGAAGAGTGAGTTTGTTGTGTTGCATGTGTTGCAGAAAGACAGCTACACTAAAAAATGGAACAAAGAGCTCTTAAGGCGATTGGAAATTATTCATTCTATTTCTTTTGCTTATCCCTATTGTTGTATATTTTTAATGATATATCCTTGGCCTTTGATGCCTCTATTAACTAGTGAGGCCCTTTTTAAAGCCACACTATGTCACTTTTAGGCTGTATACCCATTAAAGGACAAAAAGGATTGTTCAAATAGACATAATATTAAATTGTGATGTAAATTTGTGCTCATGTGATGGTTTCATAGTGTCACACTTTGTCTTTAAAAGAGAATTGTTTTCTTGTTTTATGTCAAGAAAGCGTTTTTAATGTAGGTTTACCTTGCGTCCCTTTTCACTGTCAGGGAGGTAACAGTGTCTGGGAAACCCACGTGCAGTGAAGGGTTTTCCAGGGTTTGGGTGCTCTGGGCCCTGTTTTACAAAAACATTGAAGTAAGTCAAGCCATTAACTGTTTCCATTATTTGTGAAATTTATATTAAGTTGTTACCTGTATGCCTGGAGGAATGTTGTAAATGATGCGTATGGTTTTGCACTCAGGATGTCCAGGTAGCGAGTGGGGAATAACGTGGTACTCCATTTTGCCCGGGGGCTGGTTGCCAGTCTTAACCCCGTAGATGGTCTTGCAAGTGGGACACTGCAGGCTGCCGTCCTTGTTTCCATTGTTGTACATGGCGACGAGGCACTGGAGGTGGTACTGGTGACCACACTGTGACAGGCGTCCCACTGACTCAGCACGGGAGATCCCACCAACACCGGGGCCCTTGTAGCCAGAGGGTCCGGACAGGGCCTCCATGCAGATGGTGCAGTCCTAATAATGACAAGACAATGCTTTGTGCTGAGTAAAACTTTAACCAGCTAAAACTCAACTAAACAGAGGAGGTGGAAAGTGACATAACTTTGCATCAATTATCCCAAGACACCCCCTCACCTCACTAACCCTTTGTTATGGTACAGCTGGTACAGTATATACAGCTCCAGGTGTGAATAAAACTGCAGACTTCCTGTTTCTGTTATCACCCACCAATTGAGCATGAGGTCTATGTAGAGTAGCTTAACAATAAAGTAAGTAATAGTTTCATTGATGTTCACCAGACCCAGTTAATGCATTGTTTTAGTAGTAATTGTTGAAAAACTGCTGTAAAAAGTATAACTCACTTCTTCTGGAGGATTGCGGACTTTCTGGAGGTACCGCTTCACCACCTCCTCTGGTGTCTTTCCTAAAAAGACAGAGGTGGAGAATATGATGAGGATGAATTTGTGACATCATGCACATTTTACATGATGCGATCCCATTTTGACTTACCTTTGCGAGCCTGCTTCTTTGTGGTCTTGCGGCAGCAGTGGCCCAGGCCGGGCACAGGCTTGATGTCACTCTTGCTGACAGGTGGAGGGTGAAGCACCAGCTTGGGCGGTCGGGTGAGACATACAGGAAGTCCAGCTGCACTCATCAGGATGCCTGTGATTCCTGTTTACCAGCAGCAGAGGGTTTAAGTGAGACCATGTTTGTTATATTCAATTACAGAGCAACATTATTTATATCCGGTTGTCTTGATGTACTCGTAAAGTTTATTTTTTTGATACAATAATAATAGTTAGAACATTAGTTTTACCTGCCAATGCAGGGTGAACAGGGCTGGATCCATTAAGGTTCTTTACTGGAACTGTTGGTACTCTGAAAATAACAAAAACAACAATGCTTTACTCTTGACTCATTAAATTAAGATGCGTGACTGGCCCGACTGACCCGTCATCTTAACCTAGATTCAGAATCTGATGAGTCACCTATAAACAAGTTGTGCGTAGATCATCTTATGTCACTATATGTTATTAACTTATGTAAAGTGTGAGATTATGATGTGTCAAGCAATACAAATTCTTACTAAAAGTACTCAACCTGACACAGTTTTATTAATAAAATAAACAAAAAAATCTAAATAAAAATGTTGTTACAATCTATTTCAGAAACTTTTGACATGCAAAATGCAGAATTTTTTTTTACAAGTAAAAAAAGGATTTCCTATTTTCCCTGTGCCTTACCTGCAACAACTTTGAATTAGCATTTTAGGGTAAAAAAGGAAACAAATGCGGCAGTTACTAAGGTTAAAAAAACACATCTATCAACAAATATCTAACCCTTCAAACACACAACTGAGTCGGTCAAAACACACGGATCCGACTTACAATGCAATTTTAGATTACTGTAACAATTTTCACTAGATGAGTACTTACGGTCGGCCACTTTTAATAACAGTCATCGTTCTCACTTCCCACCTAAAATCTCAGATCAAAGATGAAGATTTTCAGCTAGCAACAGTTGTATTTTTTATGTAGTAAAACACATAGTAGTAGTGTCAGAGTCTGTTGGGTTTCCTTTGCGTCGGTACGCGTGAGCTTGCTGCAGGTCTCCTTCCCTTTTATAGGCTTAATCCACCTGTTTCCATCTGTTGACTAAACTCCAGTTGTAGGCCAGAGATTGGTCACACAAGGGATTACCTGTGAGTTACTACGTCACAAAGCCAGACTACCATACTGTTGACAGATATGAGCACGTACACCAACATAATGTCAATATACATTCATCAGAATATTGTCATTAGGAAATGAAAAACTAAAAAAATATTGTTTTGGTTTGGGATTTTATCCTAACATTAAAAAATGTACTTTGGTAAGAGCTGTGTGAAAAATGTATTATTTTCTTTCACTTTCTTTAAGCTTGCACATTTGAGCTCAGTTCTATTTCAGGCCCCACAATGGCAGTGAAGTGAAGGTTGAGGAATAAGAAAAAGGTTTAGAGAAAAAGGGTGAATGAAAAGAAAGAGAGCAGTGTCAGATAGCCTAGTCACGTTTTTTCTGATCCTGGCTAATCTAACAGCATTAGTGTAGTTTCCATCTGGAAGCTGGATGATGGAGTCGTAAAAAGGCTGCAGCATATGGCACTGTTCACTCATACACATTAAAATGAATCAAAAGTTAATATTGCGGGAGATACATTAATAGTGATAAACTACAGATTCCTGCTACCTATGCAGCTGACACAAAACCTAGAATTGTTTAGGAGAGAAAGGACCACAACAGCTGCCAGAAACCGAGGGCAACTCCCGTCCCTCTGTTAATCTATGACGCTGGAGCCCTCTCAGAGTTTTCGCTTAGAAACCATCTGCTGTGTTTCACTGCTCACGAGACTGACCAAAACAAAACAACAGTTTTGGTAGGCTTGTATGTAGGCTTTGTGTGACATTACAATAAACAGATAAAATGGTTGTACAGTATATATGTGTCATATGTAAGTGTCATCATTAATTAATTAACTTTGAAGGTGTGCAGTAAAACCTTTTTTGATAACTATAAATAATAATAAATTAAAATATATAATAAATGGGCATTAAAATCAGATTAGTAATAAGCAGGTTTATGTTATTAATTTATTTTATTAAAACGTATCTGCTCATATGTATAAATGATCTTTATCTACCCAAAGTTTACTGCGGACACCTGATAAACTTGGTACACAAAAGCAGTTTAACTTGCATAATTTCCAATCACAACTATATTCCTCCTGCTCTTACCATTACTATACTGTATACTGTATTAATTATAAAGTTGTGTATAGCTATATGTAGGAAGCCCTCCCAGTTGCACCAGTTTAACAAGGTTTTCCCCATGTTGCATTAGCTCAGCCATGTGGTTCGAGTTAGTGATTTTGTGGATGATGATGACGATAGGTGTAAATGGAGCTTGGGCTTAGAGGGTAAGAAGGAGAAAGGGCGTGCAGCAGAGAGGAACCTCTGTGAGGCAACAGGATCAATGACGTAGAAGGCTTTACAAGAGCAGCAGGTGTAACCATCTGCTGGAAAAAAAAGGTTGACTCTCACCTGCTGGATGTGACGTTGAACCAAAACACTGAGATTACTTTGGCAAATGCTCAGCAGAAATGTTAATCTGCTGGTATTTAGAACTAATTACACTGTTTAGGCTTACACTGTTGTATGTAACCAGGGTACAATCTGATTTCAAATACATATATCCCAACATGGAGGAGCTAAACAGAAACTCCTAAAAACACAATTGAATTTCATCCAAAAGACCCTGATGGACTTTCTTTTTGAAGATTAGACTTTCCAAAATAAGCACTAATATCATATATAGTTTGACAATAGCTTTTGTCTGTCCCGTGGACTTTGTAATTGTAGTTGGTGCTATTAGTTTTCTACTCACCCAGAGGCAATAAGTGCACGGGACTGGGCCATGGCAATACGCTGCAGTGCAGGACGGCTCAGTCCGGCCAGGCTGGATCTTGGCGGCAAAGGAGCTGCGCAGGCTGCCGCTCCCGAAGAAGACACTGGACCCAGAACCCGGGCCGACGGCGATGGCGTACAGGTGGAGGTGGCAGTCGAGATGATAGCTGGACCCGAGGCAAGGGTGGTTGGCACAGCACAGGACACTGAGAGGGAGTGGGAGGTGGAGGGGTGAGGTGGATTTGTGGCCGCCGAAGAAAGTGCTTTGGTCGCAGGGGGTGGTGGGGGTGGTGGGAGAGACGGCGGAGGAGGCCGGGTGGAGGAGATGGACAGGGCTGCAGTGGCTGAACCAAGAAGAGACATGGAGTGGGTGTAGCCTCCTCCAATGCCAAAACCACTGCTTCCACTGACAAAACCAGGACCTCCCATTCCTCCGAAACTGAAACCTCCGGTAGCCCCTAATACAGATGTCCTGTGTGGGGACAGTGAGCGCTGCAGTGATGGAGGCCGAGGGAGAGTTAGTGAGTACGACCCTCCTGGAACAGAGTAACTTATTTTAGGACTGGCAGTTGGGATAGGTGGTTTGATCTGCGGTGGCCTTCGCCCCAGAGTCTGCGCAGAGGACATAGTGCCCGCTTTGACACCCAGCACCAACATGCACTGCTGGCAGGCACAGGGTTGTCCTAACGAGGTGATGGCTGATGCTGGGAGTGCCCCACTGGGGTAAGCACTCCCATTCCCACTGCTGTTCATCCTGATCCCCATACCCACTCCAGATAAATCCACTCCCAGCAGTCCACCAGGGCCAGGCATGGAGGTGGTCCCCAGGCCTGGTGAGATTTGGGCAGTGGTCCAGACACCATGGGGTAAGCTAGATCAGACCGGCGCTGAATACGCCGGCAGCGCTGCGTTTGCCCATTGATTTGAGTCATGTTTTCAAAGTCAATGAGGTAGGAGAAACCCAGTGGTGCCAGATCCAGCCAGGGTTGCTGTCGGTCACGAGCGGCCTGGATGGCGATGCCCACCTCAGTGTCGTACACAGTCCAACTTCCAGTGTCGTTCTCCCACTCCCACAAACAGCCCTGGCCCGGTGCCGAGGCGGGGTCGTAGAAGCTGCGCCGTACAGGTCGAAGGGTACCTTGTGACAATGAATGAAATACAATTATGTGATTTTATTGTACTGTCACTATAGGAGTATCTTAAAGTCATCTGAGGTAATGAGAAGAAGGGGCAAAATCTGGCAAATATTTGTGCTATTGTTTGCTGAGGCCAACAGGATAACAATGCTAACAAATTTAACATGTCTTTGTTTGCTTGCTAATTTGCTAATTTGCTAATTTGGGCAAACAGGTTTTTACTAGTAACAGCACATGGTGTTCTGAATTCTGATTGGCTGGCACACTTGATCTGACTCAAAGCTGGCTGTGTTTGCTTTCCCAGGGTCCACTGAAAGACAATATACATTCTGCCCACTGTGAGAGATTTGTAAAACTTTTCAAACCAATCAGAATCAGGAAAATCTGTAAGTAGCTGCACTTTAGTTTGCAATATAGCCATGATATTTGTTAGCTAAACACTGCATTGTTTGAAAATACTCTGAGGTAAATGGACTGCTGCTTACCATTACTACTTTGGCTGACAGAGAAATCAAAAGATAACTAAAACAAATGTCATTAAGTTAATCAAATGGCCGAATCACTTAAACCTCCAGTTTGCAGTCGAGTAGTTATCTACTGAGACATGAGATACAGAAGCAGTTTCAATGGGAAATAACACTGGAATCTGGCTTAGACAATACATTCATTCATAAAAACTTCTTCTCTTGTGATTAATCCATTTTAATGACCCCAAACCTTTCTCTGCCCTATCTGGAACACTCTGACTGCCTTCCTTCACAACTGCACAAAGCCTTTTGTTAGAATGTTATGAGGAAAAAAGTGCAGTTGGGGTCTCTGCCAAAGTTGTCAGCTTCCTTTTCTGTCCCACATACAATGACAAGTCTTTGTAATGAAAGCAAGATTTATACTGTGGTAACGTCAGTTGCTGCTAGGTGCTAAATGCAAACACAAAATCGGTTTGAACAAAGGGACATACTGCATTATTTGTATATTGTAGCTATACATTGGCACATTTAAATATAGGCTATTGATAAAAGCAAACATCACTGCTATATTTTGTTGTTTAGCTGTGCCAGTGAAGAGCCTTGTAAACATAAGAGATAAGCAGTAAAAGGCCTCCACCTGGGGCCCGGCTGTCCCCCAGTACCACTCACCTGTGTCTTGACGGAACTGGTGCATGGACTGGAGATCGATGATGTAGGGCGAGAGGCGAGAGTCCACCTGTCCGAGGACCACACTAGCACAGCGCGGGTCGCTCCGAATTACTGCTTCGATGTGGTGACAGACCGCCGGGCTGTAGGGCCGCCAGCGTCCGTGCTCGTTCAGCCATTCCCATACCACCACGGCGGACGCTAGCAACATCCTACTCCTGCAAGCAGCAAAACACGAAGCATGATTTAACGGGGGCTGAAATGTAAACAAGGATATGCTGGTTTTTTCGCAATATCTCCTGCAGCTCGGCCGTGCATCCTTGCGCACAGCAGCGCTGCATCCATCTTGGGGAGTTTGCAACCCAGATGTGCCTCCTGTCTACGGATATAAATACATATATGCATGCAAAGCATACCTTCCATCGTGGCAGGGTCGGATATGTTGCAATCAGTGTTTCTTCTTATTGCAGACGGAGGATCCAGAGCGTTTTGGGGTGCAAAATATTCCTCCTGGATGGTGGCATCTTACTCCCTATGCAGATGAATGACGTCTACTGAAATCATTTCTCCCTACAATCATGTTAGGCTGAGAGCAGAGAGTAAGTCGGATAATAGGATGCTGGCACTGTGATAGGTTATTGTGATGTAGCCCACTGTTGCAGACTGAGACAGAGCAGGAGTGGGTTATATAGCTACAGAGTTAAATCACCTGCAGCGTCTTTTATCAAAGAAATCATAGCTGTCTAAAGTAAAACCTCACCTCACTTTGTCTCCCGTAATTTGTAAAGACAACCTTTTATTATACTGTATTGCTGTGTACTCTTACTTATGCTATGTCTTATGTTATCTTTACCACAGACACATTTAGCCAAAAAAGAAAGAAAAAATAAAATAGCTCTTCTAAAATAAATAAAATATATTAAAAATAAATAAAATAAATACAAGTTTGACATTTGACGCTCTGCGCACTTCTACAAGTGGAGGCCCGCTACATCCAATCAGCGTCGAGCTGCTTCCTTGAAAGGCAAATCATAATCAACCATTTTGTGTCATGCGCTGTGGCCTCTGCAGCAGCTAGCAAGGTAATTACACAGAGCTCGCCACAATAAACATTTAAGTTTTCATTTGCACCGGTCGATTACACTCTTTACATAACGGATACAGACTAATCGCAAACCTTGTTGCCAAAATACTGGAGATGCCGGGGATTGAACCCGGGACCTCATACATGCGAAGCACGCGCTCTACCACTGAGCTACATCCCCATTGGAGGATTTAACAGCCCATGATTCTTTACATATGTCTGTCGGCTCTTTTACGTGAACGTTGGGGGCAGGGCTCAAGAGCCGACTCTATTTTTTTAAATATAGCCTATAGAAATTAAATCATTATGTAATAATAAAATAATGAATTATTTTATTTAATAAAAAATAGGTTAATAATTCAAAGAAAAACACAAAAATTATAATTATAATAAGCCGAGGCGCAGACACTTCATTTGTTTCGACTGTCTAATCCATATTATGTCTATGGTCTAATCAGCCTCCCGGTCTGTTCCTGTCAATCATACACGGTGTCAACCAATTATACTGCGTGAGGGAGGGCTTCGCAGTCTTCTGTAAAGGACCAGTTTATGCAAAAGTCAATGTCTGTAGCAAAAAAAGACTAAATTGATATTGCATTGGCTAAAATGTTTAAATGCAAATGTTTAATATTATTCTTTTAAAATAACAAATCAATGCATTTTTAAAGAAGTTGTGAGTCATTGTGAGTATGATTTCATTTAATAATTTAATTAGAACAGTTTTCACCTATAGTTAAAGTCATAGTTTTTAGTCACATTTATTATATAAAGAGCCGTTTGAGAGCCAAAAGAGTGAGCTGAGTCAAACGAGCAGGCTCACAAAAAAGAGCCGGAATGCCCATCACTAGTACGTATATTATTTCTTTACATAGGCCTACAAACTACATTATTATTATTATATAGGAAAGATTTATGAGTTATTTCCATCTATCCATCATAACAAACTAAGCTCTCATTGAACCCTAGCCAAAACAGTGAAACTTAACTCTTAATGTTGTCAAATTAAAAACACACATTCAAAACACCATATTATAATTTTTGTTTTATTTCCCAAAGTACTGTAAAACAGGCATATAGAAACAACTATCACAGAAACACAAGACAATTAACATTATGATGCCATTCTGTAATCATGAGTATTAACATGAATTTAATACATTTGAAGACTAGTTTGTGCTGGGACACTGAAGGTTTTTACCTTGGACATGACTGTATCTGAAGAGATCTTAAGAAAGTCTTATTTACACATTTTGTAAAACTATTAGCTAACTACTGCCCAATTATTTTGTCTAATCCTTTGATAAAAACTAGTTTTGTCATAGTTTGGATTTATTTTGCTCAAAGTGCTGTCACAACACTGACTTCCTCTCGATCTCCGTTTTCCCCAGACCAGAGGACACTACCAGAAAGCTGGGGTAGGTTGATCACTCCCCCCCCACTGGCTTCTCCTTTAGCCTGTCCATCGTCAGTTTTCTCCTCTGTCTTCTCTGTCTCTCCCTTTGCCTCTGACTCAGGTGGGACCTCAGTTTGGTCCTCCTCATCTGAACACTCTGGAGAACCATCATCTGAGCTGCCTCCTCTTTTACTCTCTCTTTGCTCTGCGTTATCCTCCTCCTCTTCGTAGCCGTCAGTGCTGTTGTTGTCCTGCTGACTGCCCTGCTCCACGTCCTCATCTTCCTGCCCATCCTCCTCCTCATCATCCTGGTCTGGATCGCTCCAGGGCCACAGCCGGACTCCCAGGCGGTTTCCTAGGGCCAATGCCCTATCTCTGACCCTGTCCCGGACCCCTCCTTCTCTATACACAATGCGCCGAATGGTATATTTCCCATTGGCCTCCTTGTTTAGATGCTTGTACAGGAAAAATAACAGGGCAAGAAGGGCTACCAGGAAGAATAATAGAACCCAAACCTTTGTTTGGGACGCTGTATATTGGACTTCCTTGTCAGACATTTCTACTAAAAAAGAAAGAAGTAAAAAAACAGCAATGGGGTCAAAACAAATATAAGCCATTTTACAGATATATTTTTTCTTCTTCAAAATGCAACAGAACATGCTGTTGCCATTTTATTTAATGGTCAATGGTTGCACTTATTATTGGTTTAAGTTGTAATATTAGATTTTAAACAGTTTACCTTTTCAGACAATCGGTAGTATTTAGATCCTTCTGTGTCACGTTTGGCAGCTTCAAGCAGGTAATTCAGGAACTGGAAGATTAGCATAAGGCAAAACGCTGTAAAGTCAGGCAAAAATAGGCATTGCTCGTTAACAGTTCCAGTAACTTTTGTTGTACACTTTTAAAATTCTGAACAGGAAGCACTTTAATCTTGTTTTTTCTTAAACAGAATGCATTCACAGGAAGTCTGCAGGCAGTTATGGTTTCCTGTCATAAAGATATTTCAACCGCATCATTCGCAAACAGTCTGTCTAACATAGTATAATTACAATACATGCAAAACATTTTTTACATATCTTTTATTGTAAGCAGTTGGTTATTATATTTTATATCTAGTACCAATCCTGTCCTGTCAACATTTACACCGTTTTTTGTGTGTGAATGTATTTCTATTATGATTATCTTTTCAAAATTATTACTAATTTTTAAAGCACAAAATAGACAGCTTGTAGTAAAATGCTGTTATCTACATAAAAATCTGGAAAACTTACCAAAGTTGTCTTATTTTAGATGCTACACTGCTAAAAGACCTGTGGCATTTAGGCTGCATGTGTTTTTAGAGAAGCGAGATGGGACAAAATGAGAGAGTGCAATGCATCGAGGAGGTGGCGGTCTAAGACTGAAAGTACAGATTAAAGGGTGGGTACTGGTTAAAAAGAGGAAGAGACGCTCATATAGTTTTCTCGCCTATCTCTTGAAAATGTGACACAGGTGAGGTTTAGAATATAAAATGTGAAAATGTAAATGTTAGACTCCATTTAATACTGTACATGATTGTGTTAAACTGATCACAATCAATAGAAAACATGTTTAAAGCACTTCCTGTTTTAGGTTTGTTAGAGGACCACAGCTTCTCACCAGTATAAACCAAAATGTTATACCAAATATGTAGCACTATTCTATTGTCAGTAAAATATATATAAAAATGAAAAATAATACCATGTGATGTCTAGGTGTACATTAACACATTTTGAGACTTTTCTGCTTTAAGTCTTCTGGTAAAGACACTCGACATTGTGATAATTCTGTAACTAAAATAGGTATGAATATGTTTAGCACATGTTACAGGAAGCATAGTTTGTGTTGCTTTGCTTTAAGTCTTTATGTGAAAAACACCCACATTGCTCTGTAAAAACAAAAAAATCATACCAGAAATACAAAGAGAGAATGAATGTTTATTGGGTTCACACAGTGTGGTCCTATTTAATTGCTACTGGTTTCCTAACAATGAGGGGAATTAGTGTAACAAGTAACAAAGAAAATAATTTTTTTGTGGAATGTATTATTGCAAATAAAAAAAAAAAAGGACTCATCATCTTCAAACACCAATGTAATTACAACAGTAGATAAGTGTCAGTTTTACTTCTTAACTGTTTTGGCTGCACACACTTTCTAAACTGCACTGTCCATTTTTGTTTTTAGTGTTTAGTGCATTAGTTTAGTTTGCATTAGTTTTCCACAAATGACAAAATGAAAAAACGACAAGTTCCACCTAAATCTAATACATAAAAATATTGTCTCAGAGAACACGCATACGCGGTTCTCTAAAACAACGTGAGGTACCAAATCACGCACAAATCAAGTGCTACCTTTTCATTACTTCTTACTCAAGACTACACTTAAGACTACACTTAAGTACAATACACAGATATTTATCAGCTTCCATTAAACATATCCAACAGAACACATTCCTACCCTTGACTTCTCACGTGGCATTGTATAGTAAAAAAGTCAAAATAATAATAATAATTATACAATGAAAAAGACATCACAGTTAGTAACTTTAATTAGCCCTAATTGTTAAATATTTGTGAACGGTTTAGAGCAAATGCAGAGACCTATTCTTTGCTATAATATGTTGCTTTGCTTTTATAAAATGTTGATTTAGTGCATTAGTGTTAGGCATCATCGCCTTGAAACTTCCTTCAAAGCCCTTCAAAACGAATGCATGGATTCTGCAAAGCTACAATACATCGTTAAATTGCTGCTACAATATTCCTTCTTTTCAAAGACTAAACTGTGAAATGACTTGACTCACATGAACATATTGAAGCCTTATATTCTTCACAACCTTTTTGCCACTACCCTACACTACTTCCACTTGCACAGCTGGAGTGATCCTAGTAAGGCTATGGTCTAATAGGAGAAAGGGGCAGTAGTGAATTTTCCAGTTGCTCATACATCTCCATCTTCAATCCGGGCGAGCTGCCTTTCCAACAACTCGATTCTCTGGTTCTGTGCCAGAACAACTGCACGCAACGCCTTCATTTCTGCTAACAACTCGTTTAAGAGGTCTTCCTATAATGAAGAAAATGAGAACAAAGTTTGAATTATAGTTTTAAAAAGTAGTGTCAATAATTTGCATAGAGGTGTTTCCCAGCTCACCTCTTTCTTGGGTCGTTCACTGTTCCCATCTGTTTCTCTTGATGCTCGGGAATGAGGCACCTCTTCAGCTTTGGGCTCCTTAGCCACAGCGGGTGGGGTGTTGCTGGCAGCAGGAGGATGTGGGAGCCCCTGGGCCAGAGTCCTGCGAGACCAACTTGGGCTTGCCTCTGAGAGTATCTCTGTTGTGTTTGGAAGAAGATGCACTGTAGCCGCCGCCCAGAGAGACCAGGAGTGGCGGTGCGTCCTGCCCGGCAATCCATTCTTCTGCTAAAAGGGCAGGTTCCAGACCAGCTGTATCTGGGTAAAGATCTCCCTGGAACAGGTCTGACTAATGGTACAAACAAATATTATTCAAATCATTCATTTTGTAAGTCCTTTCTACATCATGAAAAGGCAACAACATTCTGCAACTAAGAATGTACTAGCACATAACTGCACAATATTAGCAAAGAATGCAATGCGTGATTACTATGTTACATTTTATGACATGAACTCATGTTTAGCCTGACTTTTAACATCTGTCATGGGACTACAGATGAAAAATAGCCTGTTGGCTAACTCTGGCATATTTACAGTTTTCTTTCTGTCTATCAATATGCACTGTCCCTGAAATAAATAAATAAATAAATGACCTGTTATACTAAAAGTGGAAATGTATAACAATACTATCCTACTGTTCCTACTGGATTTACTGGTTCTACAAACTGGTTCTACTAATTTTGCTTTAACATGGAAAGTGTGAAACTTTCTTACAACTCAACTTTAACGTTACGAGTGTATGCAGAATATTAAAAATTACATCATAATTAATACGCTTTTTAAAAATCTGATTTAATTCGGGTTTTACCTTTCGTGGTACAGTCATAGATATGGGTTCCACTTTCCTTTCATGCAATTTGTAAAACCTACAGAAAAAAAAAACAATGATGTTTTTATTGTCCTGGCAATAACCAAAATATAAAATAAAAAATATGATTACCTGGCAATTTCGCACTTGTTGACATCTACCCCTCTTTTACTAAGAAAACCCGCTCCTCTCTGAGGCTCTTTGCTGCTGTATAAGCTAAGGAAGTGAACATATGGGGATTCCTCTGTCACCTCAAAATATCGGATGGTGCTGTCCCCCTTAAAGCAAAAAATAAACAAAAAATGAAAAAAAGGGAAACAAAGAGACATAGAGAATTTACAGAATACTAATTCACTTAAATTGTATTATATAAAAGTTAAATGTTAAATACCTTTCCACACAGGTAGACCATGTTTGTGTCAGGGTCATAAAAAGGTAAAAGCACCCCATTGCTGGTATCCATCTCCTGCACAGCCATTGGCTCAGACAGATCTTTCTGTACATCAAGTATCAAATAATTTTTGAAAGGATTATTACCAGGTTATTTGCCACAGTCTTACATACTGACGCAACGTAATACAAGATGTTATTCAGCAATGCAGTACATTTACATCAGACGTACCGCATCCCACAAGGCAAGCTGTCGTTCACTCATTCGGCTAAAGCCTGTGGTCAGGATCTTCCCATTAGCAAGAAATACAGCCCTCATGGGCCTGGTGCCTTCATGGACCTTCTCTCTCACCTAGGAGTGGAGATAGACAGACTGGTTGATGGACTCAGCGGTTACTTTATTTATTTAAAACGACATGCCACAACCGATAATAATGAAATAACCTTAAGCACAGTGCCCCTTCGTGGGTCGATGATGCGCAGGGCCTTGTCCTTGCAGAGAGTACAAACTGCACTGCCATCCTTATTCCAGCTGACACTATAGATGAGGTCTGGGTGTGCATCGTCCAGTTGGTAAACAAGCTCCCCCGTGCCCACATTCCATACACAAATCACATTATCACAGCCTATACGAGGAAAAACAACATTAGACGTATTGGATTAGTGCATTAGCGTAAACGCAGTACTTTTGATCAACATGAAACTCATTTGAGTCAGCCAATAGAAATGAGTTTCACATTTGAATGTTGTGACTGTATGTCTGTGAAGGTTCTCAGTAATCCCACTCAACTTATCTTGTCTGTATGATTTTATATTTAAGAGATAGCCCTGTCATATGTTTCTGTGTTGCTTTATTAAATCATAAGTTATAAGTAAGTGAGTAGCTTAATCATGCCAGTCTTTTCTTATATATAAGTAGATAATATTATTTTTCAAACTTGCTTTACATTCTATGAATGGCTGGAAATGTGATATCCATTTCCTTGCGTGTATGATGCAGTATACTGCAGTATACTTAATTTAACCAGTGATACAATGTCTCACTGTGTCATGATGACTGATTCTTACAATTTAAAACATTATATATTATAAATATGTTTTATGACAACAAGATACTAGTTTTCAATGTAAATGCATGTAAAACAGCATGTAAACGATTGATTGTTTTTCTTTCAAATATGCACTGGTTTACAAAAACCATTCCATTAATACCAGAAAAGCTTGTAACCTGCAGTTAAAAGGATGTTCAAGGCAGATGGGTGCCATGCTAGGATTCCTACTCTTTTACTGTGACCCTCTAACGTCACAATGGCCTCGGTCATTGGTGTAGTTAGGCCACCATCTGGGATCTGCCACACCTACAAACACAACAAAGCCCACATTTGTTTATGTGTGACAGTCAAATCAGTGCAAAAAACATGTTCCTTAATGATCCAAATGTTAGCCACAATAAAAGATTACATCATACAGGGTGGTGTGCTGTGGCAAACCAGGCCTGCTCCATAATGTCAATTCCTTTTAACAAACCTTTACAGTGAAGTCCTCTGAGGCACTTGCAATAATATTGTCATCATGAGGCGACCACTGAATGTCCAGTACTGGAGCTAAATGACCACACACAGTTGGACAAGACTGATCGATTCGGCCGCTCTGTGGAAAAAAAACAATGCTTTGTGATGTGTGACTGAAAATACAAAAACTATTGTACAAGTATTATATTTTTTAGAATAAAACTGAAATAACACCTTATTAAGTGGAACAACAAGAAAGGCTCCTCCTCCACCTGCTTCAATAATAACAGCTATAAATTTAGGATTGACTGCACAAAGGGAGCTGTCCCATGTTACACGGGACACTCGGATATCATCAATGCAATGCTCAGCTTTCCATGCTTGGGCAAAGACGTGGCGGAATTTGCTCTGTCTGACGACTCCTCGCCGAAAAGACATGTCTGTGGAGCAAAAGGTTAAGTTAATAGTTAAGCAGCATTTATCTAATTATTTACATGGTCTTAAATCATTAAACTATTGTTCAGATTAAGAAATTTACTTTTTTTATGCATAGCACTTTTCTCCAGCAATAAGCCAACCAGAATTTACATCTGCTAAATATTTTCAGCACATTCCACTGAATCCAGTCAGATAATACTTTCCCACAGAATATTCAGAGCCCCCTACATCCTACCATTGCCACTGAAAGCAAAAGGGGGGGCTTTCAAAGCATCAGGCAAATTCTTTCATAGTGAGAGCCTGTCCCGAAAAGTACAGCCAGGCTCAAGTGGACAAAAGGGCATGATCTGCCTCAAACCAAAACATGCTGTAGCAGAAAGGGGGTTGGGCACAGCCAGAGCTGGACCAGGCAAACTAGTAACTCTATATGACATCTACCTATGCTAATGCTTCACAGTTGTTAGTGCAATTTGTATTTTAGTAGCCTAGGTTTGTGGGCCAAAATAGCTTAGTGGATGAGAGCTGCCGCTTTCTAAAGCTAAACAAGAAACAACTAAACTATTAGGATTGTTAGGATTATTGCATTCCTTTGCTATAATGACAATGGAAAAGCACACTAACAGAACGTCACAATCACAAAGGCCTATACTGTACACAGCGTAAAAAGAACAGCCAAACAGAAGGATTGGTCTATAACGCGTAATTAAACCACTATAACACAAAAACATGGCAAGACCTGGCTATTGTTTAACCGCACAGTCTGTATTAGCTTACCTGTTTTTGAGTATAGACCCTCTTGATTGGAAAATGGATCACCAAAGGTTCGTGACAGGAGAAGGCCAATCAAATAATCCGCCGCCAGCAACAGTAACTTAATCCTCTCATGTGTCCAAGAGCGCGTTCATAGCGAAGGCGCAGACCTGCAGGAAAAATGCAATCATCACAAAACACTAACCTAGGTAATATCGACTTGTGAGTTAGTGATACGTCGGTTGGGAGAAAAAATAAATGTGTGTGTAGCGGAGGTCTGACCTGATACAGCCTGCTCTGATCGATGGGCTACAGCCAATGATGCTTTGGGGCGGAGGAATGGTTAAAGTAGTCAAGCTATTGATGGCGGTAGGGTAGATGGAGGCGGCGATGTCTTCCCTTGACGGATAGATTGAGCAGAGTGCTAGACACTTCCGCCCAGGACTAGATGTATAAAAGACACGCAGGAAACAAGAGGAATACAATGCGTTTCATTATGAGTCCCGTTTTTCAAACCGGATATAAGCGCACCTGGGACAATGATCCGAAAAGTGAACTTGCACTAGCTTTACAATCCAAATCTCACACATTTGATGATTTTCATGTTTAAAATTTCAAATCAAATCAAATCAAATGGTATTTTTTTGTTGGAGATAAATGTGAATGGGTGTCCACATGCCAGACGACATCGACGATCCAGGCTTCAAATCTTGATTAGTAAGATCGCTATTACCATCATGGTTTGAGCAATTCTTGATAGTTTAACATAATTTATAGTGTATGTTATAGATCAAACCTTGGTAGGTCTTTGGTATAATAATGGATGAGCTCGACAGGTGGGCAGTTCATTTGAGCTATCGGTGCCACACTTGTGTTGTATGTCAAACATTGCAAATTTCACCAGAGCGTAAATCAATTAAATGGCAGAGTGGTAAGCGCTCCTGCCTCTTTCAAAGTTTGTGTGTTTGAGTCCCTCTGGAGTTAGTTTCTTTCTAATTTTTCCTATTTTTTAAAAATTACATACACTTGTCAGGAACACAAACTATCCATCCATTTTCTTCCACTTACCCGGGGCCGGGTTGCAGGGGCAGCAGTCTAAGCAGAGACGCCCGCTTCTTCAGCTTGACGGCATCCCTTAAGTCCACCACCGGTCAATATTCATGTTAAATGTATTTTGGTTGCCTTTTACTTTGATAGTGACTTCCGTCCATTGTAGCAGTAAACTACAGTATATTGACGGATACAGTAAAATGAAAAAATGTGTTTCTAGTCGACAGAAAATAGCGTTGCACCGGGTGTAACCAACATGCTAACGTTAGCATCCGAAGTCGAAACCTAGCTTTAAGCGCACGCAACGTTAGAAAGAACATACACACATACAGCAGGGTGTATATATGAAATGTGCTGGTGTCACATTACTTTCCAAGCACTGTATGATTTCTGTCGACGTCTTTGGGTTTGTTGGGTTTTATATTAGATATCCCTTTCACTCTGTTAGCTGTTAGCTCCTGCATCTGAATACAGTGGCGTATGGGTGTCAAAGTTAGCAGTGACTTCAGCGGTGTCTGATTGCCTGACTT
Organism: Perccottus glenii; assembly: GCA_024416835.2. NCBI lineage: Eukaryota > Metazoa > Chordata > Actinopteri > Gobiiformes > Odontobutidae > Perccottus > Perccottus glenii. Next base: position 16,271,688 of record CM044546.2, on the reverse strand, counting down.
CTCATTTTGGACACGTCAAGGTAAACATGTTAGCCTTGTTAGCATGTTGTAAGCTCGCCTATAAGTCTAACGTTGAGAGCATCGGTTTTGTGTTTATAGTTATGCAAATACATCCTACAACACTTCAGTTTGACAAATCTGTCAATACTTTTGCCTAGCGCTGTAACTCTTTGCTGGCATTTGCTCCAATGGAGACAGTGAATGAAACTATCGTTGTCTAGCTACTTCTGTCAAGTTTTGGAAGTAATGACAGTCGTCGCTTTTGAATTTGTTTGAAAGCTGTCACATCCCACTTTATTAGCTACTTAAAATGTAATTTCCTATAACATAGTTTATTTTAATCTAGATTCGTGTGAAAAGCAACATTTACCTTTACTAATCACAACATTTGAATTTTGGTTGGAAATGCTACTAATAATACTAATTCAACCAAGAGATTTGTAAGAGTTGCTGGGTTAAATGTCATAAAGGAGTCTTTATAGATCCTATAGTTAACCTTTGAATCTTTTACAGTACACAGAAAGTGCACAGAAAGATCAATATCATCACTAATGGTCAACCACAAGTTTCAGATGTCGACATTGTTGATTTTCAAGCTCAGCATTTTTTCTTTAAATGTCATGTTTTTTACTTTAAGGTAAAATAATTTGGTGACTTCATTTGGGGGGCTGCAATGTCAGAGTCTAAGGCCCCCATTCCAACCCCTGCTGGTGACACATACAAAGGATGGGTTTTCAAGTGGACAAATTACATCAAGGGTTATCAGAGGAGATATTTTGTCCTGAGCAATGGCTTGTTATCCTACTACAGGTACGCTGCCCTGATAGAAAAAACAATAAACACAAATTTCTAATCTGGTAAAAATTCTTAGTTAATAAACTTTTGTTCAATATTTGTCTGTCTGTATTTACACTCATTATTGTATTATCTAGAAAGAAGGTTAAGTAAAAATATTAAACCAAATCTTTGCTTGGCTCCTTTTATTGTAGGACCCAGGCTGAGATGGGACACACATGTAGGGGTACAATCAATCTGGCCACAGCAACAATCACTGTGGATGATGCCTGCAACTTTGTCATCTCCAACGGTGGCGCACAGACGTATCACCTGAAAGCCAGCTGTGAGATTGAACGGCAGCGCTGGATCACTGCACTGGAGCTGGCCAAAGCCAAGGCGGTGCGCATCCAGGCGGAGTCAGGTACAACACATTTCAGTAAAATATCCATATGTTATTTTTAAAATACAGATTAAACTGAACATTGAGGTGACAGCTAAGATTAGAAATGATTTTAGGCAAGATGGATTCCTTCCCGCCTAAGGCCCAAAGTTGCTGGGATAGGTTCCAGTCACCCGCAACCCCTAATGGGACTAAGCAGAAAGACTAAGAAAATGATTGAAGATGGATTCCTGTGCTCTATTAGTGATCTAATGATATTTGGAGTGAAAGCAACCTAGCACTATCTTTGCTTTAATTTAGAATTATTATTATTTATTGAAGTTATTTAATTTTATGCTTCCTTTGTCTTTATCAGATGACTCTGGGGATGACTTCTCCCCTTCTACCCACCCAATGCTAACTGGCCAAGGTAGTGCATCACAGAATTCAGAGGTGCAGTCAGCCCTCAGGACATTAGAAAGCAAGGTAGAGGACCTTAGCACCTGCAATGACCTCATTTCAAAGCATGGCTCTGCCCTCCAGAGGTCAGTATTGCGCTTTAATGTGCTTTTGCTCTGCTCAACCTGTTTGTGATTCTATTACACCAACATATAACATTAGCCAATTAATAATGAAATTTTGTTGAAAATGTTTGCTGTTGGGCAAATATCTTAAGAATGGTATAGTATTTTAACTGTGTGGATATGTGTATTACAGATCTCTATCAGAACTTGACAGCTTGCGTTTGAGTGGAGAAGCAGGAGACAAGATCCGCCAGGTGACCGAAAGGGCCACACTATTCCGCATAACCTCCAATGCAATGATTAATGTAAGTTTCAATTTCTCTTTAAGTCAACTAAATATGAATATTAAGTTGTATGTGTAATATGGCTTGGCGTTGTTGGTGTTTATCATTTGTCCTTTTTGTGTAATACCCACTCTCTTCACAAGTTTGACATTTTGACCCTCAGGCATGCCGAGACTTTCTCTCACTCGCCCAGGGTCATAGCAAACGATGGCAGAAGGCCTTCCAAATGGAATGGGACCAGCGTGTGAGACTGGAGGAGACTTTGGAGCAACTGGCCAAGCAGCATAATAACTTGGAAAGAGCATTCATTGGAGCAGCACAAGCTAACACAACTGCTGACAATAAAAGTAAAACACTGAATCTAAGCTAACTACATCCATGTTTCAGCTTGCAAAAAGAAAAAGCCTCTCTAATTTTTCTCTCTAATTTAGGTTCAGCAGGACCAGGAAAAGGTGAAGCCAGTGACGAGGATGACAACAATGAGTTCTTTGATGCCATGGAGGCGCCTGAATATATCACTGTACCTGCAGACCCCCAGTTCAGCAAGTCAGTGCTTGTTCCGTCTAATATTTACCACAAAAAATACTTGCCATTAGTTTTAGTGCATTATATTGATACATGAGGACACCACATAAATGAAAACCTCATAAGGTATTGCTTTTTTTCTGCAGAAGGTCAAATAGTAATGCCAGCGGTTTTAACAGTGAAATGTGTCCTGACGATCAGTCGGTAGGTCTGCATAGTTATAGTTTTTTTTGCACCTTTTCAGTCTTCATTTCATTATATTGACACTTCTATATTGCAGCTTAACGAGGAGCCTTTAGCGATGAGCCAGGAGTCACCTTCACAGGAGTTGGTGCCCCTGAAAAAGAGGAGGACCCGCATTTCCGACAAACCTAACTACTCTCTTAACCTCTGGAGCATCATGAAGAACTGCATTGGCAAGGAGCTCTCTAAAATTCCAATGCCTGTGAGTATTTAGTGCCGAAGGGCTGTAGACAGTCTTACCTCATTCAGGCTTGATAGTTGTTATTCTGTGGCTTTGTGTACATAATAGAAAGTTACTGTAATAGCCTTTTGGTGACAGATGATAAGACGCACACAAGCAACTGACGCTGGTTCAATAAAAACAATCTTTATGTCTGAGTGTGCAGTACTAGCCTGACAGCATTCTTCACAATCCATTTAGGACAGGAATAGATACAGTGAGAACCCAGTTACTAATATGTTAGATGTTGTCCAAAATCCGGACTTTTCTTGATTTTCCCTTCCACCCGCTCCACAAAGTACTGGTCAGCTGCAAGAGCTCGTTTGGCAATAGACTGTTACTGCCACGCTGCTCCACCGAGAGACACAGGAAATCATTCCTGCCAGTCGCCATCAAACCTCTGAACTCTGTAAATCCTCTGTAGAGTCACTGTGCAATATTCTGCCTGCTGTACAATATTAAGTCCACTTGTAAACTGTACATCATGTGACTATGTAATATGTGAATATGTATCATGTAATAATATGTAAATAGATTGTTAGGGATATCATAGTTTATAGGTAAGTTATATTAACTTAAAAAAATTAAGGTCTATTGTCTTGCACTGGTCGGTTGCATGTTTGTAACAAAAAGTGGGTTAAAAAAAGTAATTCTGAAAATCAAATATATTGCCATAAAGACAGCTACACGCTTATTTGCAATTTTATGCAAATTGGTTTTGATTGTTACAAATGATAAATGCATCTTGTTCTTTTCTTTTTAGGTAAACTTTAATGAGCCCATTTCTATGCTGCAACGATTGTCAGAAGATCTGGAATATTTTGACTTGCTGGATAAGGCCGCAAAGTGCCATAGTTCTTTGGAGCAGATGTGCTATGTTGCGGCTTTCTCTGTGTCGTCCTACTCAACCACCGTTTACCGTACAGGCAAGCCTTTCAACCCGCTGCTGGGCGAGACGTATGAGCTTGACCGCAGGAGAGAATATGGCTACAGGTCCCTTTGTGAACAGGTGAGATGGCAGACACAGGGCTTCTACTAAGGAAGTGAAACCCCCAAAAATGCAGGAAGGATGTTTTCTATAGAATCCACTAGACACAGCATTTTAACTTCCTTTTCTGGTAACAGACAACTGGTCATCAAATGTAACTTTGTAACATTATGCTAAACAAACATAACATTAGAAGAATCTATTGACATTTGTTATGACAATTTATGAAAACCCTTTTACACACCTCTAAGAGTTGTTTGAAAGAGAATAACCTAGAGGAAGCCAAAACAGAAAATTAAAACATATCTTAAAAAATGTTTTTATATTCTCTAGAGATCCAGTATATTAGGATTAAAACACCTCTACTTTGTACCAAGTGTTTCAATTTCGCCATTAGGGGGCAGTGTTGGTTAAGTGTCCGTGATTAGAATTGATCTAGAATAAACTAGAGTCTAATTATAACATAATGTTTTTGTTAGAGACAGGAATGTCCTGTTGGTTTTGTGTATTTTGTCATGACCCTATTTTTCATTGTTCCATGTTGTGGCGGCACTGGACTTGTCTCTGTCTGTTCGAGAAATTTACCCATTGTGGGACGAATAAAGGATTATCTTATATTGAAATTCAAATTTCACAATGTTTTTTTCATCAGGTGAGCCACCATCCTCCTGCTGCAGCACATCATGCAATATCTGATCGCGGCTGGACTTTGAGGCAGGAAATCACAGTGGCCAGCAAGTTCAGGGGAAAATACCTCTCTATTATGCCTTTAGGTATGTCACGAGTAAATGCGTCCAGATTTGCGTCAAGATTTGAGTAGACAGAAAAAATGTATTTCCTGAACTTCAGTCTATGACAAGAAAAGATTAGTGACTAACATCAGAGGCATCTGTCCTTTTGTTATCGAGAGCTATTCTGGTTCAGACTGATAAAACACCACACAGTCCCTGTTGATCTGTTTATGTCATTTCAATTATTCGTTTCTAGGCACAATTCATGCAGTTTTCGAAAAAGGCAACTATCACTACACATGGAAAAAAGTAACTACGACAGTGCACAACATCATTGTAGGAAAACTATGGATTGATCAGGTAAGATAGAGCTACACAAAGAGTTAGCTTCATGTCATAACCAAATGCAAGGCCTAAACTTTATAGTAGAGATTAAAAAGCCTTAGAGTTGTGTGTTGTAATATTTTGTAAGTTGACTTATTAAGAGATGTTTTTTTTATTTTATTTTTTTTGTCATTAGTCTGGAGAGATAGATGTTGTGAATCACACTACTGGAGACCGGTGCCATTTAAAGTTTGCCCCATACAGTTACTTCTCCAGAGATGTGGCCAGAAAGGTGAGAAAGTTGGACCAATTCTTTTTACACTATTTTTTTAATTAGATTTTTTATTACCTTTTATTTAACCAGATAAGAACCCATTGAGGTCAAGATCTCTTTTACAAGGGTGACCTGGCCAAGCAGTCTGCAGCACATGTCATTTTGAAGTACAACAACAATAACAAGTTTCAAAAAGATCTGATAGTTTCAGATTAGACAGTAGGGCAGCAAAACTGTATGCCAGTGCATGTATCTGCGACTACATAAAGAAGGCCAGCCTGACCTAATATAAAGATCACAGTGATGAGTGAGTCGACTACATCTAGTGACATACCTCAGGGAACAATGAAAAACACTATTCAAGGACTGTAGACAGAAGAAGCACACATACAGTAGATAATACATCACCATAATCAAGTAAAGGCTAAAACGTTGCGAATACTAAAAAAATGTTTGGCTCTGAGGAAGAAACAGGCTTTAATTCTATAAAAGAAGCCAAGTTCTACTTTTAGTTTGGAAATCGGTTTAAATAAAATTTAAGACCAGGTTTGCCTTTAAAAGTTAGGATTGATGGGATATTTTGTCGTAACTTTCTGGCATTATAGAAAATCATGAGTCTGTATTTAAAGCCATTTTAAGATTCTACAGATTAGATCAACAATGTTAAAAGCTGACTGTAAAAACAAGCTTGTGTGATCGATGACGAGCAACAATAAATGATGGTATTATCGTAAAAGTTATGTCTGGCATTGGTGAAGTTATCACAGAGGTCTTCTTCATGTCTTCAAATGGTGGACACGGTTTATCATAATAATAATAATAATAAACTTTATTTTATAAAGCGCCTTTAAAGGCAACTTCTCAAAGCGATGTACAAACAAGCAATACAAAGTTCAAACAATTAATCATGCTTCTTTGAGGGTCATTACTAACTGTAGAGTCATGACACATCACTCTGAATATTCACGGGTGGATGGCCCTCTCTGGCCACTAGGAGGCAGGGACATTTGTACACTTTTATTTTCAAAGCTATGCTTGGATTACTGCCTCCATACATTTGTACTTTAATCACACAAAGAAGTGTTGACTCATACTCCCTGCGATCAAATGATCAGCTGTCGCTCTCGGTTCCTTTTGCCCGCACTGAGTTGGGGAAAAAAGCCTTTGTCCACTCGGCTCCTTTTGCTTGGATTTAGCTGCAGAAGGACTGGAAACTGACTGAGCTCTTGTCCTTAAACACTAAGGACAACTAAGCTGAAAGCAATGGAGACTGCCTCAATAATGTTTAATTGTTTTTTATAACCTGTGTTATTTTAATGTTTCTTTTTGTTTTTTGTTTGTATGTTTATAATTGTGTAAATGTTGTTGCTTCTTGGCCAGGACTCCCTTGAAAAATAAGTTTTTAATCTCAATGGGACTTATTCCAGGTTAAATAAAGGTTAAATAAAATAGATAAAATAGAGGTCGTTGACCGAACCCTAAGGCACGCCTTTAGAAATTCCAGGTATGACAAGGTGGATCCAGCCACCTGAACACATTGTGTTCTGTCTAAAAGATAATCGGCAAACCAGGAAGCTGCCTATTTTGGTGAGCAAATCCTATTTAATTTAATTAGCAACAGTCGGTAATCAACTGTGCAAAATGCCTTTGACAATCAAGAAAAAGAGCAACACAAAATCTTTTGCTGTCACGAGCCTCAATAAAATTAAGTCATTTTTTCTGAACCCTGATTGAGCTGAAGTTAAGATATTGTTTTCTTCTAAAAAATCCTTTAATTGGTCTCACACTAGTCTTTCAAAAAGTTTAGCAAGGACACAAAGTTTGGAAATAGGCCTATAATTATTGACCTCTGAGGTTTACCCCCTTTTTGCGGTGGAAGAACAAAAGCAGATTTCCAGATTTTTGGCAGGTGAAACTCAGATAAAAAATATGAGTAAGAGGTTCAGCAATGAAACTGGCAGCTAATCTTAGAAAAAAATGGACCACTCTATCTTTGATCTCAGTGGCTTAATGGACAAGTTCATAAAACAGTGCCGTGGAATCTATTCCCAGTTGGCCCCATTAAACTTACTTTTTTAGCCCCATTTGATGTTCTGTTGGTCATAAAGGATGGGGACTATACAGTATTTTTTACATACATTTTATTTTTAATAAAATGCACTATTGTATTTAAATCAAATTTAACATTTACTAATGTTACAGAATTTGACTGATTTGCCAGCCTAAATATGAAATAAACACATTTTCCTTTTAAATTTCTTTTGTTTAGGTGACAGGTGTGGTGATGGACAAGGATGGCAAGGCCCACTACGTGCTGTCAGGGACATGGGACGAGAAAATGGAGTTCTCCAGAGTGATGCAGAGCAGTCGCGGCGGAGAGTACGGCACAGAGGGCAAACAGAAAACCGTCTACCAAACACTTAAAGCAAGGGAGATTTGGAGGAAGAACCCTCTCCCGTAGGTTCATTGGGTTTGACACTATCTACAGCGTTATGAAGCGTGTGATGAATTGTCATGTACCAAATCAAGGAAGTATCAGAATACAATGTTATCAATAAGGAAATACACATTTTACTTTCACTCGCTTTCACTCTGTTGTGTGACCTCTTGTAGCTCAACCACTCTGTTTATTTAAAATGCCTGTGTTGCCTGTTGACAGCGAGGGAGCGGAAACCATGTACTACTTCTCTGCCCTGGCTCTGACCCTAAATGAGGCAGAAGAAGGAGTGGCGCCCACTGACAGCCGCCGGCGCCCCGACCAGCGCCTGATGGAGGATGGTCGGTGGGACGAGGCCAATTCGGAGAAGCAGCGCATCGAAGAGAAGCAACGAAGTGTTCGCCGGGAAAGAGAGCGGGAGGCAATGAGCCAGCGCACATCCAGCCAATCAGAAGAAGGTGAGCGTGAGTACATATTGGGTTTTAAAGCTTACCCTTTGCGTTCCCCACTTTTCATGGGGTACATCCTAAATTGAAGGGGTAAAAAAACGGTCTCTGTGGTCCCTTTCTTTCCAAAAGCTGTCGATGAGGACATTTTTGCTGATACATCTTTAAAATGCAAGTATTTCTCACTCTGTCATTACTTTAATTTTCTTTTCATTTTCTATATACACTATTGTTTTATTTTTATTTTTGTTAACATTATTTCTCCTCTCCCAGACTCACCTCATGAAAACTACAGTGCACTTTGGTTTGAGCGGTGTGAGGACCCGATCAACGGTGAGCAGGTTCATATCTACAAGGGAGGCTACTGGGAAGCGAAAGAGCACGGCAGCTGGGAGGGATGCCCTGACATATTTTGACCTCAGCATCTTACTCCAAAGTGCCCACAAGTGACTGATCATCGGAGCTACTCGGCAGAGAGCAATTACAACCACATGGCCTTTGACTTGTATGGCTGCAACCTCACAACACCTCTCCCCATAAAGAAGTTTGGAAAGTCACTGCTGGTCCATCCACAGGGAAAACAGGCTTCTCTCTCAAGACTTCCTCATCTGTTTTGTATCCTTCCACAGTGTCTTAGGCTGCTGCACCTTTGAGAAACTCTAAGAACTTTTCAGTGCTGTTGTGCTTTAAGGTGAGCACAAATTTGGGAGAAAATGGATGGCTACTTCCAAAAAAAGGTTGTAGTCTCTGTGCTTTGTGCTCAGCAGTTTGTCTTTGACTCACTGTTGTGAGTCGGTGTATTGTTCCTGTTGTCTACCACAGCATTGTTTATTATGTTTGTAGTAATTATTATAAAATCTGATTAATTTATATTACATTTCTATATCTACATATATATATGATGGTAAAAATTACATGCAATTGTCAACCGGTGGCCTTCAAGACATAAGCAAATATTTCTGGTCTAGCTCTGATTTAGTATCTGTAATGAAGTTAAAGTTAGTGTGTATGAAGCCTATCTGCACTTTCATCACAAGACTGCTGCAGTCTGGTGTGGTGTGTTTATTTGGCTTTTAAATCAATGCTGGTACTGGTTGATCAATCCTATAGTTGTTTTTATTATAGATTCTTTTACCTAAGGCATCTACAAAATGAAATCATGATGGCCTTTTTCTCTGCCTTAGAAACAAGCATCTCACAAAGGCTTTTTTAATTATTTGAAATCACGTGTAAGAAAAATCTTCACAATAGTGCAATTTTAGAGACTAACTATTAATGACATCAATTGTTTGGAAAAGTATGAACATTTTGTGAGATTATGGTAATGGCGATTCCATGCTGCAGGAGTGTATTAGGGTTATTTAGTGGGATTTAATGTTAAGTGTTCAACAGTAAAAAAAAAAAGTGTGAACATAAAGAAGCAAAATGATTGTGACAGCGTAATGAATTTGAGTTGTGCATATGCAAGTACATTCTAACACCAAAAACATGGGATATAGCGTGCAAATGAGTGAATGTGCGTTTCATAATTTTGTTTGTAAGTGTACTTAAAATTAATAAACAATTTAAGAGCATTGTAAATAACTATGATTTTTATACATGTATCAAAAAATTATGCAATAACACTGGTTGGTCTTTTTTTATTCTTTTGGTTTCTTGCATATTCTTGGAGCTCTTCATTTTCAAAAAAAAAAGGGAGTTTTCATACGGTCTAAAATGAGGTGTGTTCAGTATTTTGTAACGAGGAAATCAAATGTAATAAATACATGCTGTGATGTCAAACAACTTCTGTAGCTTTTAATAGTTTCTACGTAATTAACTAACAGTCGTATTTGGTGGTTTGGAACAGAAACTGGTTTGTCAGGCCCAGTTTACGTTCAATGGTTGCACACGACATGTTAGCCATGCAGTGTCCTACAGTTTTATATTTATTAGCACATTAAAATGAAAAGAACTAGAGTAAAACATATTTATCACAGGACAAACTGCCCCTGTAAAATCTATAAAGTAAGATGGCAATGGGATTTACAGTACATTTAGATTTTAAATCCAAACACTGTTTTGCTGCCAAAAACTTGTTTTGTTGCCAAAAATGTTCGCTCTTCCAACGGACGCATCACAGGCGCCTCTCCTGCTGGAATGTCTCCATGCCTGCATATTTATTTTCATCTAAATTTCTAAAGGCTGGACTGGAACCTACTATCCTATACACAGAGTAGAGGAAAACATCTCCCCTGTTTGGGGAGATAGGGAAAAATCAGGGAGGGGTTTCCAGTTGGACTGACCTGTGACATTTGTGCTGGAGAGAGGGATGGGAATGCTGAATCAGGAAAAGTGCACGGGATAAAAAAGGAAAACTGCAGGGGAGAGAAGACAGACAGGGTAAGATGTACTGAATAGAGCTTGTGCATGTCATTTTGGAGATGACACAGTTAACCTTGAGTTTTCCTCCACAGACTCACCGTACCGTTGGAACTTGAGCCCAGTTCAGCACTGCAAGCCACCACAGTGAGGTACAATTTCACAAATCAATATTCTGGTTGTTGCTGCATTTCTTACAGTGTACTCCAAACTAGGAACATTAAATTGAATGATAACCACCTTTACCCGCTTTCTCCATCAGATGGAAACACAGGAGGTGGTGTGTCTACCGAGGCTGTCCCAAGTAGCTGTGTGTGGTGGTACCCATGGAAACGAACTTTCAGGAGTCTACTTAGTGAGAGAGTTTATGCAAAAACGAAAGGAGGAGGGGAATGGCACTGGTGAGGAGGGGAATGGCACTGGTGAGCTTGTGTCACCTTTACTGGTGTTGTCCAATCCTCGGGCCATGCAGCTGTGCCTCAGATACGTCGAGGCCGACCTGAACCGCTGCTTCGCACGTGCTGCCCTCAAGTAAGGCCCTTTATTGTAAAGTTTGTTGTAACACTAAGCTTTAATAGCGTCCTGCCGCCTCTCTTTTCCCCCAGCACGCCCTTATCAGAGAGAGACCCATACGAGGCGATCCGGTCTCGTGAACTCAATGCCATGCTGGGTCCCAAGGGGAGTCCAGACGCAGTGGACCTTGTGTGTGACCTCCACAACACCACAGCCAATATGGGCTTGTGCCTCATTGCAGAATCAGACTCAGACTGGATTTGCTTGCACATATTTAGACACCTACAGGCAAGTGAAAAATACACTGATAAAGACAAAACCTTAAGGCACCACTTCTGGCAACATGTTGTCTTGTGCTTCATTTACAGCGGTGTATTCCAGATATACCTATTAGATATGTACATTTAGATCATTCACCTGATGATTCATACTCTCTGGATTCAGTGGGAAAACATGGCTTTGGTATGTGTTATTTCTGATCAAATGCAAGTTTTACAGAAATAATATATGAGATAACAGAACATAAAAATAAATATATGGTAAAGATAATCAACAAATTAAAGATAATAAAGACAATTAAAGATAATATTCAAAGAGAACATACAAAAACACACACTACATATTTATAAAAGTTCAGACACTTAAATGAGTTTTGAATTTTTATTGTAATATTACATCCATTTTTTTCCCAGCAATGGAAATCGGTCCACAGCCCCATGGTGTTGTGAGGTCAAATGTCTATACAACAATGAAATATGGGGTCCAGCACATGCTAGACTGGATCCATTTGTTCAATTCAGGTAAAGAAGTACTTTTGCAGTGTTCAAACATGTCATATTGACTTTTCTGATCTTCTTCTGCAGGTGCTGTTTTCGAAGGAGGATGTGTCGATGTGTTTACGCTGGTCAAGCACGTTGACTACCCGCGTGACTGTAAGACTCATGATATAATAGCAAGCATTCATCCTCAACTTCAGGTAAGAACTGAAAGAAAATAGAGATTAGATTAGATTGTATTGTAGAACACAAACAAACGCAAAAAAAAAAACCCCAGTGGCAACAATTCTAATGACAACAATGAGGAACAGCTGCCATGTTTATAGACTCTTTGTCTTGACATTTTTCTAAAGCAGTGGGTTGTATTTTTTTAAAAAGAGCTCTTTGTTTTAATAATTGCTCTAATGGATTATTCATTGTTATAATAACTTCAAATCTGAAGCACACACAATTATTAACATATTCATTTACTGAAAGTGTGGGAAACCTGCATCAGGAAGTATACACAGCCCCTATTATTATCCACTTGTTAAAAGATTGATCTAAATGATATAACACTTGTCTAGTTCCTGTTGATCAAATGTCAGACCTTGAATGTTGTGTTAACTAAATAATCTGACATCTGACCCTGGGAGTCATGCAGAGCTTTGTTTTGAATGGCTTAAGTCTTAAGCCTGTCTATAATTACCTTAATCCAAAAAATATGACTGAGGCATAATTATGGAATCAAGAAAATCATGTTGGTCAAACACAAATGTGTCAAGTACTTAACTTAGTAATTTACAGTATATTGTTTGTCCACTCCGCAACAATAGCACCTTTTCAACTTGTCTTGTTTTGAAGGATCGTGACTTTTGCCTGTTGAACCCAGGGGACCCACTTTTCCAGACTTTCTCTGGTGAAACCACACTGTACGAGGGCAAAGAAGCTCTTTACCCGTTCTTTATAAATGAATGTGCTTACTATGAAAAGGGCATTGCTCTTTCCCTTGCGAGAAAGAGGCGTGTGAAGATACCTACAGTTTGGGTGAAGTCGGAGCTGGAGCAGCAAGAGATTATGCAACAGTGCGTATCAGAAGAAGAGTGACCTTACAAAGAAGTTACAGACTGAGAAGACTGTGAAATAAATTGCAAATAAACTGTTTATTGAAATGACAGCTTGAAATGACATGTGTATCATTGCATACTTCTTATATTGGTTTAGAAAACGTTCACAAAAGCACAATCATACATTTGGATTGATGCACACAATAATAAATTCAGGGGTTTAAAGACTTATTAATATGTACAATTCGATACATAATTGTTCCCAGAGTGCAATATTTCACAGCCATTCTTAAGATTCTGATATATATAAATTACATTGTCAAAAATAGAACTTCACTATCGGTGACTACAGCAATATCAGGGTATATTCAAAATAATTTAGGTGCAAAGTAATACTGTGGCTTCTCACATGATGGCTTTTAAAGTACATTCATAATGCAAAAACAGGATAAAACACTTTCCTTTTAAATCCTGTTGAATCTGTGATTTCATGATTTGATTTTTGCTATCAGAAAATTGAATTGTAACTAATAAAAAACAAAACAAATACAAAAGAATAAATAAACACAATTTACATTGGGATATAGCAACCAATAAATATTGAAGTACAGCTTACAACTAATCCACTTAAATACTTAGATAAATAAAAAAAATTCAAGGTTTGCTACAAAAGCCTACAAAACAAGAGTTAAACTTGCTTAAAAAAAGACAACAAAACAAAACAAACAAAGCACTGCACTTGAAAATTATTGCCATAGCAAGACACTCCTAAATGCTTCCAAAAGTCCCGTTCTCTAAAGATAGCTCAAAGCAGCTAACAAAGACAGAACACAGCTTTTGTTATCAATAATGAGGATGTGGTTGAGATCTGATTACGGTTTAACGTAGGGTGTGTCTGATACGCAGGCTTGTCTTGGTTAAGTGTCTGTGTTCATTACAACCGGCTGTGCAACTTTGTTGTTTCACAATAACAACATAACAATATTGTTTTTTGCGATACTAACAAAACCTGAGAACTTTGGTGCACTAAAGTAGGTGTAAATATAGTAAGAAACTAGGACACTGCTAATGCTTTCTAGTTTGGGCTCGGTACACACACAGTGACATTATAATGCGGCAGATACGGTTATTTTGGGACTCCACATGCACTTTAATCCATTAGGGTCACAACGTACAGATTAACCCACATCCCGTTACATTGACATCATTAGAAAATGCATCTTGGTTTAGAGTGTGGTATTAAATTAAACAGGGGAGATAAGAGACATGTCCATCTATGCTACCCGGTAGGCAGTCATGCGATAGTAGTTTTGACTGTGGCTGCGTGCCGCCCACACCAGCAGGGCAGCGGCCATCATGTGGAGTGGTGAGGAAATCAGGGCCAGGTACAGGGACCAGCCCAAAGAACCGTCCACCTTGTCTGGTAGCATGGATACTCTGTGGAGGAGGTCCATTCCTGCCAGATAGCAACACACTGTGGCCAAAGTACAGAGACCTGCGGGACACAAGATTGGATGTATGTTTTTAGATTAATCTGTTCCCGTTGGTTGAACTTATTTGTTAATGTGATAAATACAGTGGTGGCTGAAATGATTACAACACTTGGCATACATGAAAACATCAGAAAAAAGAGAGTATTCTACCACATTCTGCTATGGTCCTATTGTTCTATTGTCCTGGATTCCAATGACCCTAAACATTCCTCTAACTATTGATGGAACTACCTATGAAAGTAAAAATCTGTTGGAACATTATAAATGATGGACTGGCCCCCTCTAAGTCCAAACCTTTTGAGTATGTTTGGGGCGAAATAAACAGGACAGATTTATTTTACATTCAAAGGAAAGCCTAATTGTTGAGTTGTTGCAGTAGTGTTGATGTTCTCAGTTGATACATTGACACTATGCCTGAGCGATGTGCTGCAGTAACTGCTGCAAAAGGTGGACATACCATTCACTTCATATGATACTGTATTTGTTGTAATCAGAGCAACCATGTTTTATGAAATCAAAAATGAAATCAAATTTCCGAGAAGATTTGTCTTGAGTTTAATTAGTAAAGCTGCTTTACAAGAAATGAGTTTAGGTGTGGTTAGATCATGAAAAGGATGATGGACAACTGAGCTTAGTGAGAACTGTCATTACAAAATCCCTAGGATTACTTGTGTATCACTTTGACAATTGGTTACTGTCCCAAACAATTGTTGTATATCATTTATTATAAATTCAATATCTTTATTATCATTATTAGATATTTTTCTCCTAGTAAGGACAAATAAATACCCATAAGCTCATTTTTATCTGTTTATTGATAATATTTTATAAACCCTTTAAAAGATTGATGTTTTCCTGGTTTGGGGCTGTTAAACAAGTCTTACCAGCCATTAAATGAAGTACTCCGATGCCCAAGGTTGGGGCGAGGCTTCGACAAAGACAAGCACAGAGCCCGGTGAGGCATGCCAACACAACCAGACCCAGAGATACCAGAGGCAGCAGAAACTGACACCTCCACAGGTCTATATATAAATACATAGACAGGAAGCAGCTCATTATGAGTGGGTTACATCTTGTTTTACATTCTTAATAATAACTAACACAACCACACACAGATTACAGATATAAACACATCATTATTAGATTTCATTATTAGATGCACTTACAGGTACGCAGCAGGTCTTCTCCGCTGTTGTGGTTGCCCGGTTCTTTGTACTTGGGAATAAACTGCTGAGGTAGAGTGAAGCTTCTGCACTCTAGCACCAACTTGGTATCTAAAGGAGTTCCGTTTAAAACAGATGTGTAAGACAGTTTTTTTTTTTTTTTGTATGGGAGCCCAAGCCCACTTTTATTAATTTCTTTCATATGTTTAAGCTGCCCTTGGACATGACTAAAGACATTCAAATCATTTAAGTTTCATCCAAGAAAATCTATCCAGGACTGCACTTTTAGTCTCAAGATGTTATTGTCCATTAGTTGACTCATGGTGGAATTTATTTATAGTGCACTTTTGTCTATTGTATGTGATTTTGATTATTTATTTGTTGCAAGTTTTTTAAATGAGTTCCTTGAGTTATTGTCAAATCAACAGATTTCAGAAGAAAATCTCAACTGACCTTCCTCGACTAGCTTCTGACTTTTTGTAATAATCTCCATATACTTAAGAACATTTAGGTTTTGTATCTTGAAAATGACAATATTCCAGGCATATATTTTAAACTTTTTTGCATTGTATTGTTCTGCACTGTGGGGGGCCTTTAATCAGTAAAACATTTTCCCTAGTTTTCATAGCGCTAAAAACAATGATTTAAAAAATGTATACTTTGTTTTTTTTATCTCCACAATAAAGCACATCAGCATTTTTTGTTGATATAATTCAATCATTTGATCAATTTATATTGTTTATTTGAAAGAAATTAGTATTAAACATAAAAAAGCAACTTCATAACTGTCTTTATGCTCATATTGATAATGTATAAAAGTCTACAATGACAATAATGAGATCAGAACTCATTGGTAAATAATAGAAAACAGGACAGTTGTCAGGGCAAACAGGCATTCCCAGATAAGTCTGTTATTGCATTGTTCAGGCCTAGTACTGGTTGGTTTGCTATGACGTGTTTGCAGGTATTTATTTGTCAAACAAGGTGAGATAAAACTGTATTATTAACAGCTGGAGGTAGACACTTACATAAGAAGTTCAGTTACATGTTACTAGTGTCAATAGCTTTTTGTAGGATGTAGGACTAGCCATGAAACCTATTTATTAAAACTATATACTATATATTTGAACTCATGCCAAAGGTAGGGTAAAAATATAATAACTATACAATGCATGGTTCTGTACAGAAAACCTATGACCTAAGTACAGGTAGGCCCTCTCAGTGGAAGATAACCTGTTCTGTCTTGTGACCTAACGTAACCTAAGGAACTAGTCTACACGTGAGCGGGTTACGTAAACCTACCTGGCTCTTGTACCAGTGAGCGTTGGCTGGCACAAAAACACATCGCCACCAAAGGCCCACCGTCCCATTCAGGCGGAAAAGCGTGTCGCTGTAGGTTTTCTCGTCAAACTCCCCATCCATGAACTCCTCATACAGAGAGCGCAGCTCCGACACGTTGGCCTCCCCTCGCACCGTGGGGCTGCTGTACTGGTACCAGTGTTGGGTCCCGATGGCCACCGACAGATATACGGTGGCCAAAAGGCTTAACACACAGGCAATGACCAAAGCTGTGGCGTAGCGGTTGTCTACCATTGTTCATTGAGCCAGTGGCACGTCAAAGGGGATTAAGTGATGCCAGTGGCAGAACAGAGGCTAAGTCCTTCCTGACAAGAGCTGTTTCAAAGTCACTCTAACATGGTTATTTACATTAATGATTTATACTCATATTCATCACCGAGCATGTAGTGAGCGTCAAAGCCTCACAGTCGGGCTTCCCGTGTCCCACTTCCACAGATGGTTGCTTGCCTAACGCTGAGAGCTTGCAACAGATAACACATACCACAGTTTTGTCTGCAAGAACAGCCGTAGTCTGGACCACAGAAAGCAACACAGGAACGTAAAGTGTAAGGTTATAAGCAAAGTTGGTTTCTATATTTAAGTGCATGGGTTAGCTTTGGAAGCTGGGATGATGCTGGCTGCTTCCTGGGCGCCTGAACTGTAAACACACACTAATCCATGTGTTTTCCTCTTCCGGTTCCGCAGAGATAAAAATACCCCTCTGACAACTTTATCCCAACAAAGAGATTTAGCCTATGCCATGATTATGGAATAAGAGTCAAGATTGTAAGACTCACTTTCATGAAAATGAACAAAAAGTTTAATTCTTATCTTATTAATAATAATAATAATATTATTACTATTATTATTACTACTACTATATTATATATTATTATTAGCACATAAATAACAGACTTATAAAAAAGATTTAAACGGATTTCTCTGCTCAGGGATACGCTAAGAAGAAGTCCCCCTTTGATTAATGGGCAACACAATAATTAAATCTATAAAATTTGTAGATGTCAACATCCATGTCTGCTTACACACACACACACACACACACACACACACACACACACACACACACACACACACACACACACACACACACAAAAATGACAAGTACCACAGTGATATATCGGTAAAATAACTGTATTCAGATCATTGTAAGTTTACACAAAACACATTAACAAATTCCGGAAAACCTCACAAAATACAATTATATATATCTTATTATATACTAACCATATGCCCAGGTAATGGCTTACAATTAAAAAGCTTTAAAATCTTTTCAGTAAAATGAAGAGTATACATAGTCTCCTTTATAATGTTAAGAAAATACTGTTCATTTAAAATTACTGCAAAGTATATTATTATTATTATTATTATTATTATTATTATTATTATAAAGTAAGCAAATTACATGAAATACATAGCCCTGCTATTGAATTTGTGTGTACCTGATATAAATATAGTTTCTTACTTCACAAAACATATGTAAAATGTGTAAATGTGTAACCCCAAAAAATGTGGTACATAACCATGGTGTGGTGAGGTAAAATGTACTGTAAATCCTTTGACTGTAGAAGAAACAACAGCTAATTGACTACTATGATGTGTTTTTTGTGCAGTTTTTAGCAAATCAACCTAAAGTTGTATAGCCTAAAGTTGTACACAATCATATTTTTATATACGACAGGTCTTTGATCCCACAGAGGGAAATTTACTTGTACAGACAGGTAAAGTGCAAAACGTAAAAGAAAGGTGTGCATACAATCAAAATTAAAAAGTAGTGAGGTTTTTTCTGACAGATGCCAGACATTTTGGATATCAAACCAGAATCTATTGCAGGCGTGACAGTAGCCATGACAACATCACCAGGGAGAACGTGTTGAGAAGACTGTTCTTGAGGCCTACTCCACTTGATGCTGTAATAAAGTACATCATATATCAGGGAGAGCTATATTTATGAAATGTTTGTAGTTTGGAGTCACAGTCATTGTTTTCAGCTTATGTTTTTGGGTTTTACATTTTAGTGTAATTACATGTTTACTTACCAGTAACAACTGCAACACTGCTTAAAGTGCCAGTTGACTGCGCAGCTGCGACAATGTCTGCATTTGATGGGAGTGCAGCCTTAGGATCAAAATTGAGTCCAATGACTGCGTCAGTAGCACTGGCTTTGGTTTGTTGTTTGCTTTGACTAAATTCAAAAATATAAAAAAGTCTGTTTTAAATCCAAACAAAAGTTGGTGCTGGTGCATAAGACACTTGAGATGGCATGTAGAGAACGTATCTTTACATAACACTTAATACAATTGTAAAACTCAATTAAAATGTAATTTAGGAATTGTTCCTACATATAAATCTGGAGTATTTACCTAAAACTTTGAACAAAGCAGCTGCGATACCCACTGCCAAATTTGCTTTGAAATGCATTGTTTAACTGCAAAAAAAAAAATAAAGTTATCACTTTTAATGAACAATTGATAATTATTGGAAAAGCAAAACACTTTTCTACTTACCTCGACAACTATTCTTTTACTAAGAGTCTTGTAGTTTTCGCTAGTTTGGTTAAGAAAATCAGTATTAAATGCCACACTTAGCAAACTTCCTGTTATTGTAACAATTTGTGGTGGAGCAGTGGTGGTTGTAGTTGGAGCAGCTGTTGTCGTATTTGGAGCAGCTGTAGTCGCATTTGGAGCAGCTGTAGTCGCATTTGGAGCAGCTGTAGTCGTATTTGGAGCAGCTGTAGTCGTATTTGGAGCAGCTGTAGTCGTATTTGGAGCAGCTGTAGTCGTATTTGGAGCAGCTGTAGTCGCATTTGGAGCAGCTGTAGTCGCATTTGGAGCAGTAGTTGTTGTAGGAAACAATTCAATTTATTCATAATTCAGCTCATAAAATGGAAATATACATGACAGATATGTTTTTTGGTTTTAAATTATAAATGCTTACCGGTTACTGCAACATTGCTTAAAGTGCCATTTGTAGTCTGTGCAGCTTGGACAATTTCTGCAGTTGATGGAAGTGTAGCATTAGATTCAAAAACGATTCCAACGTCTGTGTCAGTAGCATTGGCTTTGGTTTGTTGTTGGGATGGTCTATATTCAAAAACACAAAAAGAGTTGATCTATCTTATTTATATCCAAACATAGGTAAGGTAAGCATTTGAGCACTTGAGACATGCATGTCGAAAACTGATCTTTACATACATAGTAACAAATCTCAATACAATTGTAAAACTAAACTAAAGTATGTACCTAAAAGCTTTGACAAAGCAGTTGCGAAACCGACTGCCAAACTTGCTTTGAAATCCGGGGTTTAACTAAAAAAAAAAAAAAAAAAAAAACAGTTATCACTTTTTATAAAACAATTAATAATCATAAGATAAAAAAAACCTTTGCTACATACATCGTCAACTATTTTTTTGCTGAGACTCTTGAAGTGATCACTGGTTTGGTCTTTAAGGTCATCTTTAAATGGCTCACTTTGCAAAGTTCCGCTTATTGTAAAGATTTGTGGTGGAACAGTGGTGGTTGTAGATGGGGCAGTTGTAGTTGTTGTAGCTGGGGCAGTTGTAGTTGTTGTAGTTGGGGCAGTTGTAGTTGTTGTAGTTGGGGCAGTTGTAGTTGTTGTAGCTGGGGCAGTTGTAGTTATTGTAGTTGGGGCAGTTGTAGTTGTTGTAGTTGGGGCAGTTGTAGTTGTGGTAGTTGGGGCAGTTGTAGTTGTTGTAGTTGGGGCAGTTGTAGTTGTGGCAGCTGTGGTGGTTGTAGTTGGGGCAGTTGTAGTTGTTGTAGTTGGGGCAGTTGTAGTTGTTGTAGTTGGGGCAGTTGTAGTTGTTGTAGTTGGGGCAGTTGTAGTTGTTGTAGTTAAGGCAGTTGTAGTTGTTGTAGTTGGGGCAGTTGTAGCTGGGGCAGTTGTAGTTGTTGTAGTTGGGGCAGTTGTAGTTGTTGTAGTTAAGGCAGTTGTAGTTGTTGTAGTTGGGGCAGTTGTAGTTGATGTAGCTGGGGCAGTTGTAGTTGTTGTAGTTGGGGCAGTTGTAGTTGTTGTAGTTGGGGCAGTTGTAGTTGATGTAGCTGGGGCAGTTGTAGTTGTTGTAGTTGGGGCAGTTGTAGTTGTTGTAGCTGGGGCAGTTGTAGTTGTTGTAGCTGGGGCAGTTGTAGTTGTTGTAGTTGGGGCAGTTGTAGTTGTTGTAGTTGGGGCAGTTGTAGTTGTTGTAGTTGGGGCAGTTGTAGTTGTGGCAGCTGTGGTGGTTGTAGTTGGGGCAGTTGTAGTTGTTGTAGTTGGGGCAGTTGTAGTTGTTGTAGTTGGGGCAGTTGTAGTTGTTGTAGCTGGGGCAGTTGTAGTTGTTGTAGTTGGGGCAGTTGTAGATGTTGTAGTTGGGGCAGTTGTAGTTGTTGTAGCTGGGGCAGTTGTAGTTGTTGTAGTTGGGGCAGTTGTAGTTGTTGTAGTTGTGGCAGCTGTGGTTGTTGTAGTTGGGGCAGCTGTGGTAGTTGTAGTTGGGGCAGTAGTAGTTGTTGTAGTTGGGGCAGCTGTGGTAGTTGTAGTTGGGGCAGCTGTGGTTGTTGTAGCTGGGGCAGTTGTAGTTGTTGTAGTTGGGGCAGTTGTAGTTGTTGTAGTTGGGGCAGTTGTAGTTGTTGTAGTTGGGGCAGCTGTGATAGTTGTAGTTGGGGCAGCAGTTGTTGTTGTAGTTGGGGCAGCAGTAGTTGTTGTAGTTGGGGCAGTAGTGGTGGTTGTTGTTGGGGCTTCAGTAGTTGTTGTAGTTGGGGCAGCAGTAGTTGTTGTAGTTGGGGCAACTGTAGTTGGGGCAGCAGTAGTAGTTGTAGTTGGGGCAGCTGTGGTAGTTGTAGTTGGGGCAGCTGTTGTTGTTGTAGTTGGGGCAGCTGTAGTTGTTGTTGTTGTAGTTGGGGCAGCTGTGGTAGTTGTAGTTGGGGCAGCTGTTGTTGTTGTTGTTGTAGTTGGGGCAGCTGTTGTTGTTGTTGTTGTAGTTGGGGCAGCTGTTGTTGTTGTTGTTGTAGTTGGGGCTGTTGTTGTTGTTGTAGTAGTTGGGGCAGCTGTAGTTGTAGTTGGGGCAGCTGTAGTTGTTGTTGTTGTAGTTGGGGCAGCTGTGGTAGTTGTAGTTGGGGCAGCTGTTGTTGTTGTTGTTGTAGTTGGGGCAGCTGTTGTTGTTGTTGTTGTAGTTGGGGCAGCTGTAGTTGGGGCAGCTGTGGTAGTTGTAGTTGGGGCAGCTGTTGTTGTAGTTGGGGCAGCAGTAGTCGTTGTAGTTGGGGCAGCAGTAGTTGTTGTTGGGGCAGCTGTGGTGGTTGTAGTTGGGGCTTCAGTAGTTGTTGTAGTTGGGGCAGCTGTGGTAGTTTGACCAGCTGTAGTCTCGATGCTTACTAGAACAGCTATTGTGACAATAAACATTATTTATTACAAAAATATTTGTATATATTTTTTTTCTAAACTAGCAATAACTAATTTCCACAGGGTTTGCTTTTTATTTTTAATTAAAATCTTAGCTACTAATTCTTTAAAATTAGAAAAAATTAAAAATTATATTTGGAATTGTAAAACAAAGATTTTAAAAGTGGTACAAAATGATTATTATGTTATTATATACAAATAACAAATTTAGCGGGTTCTATTTCTTTTATTACACATTTCTTTTTTAAAATATATTTAATTAACATGGTAACTTACCCACTACAATTAGAAGCACTGATAATGCAGGTCCAGGTCCCATCTTGTCGTTCTGAAACCTTTTTTTAAATACATCAAAAGTGAAAAAGACTACAGTTGAATATGACATTCTGAAATTGCTTGGAAGAAAGTAAATTGAGAAATAAAGCTAAAAACAAGCAAACATCTGTTAAACTGCATGACAGTCAAACACAAACAAATTATTTAGTATAATAAGAGTTAAATATCAACTGTTAATGTTACTTACAAAAATAGAGCAAGAAAACCAGGTGTACTTTTCTTCTTAATGTTCCTTGCTTAATCCAGAATCCTTTGCCAACCTATTACCTTTGGTGTCTATCAAAGTCTACTAGGCCTTATATATTGCAGTGGCACAAAGGGCATATGACGTGCACTTGATGATACATTTATTGGAAATGTCACACAGTCAGTTGGAATAAGCTTTGTAATTTTAGTTAATCATGGCACTCCCTCCAAAACATCTTTGGTATTACTGACAACATTAAAATGGATGTCTACCACTGTAACAATCAGTAAATGCGGATTTGTAGCTATGATAGTAAACTGCAGTACCAAATAATGATTTATCTTGTTTTTTAATGGAAATGTGAATTCTTGTGTTTTAATGTAAGGTGTCCCTTGTTCGTTACACTTGCTGGGTGAGTTACAACAACACAGACTGATGCTATGGAAACACAATAATTATGCAATGACATTTTAATTCTTTTAAAATGCCTTATTTTTACTTATAGATAATGATTTACTTAAACATGACATGTAAAATCTTAGGCACAGTCAGTTACTAATTTTAGGGTTTAAAATTGAAATTAAACTGTAGCCTTCAAATCAAATGAACAATGGTACTTACACATTTAACCTATTTTTGCCTACTGCAGGCACTTCATTACATCACAGTGTGTACATAAACTATTTAGTACTCCTACAGTTTAATATAATAAATAATATTATAATATATTATAAATAAATAAGAATATAAAAAAATAGACAAAATAGACAAAAAGCCCCCAACGCAATATCCTATTTGACAGCAGATTTCTAAAAGAAAGAAACAGTTCCAAAACATGTGTTTCTACAGTTGTCATGGCAGCTGGCTCCTGTCTTCCTATCTGCTGTGTCCACCTGGTTTACACCTGCACTCTTATCCCTGGCCACACCTCCTTCAAAGCTGTAAGGCATTGCAGACAGCTCTCCCTCCTGCCACCTGTGACTCATTGTCATCTAGCATGGTGCAAAAGCCCTTCAGTCTTTCTCAGATTCTTGTTAACTTCAGACAAAGATCCAGACAGCTAACAAAGAAAGAGATTCAACAGGGTTAGGGTCAGTGATGTAACATATGGCCACCATCTTGGCTCCATTGGTAGGCCATTAACCACCCCATATCATCACAGGACTTTGCTAACAAAATCAAACATCTACAGCTAGACACAGATGAGACTATTGTCTCCTTTAAAGTCACATTCCTCTTTACCTGCATACCCACCAATGAAGCACTCGTGCAGTGGTGGACGAAGTACACAAACCAAGTACTTGAGTTAAAGTACAGATACACTAGGTAAAATATTACTTCAGTAAAATCCAAAGTACTCCCTTTTAACTTTCACTTGAGTAAAAGCAAAAGTATTTGCCTTCAAATGTACTTAAGTATCCAAGTACTATCATTTATTTTGGCTATAATGCCCTTTATAATTTCAGTCAGTCTCTTGCTTAAAATAATTGAATATGCTTTTTGTATGTCATAGATGTAATTGATTTCAATAAATCTACTGATATATTTAAAAATTATTCTTAAAGTAGATCACTACGGAGCCTCAGACATGACATGCAGGAAAAAAATAAGCTAAATTGTGACGATTTACTAATTCTTTCCTCGAGTTTCAAAATTATGCACATAATAAATAGTAAATTGTGCGCACATTTTAGTAAATCAATCTGGGGTAAAACACAGTAATGTTAAATCTGCACAATATATTTTTTCTTGCATGCCACGTGCAGGGCTCTGTGCATCACAGTCTTTGGAAGCTGAACTTTTGAAAATAACGATCTCGGTTTATAAGCAGCACTCCACTCCACCTTTCAACTGTTTAGCATCATAAGCTGCAAATGAAACTAGTCAAAATTTAATTTATATTCTACCAAAAGTGTTAACATCAATCGACTGTCATTTCAAAATATATAATCACTCAGTTTAAAATAAATACTACAAACGTTGGTGAAACAGCGAACTAACATTAACTTAAACACAATGGTGCGAGCTACTGTTAGATTACTCAATAAAAAATGACCACCAGAATGAAAATGGCTTACCTCAATGTGTTTCCTAAGATTGGATTCCAGTACGAAGAAATTTTACAGTTCTGAGGCGGCAAAGAAGGCAGTTAAAAATGAAGGACTCGTTTTCTTTTCAACGACTTCAAAATAACACCACAAATAAGGCCACGGATGTTGTGGCACTGGCTCTTTAGATTCAGGAGTTTGTGATTCTTCCATCCTAATGAAGAGTGAAGACAATCGGCACTCTCAGAATGATATGCTGTTGCACTGACGCACTAAAGAAGCGGTAACCAGAGTTACCAGACCAAGTTCAAAACAGGCGTGCGCTGTATCCTGATTGGTGGTTTGCCGTGATTGCCCTCTTCAGTTTTTCCATCCACTCATAAATAAAAAAGGAACGACTAATTTTGCAAAATGTAAATGAGTAAAAAGTAAGATATTTGACTTTGAAATGTAGTGAAGGTAAAGTAAAAGTATCCCGAATGGAAATACTTCAGTAAAGTACAGATACTGGAAAAAAACTACTTAAGTACAGTACTGCACTCGTGTAAGGAAAATAACACTACAGGACACATCTCAACAGGACAGGACAAACCTCACCCCTGACCACATCTGCAGTTTATTCTGAGGTATGTTTAAACAGTACATATTTCCAGTTCAGAGGTAACTTCTACAGACACCCGTCTCTCTGATTGTGGCTAACCTGTACATGGAGGAAGTGGAGAACAGAGCTCTGGTCTCTTTCCCAGGTACAGTGTGGGTACAATGGGTTAAAATCAGAACCCAGAAAGTAGAAACTATCATTTAGCACATCAACGCAGTAGACAAGAACATCAAGTTCACCCGTGAAGATGCCATAGATAACCGCCTGGCATTCTTAGACTGTGCAGTGGTTATTTGGGAGGACAGGACTCTCCAAGTAGAAGTTTATAAGAAGCCAACACACACGGATCAATATTTGCCGTTTGATTCCCACCACCCACTGCAGCACAAGCTGGGAGTCATCAGGACTCTCCAGCACAGAGCACAAGAGGTGCCCACAACCTCAGAAGGTAAACGGAAAGAAGAACAACACCTCCGTAAAGATCTGAGAGACTCTGGATGCCTCAAATGGACACCATCGAGAGAGGTGGCTTCTCTCTCAATGAGGTGGCTCGGGCATCTGTTTCGAGTTGCCTTCTGGACGCCTCCCTAGGGAGGTTTTCTGGGCATGTCCCACTGGGAGAAGACCCCGGGGGAAGACCTAGGACACGCTGGAGGGACTATGTCTCTTGGTTGGCCTGGGAACGCCTTGGTGTCCCCCCGGAAGAGCTGGAGGAAGTGTCTGGGGAGAGAGAAGTCTGGGCATCTCTGCTTAGACTGGTGCCCCCGCGACCCGGCCCCAGATAAGCGGTAGAAGATGGATGGATGAATGGATAATTTAAACAATATATTTCATACAGTGCAAGTAAGAAGAAGACCCCAGAGAAGACACAGTTCAGAAGCTCTCCAAACACGTCCTGTAGCTGCAGCTCCATGTTCAGAGGATGAGCTCAGTCTGGTCCCACAGTATACTATATACTATATAGTACTATACAGTATACTATAAGCAGGCAGCTGTCACTACCTGCTTATAGTATACTGTTTTTTGTGTATAGTTATATATTTGTATATTCATATACATATTTGAATTAAATGTTGTATATTATGACCAAAGGTTTGGATGTTACTATGTGCACAACATTGTATTGTAGCGCCAAATTATTATTTTATGAATATATATAATATATAATATATATATATATATATATATATATTTATTACCAATACAACTTAAATATTATGAATTTAAAAAAGCGATCGTCCCTTAAAGACAAAACTACAACATTGCTTTCCTGAATCCCGATCCACCCGTCCGACTGAGTGACGCATCAATCTCCCCCGCCCCCACCCTGCTGAAAAAAACATCCGTTACCTGTGTGTGATTGTCACTGACAGATGGCCGAATTCACTGATACTGATAAGTTGTCATTATGTCAAAAAGACCGAAGCCATCTGGTGCCCAGGGAAGAAAAAAGAAGAGAGAAGAGGAAGAAAAACGCGAAAAAGACAGAGGTAGGTAATGATGGTCAGTTTATCTATGTTGCATTAAGTTAGTTCAACGATGCCTGTAACGTTCGCTATCGCTAATTTGAATTAGCTTAATAAGCTAATGTCATAAGCTAAGCTTATGACATAGTGTCATGAACTGCACGGTGGAGACAGACAGTGGTGATCCAAACGCAGGCTTTAATGAAGGATGATCCAGAAAACACAACGAGTACACAGGCAGAGGGACATATAAATCTTTATTTAAAATGAGTTCTGCATAAAATGTTGCTATATAAACGTAAATCTTTATTTAAAATGACTGAGTACTACATAAAATGTTTTTATATATATGTATTATATATATGGATTTAGCAACTTTAAAATTCAATTTAAATAAAGATTTACGTTTCTCCTCTGTTTCATGGTTATAACATCATAAAGTGTAGTTATTAGGACATTGCTGCCATGCCAGATATACTGGAAAACAAACACTTTCAAAATTTATTTTGAAAATGTAACTACTGTATGCTAGAGAAGTGCTCAATGAATAGAGTTTTGTGCATGAATACCAGATGTAATTATTCTTGCTGTTTGTGTGTTTAAGCTATAATGTGGTTTAGGTGCTGCCATATTTTTATAGTTTCACTATCATCAGCTTTTTAATAATAAAATGTAACACCCAATGGTCACATATAATCCTCCTCTTCTCTCTTCAGATGCACTTTTGAAATATCTGAACCCGTCCCTGCAAATCCTGGGCCACCTGTTACAGACATCTCCATCTCAGCAATGCCCAGCGATTCCGCATCAAGCACACCTCTTCCCTCCACTTCAGCACCGCCCAGTGATTCAGCATCAGTTTACAAATTCCAGGGGCACCAGGTGAAATCTTGCCTAGGGCAGCAAATTGGCCAGGGCCGGCCCTGGCGACCACCACCAAACACACCTCTACAGTCACACACATTCTTACACCAGTGCTATGGACACTGGAGGCAAGGTGGGTTAAGTGTCTTGCCCAAGGACACAACGACAGTATGAACTGTGGGGCGAGCGGATATCGAACCTACTACCTTCCGGTTGAAGGACGGCCGCTCTACCACTGAGCTACTGCCGCCCCAATTTATTAAAGAAATAAACACAAAAACTGGTACAACACAAGGTTATAAAAACAGATTGTAGTTTCATTTGAGCAATTTTACAATGACAATATGTGTGGCCTCTTCATTTCTCTTTAGTTCTTTACAGTAAAACAATTACTTTTAACTTAACACATGCTTCAATGCTTTACCTTTACTTTAACATTTGCTTGCTAGACAAGAAGGCCTAAATCTAAAACAACAGGATATAGGTGGTAGGCATATAGCCATAACGCTATTAAATATTGATTTTACTGATAACTCATAAGACATATCACTATTTACTTTTAATCACACTGAATATTTAATGATTTATTGACTGGAGACAGATGAACAGACTTAAATAGAGTGTCGGTCAGACGCAGCTCCTGGAGGAAATAGTGAAACTCATTGACCTGGGTCCGCCTCTGAAGCATCCGATGGACCCCTGCACAGCACCGAATGGGTTCACGCCGTTTTTCAGCCTTAAGTAAATAGAGCGTGGCGACTCTCTTGACAAAATACATCTCAACCATTTTGCAACGACTCGAAGACAAGTCACCTGGCAGAAGCCCCTCCCATGACGCAAATTTTCTTTCTCAAGTTTGTGTATAGGGCTAGTTAAAACAATAACATTTTAATTTTATGACATTTACATGTGAATCTTTGTCTATCCTGGACAGGAACATTTTTCAGGACAGATATATGAGATACTTAAGTAGAATGACATGTCTAGACATAAAAATCCACCTGCAAATAATTGTGGTTAGTTATGGTTTTTAAGGGTTTTAGACACTACTATAATCTATTTCTTTAGGTTTTCAGTGTCAAAATAAATGTTTTTACAATTTCAAGCTATTTTTGTGTAAGTTAAACAAAGTTAAACTTAAAATATTTTATTATTTGATTTGTTCACATGATTTTGACTCTATTGGATTAAAAGATTAAGCTAAAATTAAAAAAATCATTCCATCAGATTGCCTAAGTTGTGCTGAAAAAAGGATTTAATACACTCAATATGGCCTTATAGCCTTTGTGTATACATTTTAACACAATAAAGGAAAATAGCTGCTGTAATACTGTGAGTTCTAAGGGTTAGTATGAAGGGTACTTTAAATTGTGGGCAAATTTGTTATATTTTTACATCTGTTGAGGGCCGGAGGGAGGCGACGTAAATTGCCCGCGGGCTGGTAGGACCCTTGCTCTAGAAGGACAACACCTGAATGGAACAGTGAAACAAACAACTCACTTGAGCCTTAACCTCATGAGTCACACTTTCAAAATGAACTATAAGACCAGAACAGCCTGGTCCAATCAGAGTTGGTTTAAGGTCAAACCTGTCCTCTAGAGATAAAAGCTCAGCTCTTACCAGTTGATCTCCAAATTAAGAGACAAAACGTCTTAACCTTTGCTTAACCTTATCTTTGAGGAGTTCAGATTTGACAAAAAGGACACTTGTAAACCATTTCAAAGTTTAGTTTTCTGAACACACAAGGAGTTGCAACAAACGTCTTCCCCTAACTATTTCATCTTTGGTGTGCATTTAAACAACGGCATACAAACAAGCTAAGATAACTCCGTGTTGCACAGAGTCAACTATTTTCCGCAAGGACAAAACTCCCTCCATCCTCCAGCATCTCTTCAATATCTTGGGTCCATTAAGCAAGCCTTTGCCAGACGTTCCTGTAAGGCAGCTTTCTTGTACTTCTCCCGGAGAATAATGTACATCCTCTCTTTGTCTGATGTCAAGGCGGTGCCCTCATTGGATGGTTTCAAAACATTTTCAGTTAAAAGTTTCAGGATGGGTCTAATTGATGAAACTGTAATGTCGTAGTTCAAGGCAATGGGATTTCAAGGTCCAGTCTGTGTTCAGATAATGCACCGTCAGGAGTCATATTGACACTTGACCACATATCTGTGGTGGCAGAAAAGTAGTGCACTTTCATGAGCTCTTTTTTCACCAATGCTTTTGCAGAGTCGTGCATTTTCGGGACAAGATATTTAGCCACAGTGGATGGAAGGTATTTATGCTGATCACTGTCACAGCTGTACGTGGTAGCCCTTGCAAAAGCCTCTGCTAATCCTAACTGTCGGCTGGCACCAGCCATACCTATCATTCCGTGGGCTGTGCTGCAACTTTGACCAGGCGGGGGTAGTTGAGCCTCCACTGCTGGATGGTTGGTAGTAAGGTGAGACCTTAGGTTTGACTTTAGGTGTTCCCACCTTGTATCGAAACCTTTGCAGAGCAGATTTTACATTATGCCTCATCTAAATTGGTTGGTTGTCCCTTTTGTTTGATAAGAAGCTAAAATGTTCCCAAACAGTGGAGGTTACATTTGGTTTTGTTATCAGAGTAACTGCTGCCATTTTTGTTTAAAAAGGCCACTAACCAAAACAAACAATAGCTGCTGTTTATCTGCATTATGCTCAAAAGTAGCGGAAAAAGAAGGGCTATATTGGGACATACTACTGGCAGATGAAAGGAAATGGTACCTTGAAAATAACGTGTATCAGAAATGTCCATCCGTGTCATAGCCACAAGTAGGGAAGAGATCCTGGCAATTTACTTCAAGTAACGTTTCCGGACATTGTCTCTTATCTTGTCTGTGGTCAGTTTTGTAATTACAAGTCGTTGGAGGTTTTATTAACAACTGCTAGTAACAAGCTCCGATACTTGGGCTTCCTTCCGTTACTTCCAGGTAGGAAAACTATAAAACAACAGCCGTCTACAATCTTCCTACCTTGTCATACGTGCGACCTGACATTACACCCAATGACACATAGTTTCGCCCCATTTCCAAAACACACACACACATGTAACCCACTTTGTCTTATGTGAACAAAAATGACAAGTACCACAGTGATATATTGGTTAAATAACTGTATTCAGATCATTGTTTTCACAAACCTCACAAAATACAATTATATATATCTCATTATAGACTAACCATATGCCCAAGGTAATGGTTTATAATTAAAAAGCTTTAAAATCTTTTCAGTAAAATGAAGAGTATACATAGTCTCCTTTATAATGTTAAGAAAATACTGTTCATTTAAAATTACTGCAAAGTATATTATTATTATTATTATTATGTAAAGTACTACATTACATGAAATACATAGTCCTGCTATTGAATTTGTGTGTACCTGATATAAATATAGTTTCTTTCTTCACATAAAATATACTACATGACCACAATCATAATTATATATACAATAGGTCATTATTGATCCCACAGAGGAGAAATTTACTTGTACAGACAGGTAAAGTGCAAAAAGTAAAAGAAAGGTGTGCATACAATCAAAATTAAAAAGTAGTGAGGTTTTTCTGACAGATGCCAGACATTTTGGATATCAAACCAGAATCTATTGCAGGCGTGACAGTAGCCATGACAACATCACCAGGAAGAACGTGTTGAGAAGACTGTTCTTGAGGCCTACTCCACTTGATGCTGTAATAAAGTACATCATATATCAGTGAGAGCTATATTTATGAAATGTTTGTAGTTTGGAGTCACAGTCATTGTTTTCAGCTTATGTTTTTTGGTTTCACATTTTAGTGTAATTACATGTTTACTTACCAGTAACAACTGCAACACTGCTTAAAGTGCCAGTTGACTGCGCAGCTGTGACAATGTCTGCATTTGATGGGAGTGCAGCCTTAGGATCAAAATTGAGTCCAATGACTGCGTCAGTAGCACTGGCTTTGGTTTGTTGTTTGCTTTGACTGAATTCAAAAACATAAAAAAGTCTGTTTTAAATCCAAACAAAAGTTGGTGCTGGTGCATAAGACACTTGAGATGGCATGTAGAGAACGTATCTTTACATAACACTTAATACAATTGTAAAACTCAATCAAAATGTAATTTAGAATTGTTCCTACATATAAATCTGGAGTATTTACCTAAAACTTTGAACAAAGCAGCTGCGATACCCACTGCCAAATTTGCTTTGAAATGCGTTGTTTAACTACAAAAAAAAAAATTAAAGTTATCACTTTTAATGAACAATTGATAATCATTAGAAAAGCAAAACACTTTTCAACTTACCTCGACAACTATTTTGTCGCGAAGATTCTTGAAGTTGTCGCTAGTTTGGATAAGGAAGCCAGTATTAAATGGCACACTTAGCAAACTTCCTGTTATTGTAACAATTTGTGGTGGAGCAGTGGTGGTTGTAGTTGGACCAGCTGTAGTAGTTGTAGGAATTGGTGTTGGAATTTCTGTAACCACAAAATTCCATTTATTCATAATTTTATTTATATATATATATATATAATATATAAAACATACTTATATATATATATATATGTATATATATATATATATATATATATATATATATATATATATATATATAGGTTTGTTTTTTGTTTTAAATAATTAATGCTTACCGGTTACTGCAACATTGCTTAAAGTGCCATTTGTAGTCTGTGCAGCTGTGACAATTTCTGCAGTTGATGGAAGTGTAGCATTAGGTTCAAAAATGATTCCAATGTCTGTGTCAGTAGCACTGGCTTTGGCTTGTTCTTGGGGATGGCCTATATTCAAAAACAAGAGTTGATCTATCTTATTTATATCCAAACACTTAAAACAGGCATGTAGAGAACAGATTATTACATACATAACACATAACAATACGTAACAATTTTGAATACAATTCAAACTCAAATAAAATATAATTTAGAAAATGTTTCTTAAGTATTTACCTAAAAGCTTTGACAAAGCAGCTGCGAAACTGACTGCCAAACTTTTTTTGAAATCCGGGGTTTAACTAAAAAAAAGTAAAAAAATAATAATAATTTGTTAGCACTTTTTAATAAACAATTATAAGGTAAGGAAAACACTTTTCTACATACGTCGTCAACTATTTTTTTGCTGAGACTCTTGAAGCGTTCACTGGTTTGGTCATTAAGGTCAGGAGAAAATGGCTCACTTTGCAAAGTTCCGCTTATTATAAAGATTTGTGGTGGAACAGTGGTGGTTGTAGTTGTTGTAGTTGTGGCAGTTGTAGTTGTTGTAGTTGTGGCAGTTGTAGTTGTTGTAGTTGGGGTAGTTGTAGTTGTTGTAGTTGGGGCAGTTGTAGTTGTTGTAGTTGGGGCAGTTGTAGTTGTTGTAGTTGGGGCAGTTGTAGTTGTTGTAGTTGGGGCAGTTGTAGTTGTTGTAGTTGGGGCAGTTGTAGTTGTTGTAGTTGGGGCAGTTGTAGTTGTTGTAGTTGGAGCAGTTGTAGTTGTTGTAGTTATGGCAGTTGTAGATGTTGTAGTTGGGGCAGTTGTAGTTGTTGTAGTTGGGGCAGTTGGAGTTGTTGTAGTTGGGGCAGTTGTAGATGTTGTAGTTGGGGCAGTTGTAGTTGTTGTAGTTGGGGCAGTTGTAGTTGTTGTAGTTGGGGCAGTTATAGTTGTTGTAGTTGGGGCAGCAGTAGTTGTTGTAGTTGGGGCAGCTGTGGTGGTTGTAGTTGGGGCAGCAGTAGTTGTTGTAGTTGGGGCAGCAGTAGTTGTTGTAGTTGGAGCAGCAGTAGTTGTTGTAGTTGGAGCAGCAGTAGTTGTTGTAGTTGGAGCAGCTGTGGTGGTTGTACTTGGGGCAGCAGTAGTTGTTGTAGTTGGGGCAGCTGTGGTGGTTGTACTTGGGGCAGCAGTAGTTGTTGTAGTTGGGGCAGCAGTAGTTGTTGTAGTTGGGGCAGCAGTAGTTGTTGTAGTTGGGGCAGCTGTGGTGGTTGTACTTGGGGCAGCAGTAGTTGTTGTAGTTGGGGCAGCAGTAGTTGTTGTAGTTGGGGCAGCTGTGGTGGTTGTAGTTGGGGCAGCAGTAGTTGTTGTAGTTGGGGCAGCAGTAGTTGTTGTAGTTGGGCAGCAGTAGTTGTTGTTGTAGTTGGGCAGCAGTAGTCACATTTGGAGCAGCTGTAGTGGTAGTATTTGGAGCAGCTGTAGTCGCATTTGGAGCAGCTGTAGTTCGCATTTGAAGCAGCTGTAGTCGCATTTGGAGCAGCTGTAGTCGTATTTGGAGCAGCTGTAGTTGTCGCATTTGGAGCAGCTGTAGTCGCATTTGGAGCAGCTGTAGTGGCATTTGGAGCAGCTGTAGTCGTATTGGAGTAGCTGTAGTCGCATTTGGAGCAGCTGTGGTAGTGTGCATTTGGAGCAGCTGTAGTTGTTGTATTTGGAGCAGCTGTAGTTCGCATTTGAAGCAGCTGTAGTCACATTTGGAAGCAGCTGTAGTCGTAGTTGTAGCAGCTGTAGTGGTATTTGGAGCAGCTGTAGTCGCATTTGGAGCAGCTGTAGTCGTATGTAGTTGGAGCAGCTGTAGTCGCATTTGGAGCAGCTGTAGTCGTGTATTTGGAGCAGCTGTAGTCGCATTTGGAGCAGCTGTAGTCGCATTTGGAGCAGCTGTAGTCGTATTTGGAGCAGCTGTAGTCGGCTGTAGTCGTATTTGGAGCAGCTGTAGTCGCATTTGGAGCAGCTGTAGTCGCATTTGGAGCAGCTGTAGTCGCATTTGGAGCAGCTGTAGTCGTATTTGGAGTAGCTGTAGTCGCATTTGGAGCAGCTGTAGTCGCATTTGGAGCAGCTGTAGTCGTATTTGGAGCAGCTGTAGTCGCATTTGGAGCAGCTGTAGTCGTATTTGGAGCAGCTGTAGTCGCATTTGAAGCAGCAGTAGTCGCATTTGGAGCAGCTGTAGTCGTATTTGGAGCAGCTGTAGTCGCATTTGAAGCAGCTGTAGTCGTAGTTGTAGCAGCTGTAGTCGTATTTGGAGCAGCTGTAGTCGCATTTGGAGCAGCTGTAGTCGTATTTGGAGCAGCTGTAGTCGCATTTGGAGCAGCTGTAGTCGTATTTGGAGCAGCTGTAGTCGCATTTGAAGCAGCTGTAGTCGTAGTTGTAGCAGCTGTAGTCGTATTTGGAGCAGCTGTAGTCGTATTTGGAGCAGCTGTAGTCGTATTTGGAGCAGCTTTAGTCGTATTTGGAGCAGCTGTAGTCGTATTTGGAGCAGCTGTAGTCGTATTTGGAGCAGCTGTAGTCGTATTTGGAGCAGCTGTAGTCGCATTTGGAGCAGCTGTAGTCGTATTTGGAGCAGCTGTAGTCGTATTTGGAGCAGCTGTAGTCGTATTTTGAGCAGTAGTTGTTGTAGGAATTGCTGTTGGAATTTCTAAAACCAAAAAATACTGTTTAGTCATAATTCAGCTCCTAAAATGGGAATATATTACAGGTATTTTTTTGGGTTTTAAATTATGAATGCTTACCGGTTACTGCAACATTGCTTAAAGTGCCATTTGTAGTCTGTGCAGCTGTGACAATTTCTGCAGTTGATGGAAGTGTAGCATCAGGTTCAAAAATTATTCCAACGCGTGCGTCAGTAGCATTGGCTTTGGTTTGTTGTTGGGATGGTCTATATTCAAAAACACAAAAATAGTTGATCTATCTTATTTATATCCAAACATAGGTAAGGTAAGCATTTGAGCACTTGAGACAGGCATGTCGAAAACTGATCTTACATACATAGTAACAAATCTCAATACAATTGTAAAACTAAACTAAAGTATGTACCTAAAAGCTTTGACAAAGCAGTTATGCGAAACCGACTGCCAAACTTGCTTTGAAATGCGTTGTTTAACTGCAAAAAAAAAAATTAAAGTTATCACTTTAATGAACAATTGATAATTATTGGAAAAGCAAAACACTTTTCTACTTACCTCGACAACTATTTTGTCGCGAAGATTCTTGAAGTTGTCGCTAGTTTGGTTAAGAAATTCAGTATTAAATGGCACACTTAGCAAACTTCCTGTTATTGTAACAATTTGTGGTGGAGCAGTGGTGGTTGTAGTTGTAGCAGTTGTAGTCGTATTTGGAGCAGCAGTAGTCGCATTTGGAGCAGCTGTAGTCGCATTTGGAGCAGCTGTAGTCGCATTTGGAGCAGCTGTAGTCGCATTTGGAGCAGCTGTAGTCGTATTTGGAGCAGCTGTAGTCGTAGTTGTAGCAGCTGTAGTCGTATTTGGAGCAGCTGTAGTCGCATTTGGAGCAGCTGTAGTCGCATTTGGAGCAGCTGTAGTCGTATTTGGAGCAGCTGTAGTCGCATTTGGAGCAGCTGTAGTCGTATTTGGAGCAGCTGTAGTCGCATTTGGAGCAGCTGTAGTCACATTTGGAGCAGCTGTAGTCGTATTTGGAGCAGCTGTAGTCGCATTTGGAGCAGCTGTAGTCGCATTTGAAGCAGCTGTAGTCGCATTTGGAGCAGCTGTAGTCGTATTTGGAGCAGCTGTAGTCGCATTTGGAGCAGCTGTAGTCGCATTTGGAGCAGCTGTAGTCGCATTTGGAGCAGCTGTAGTCGTATTTGGAGTAGCTGTAGTCGCATTTGGAGCAGCTGTAGTCGCATTTGGAGCAGCTGTGAGTCGTATTTGGAGCAGCTGTAGTCGCATTTGAAGCAGCTGTAGTCGCATTTGGAGCAGCTGTAGTCGTATTTGGAGCAGCTGTAGTCGTATTTGGAGCAACTGTAGTCGTATTTGGAGCAGCTGTAGTCGCATTTGAAGCAGCTGTAGTCGCATTTGGAGCAGCTGTAGTCGCATTTGGAGCAGCTGTAGTCGTATTTGGAGCAGCTGTAGTCGCATTTGGAGCAGCTGTAGTCGTATTTGGAGCAGCTGTAGTCGTATTTGGAGCAGTAGTTGTTGTAGGAATTGCTGTTGGAATTTCTGAAACCAAAAAATACTGTTTAGTAATAATTCAGCTCCTAAAATGGGAATATATTACAGGTATTTTTTTGGGTTTTAAATTATGAATGCTTACCGGTTACTGCAACATTGCTTAAAGTGCCATTTGTAGTCTGTGCAGCTGTGACAATTTCTGCAGCTGATGGAAGTGTAGCATCAGGTTCAAAAATTATTCCAACGTCTGCGTCAGTAGCATTGGCTTTGGTTTGTTGTTGGGATGGTCTATATTCAAAAACACAAAAATAGTTGATCTATCTTATTTATATCCAAACATAGGTAAGGTAAGCATTTGAGCACTTGAGACAGGCATGTCGAAAACTGATCTTTACATACATAGTAACAAATCTCAATACAATTGTAAAACTAAACTAAAGTATGTACCTAAAAGCTTTGACAAAGCAGTTGAGAAACCGACTGCCAAACTTGCTTTGAAATGCGTTGTTTAACTGCAAAAAAAAAAAAAAATTAAAGTTATCACTTTTAATGAACGATGGATAATCATTGGAAAAGCAAAACACTTTTCTACTTACCTCGACAACTATTTTGTCGCGAAGATTCTTGAAGTTGTCGCTAGTTTGGTTAAGAAATTCAGTATTAAATGGCACACTTAGCAAACTTCCTGTTATTGTAACAATTTGTGGTGGAGCAGTGGTGGTTGTAGTTGTAGCAGTTGTAGTCGTATTTGGAGCAGCAGTAGTCGCATTTGGAGCAGCTGTAGTCGTATTTGGAGCAGCTGTAGTCGCATTTGAAGCAGCTGTAGTCGCATTTGTAGCAGCTGTAGTCGTATTTGGAGCAGCTGTAGTCGTAGTTGTAGCAGCTGTAGTCGTATTTGGAGCAGCTGTAGTCGCATTTGGAGCAGCTGTAGTCGCATTTGGAGCAGCTGTAGTCGATTTGGAGCAGCTGTAGTCGCATTTGGAGCAGCTGTAGTCGCATTTGGAGCAGCTGTAGTCGCATTTGTAGCAGCTGTAGTCGCATTTGGAGCAGCTGTAGTCACATTTGGAGCAGCTGTAGTCGTATTTGGAGCAGCTGTAGTCGATTTGGAGCAGCTGTAGTCGCATTTGGAGCAGCTGTAGTCGCATTTGGAGCAGCTGTAGTCGTATTTGGGCTGTAGTCGCATTTGGAGCAGCTGTAGTCGCATTTGGAGCAGCTGTAGTCGTATTTGGAGTAGCTGTAGTCGCATTTGGAGCAGCTGTAGTCGCATTTGGAGCAGCTGTAGTCGTATTTGGAGCAGCTGTAGTCGCATTTGAAGCAGCTGTAGTCGCATTTGGAGCAGCTGTAGTCGTATTTGGAGCAGCTGTAGTCGTATTTGGAGCAACTGTAGTCGTATTTGGAGCAGCTGTAGTCGCATTTGAAGCAGCTGTAGTCGCATTTGGAGCAGCTGTAGTCGCATTTGGAGCAGCTGTAGTCGTATTTGGAGCAGCTGTAGTCGCATTTGGAGCAGCTGTAGTCGTATTTGGAGCAGCTGTAGTCGTATTTGGAGCAGTAGTTGTTGTAGGAATTGCTGTTGGAATTTCTGAAACCAAAAAATACTGTTTAGTAATAATTCAGCTCCTAAAATGGGAATATATTACAGGTATTTTTTTGGGTTTTAAATTATGAATGCTTACCGGTTACTGCAACATTGCTTAAAGTGCCATTTGTAGTCTGTGCAGCTGTGACAATTTCTGCAGCTGATGGAAGTGTAGCATCAGGTTCAAAATTATTCCAACGTCTCGTCAGTAGCATTGGCTTTGGTTTGTTGTTGGGATGGTCTATATTCAAAAACACAAAAATAGTTGATCTATCTTATTTATATCCAAACATAGGTAAGGTAAGCATTTGAGCACTTGAGACATGCATGTCGAAAACCGATCTTTACATACATAGTAACAAATCTCAATACAATTGTAAAACTAAACTAAAGTATGTACCTAAAAGCTTTGACAAAGCAGTTGAGAAACCGACTGCCAAACTTGCTTTGAAATGCGTTGTTTAACTGCAAAAAAAAAAAAAATAAAGTTATCACTTTTAATGAACAATTGATAATTATTGGAAAAGCAAAACACTTTTCTACTTACCTCGACAACTATTTTGTCGCGAAGATTCTTGAAGTTGTCGCTAGTTTGGTTAAGAAATTCAGTATTAAATGGCACACTTAGCAAACTTCCTGTTATTGTAACAATTTGTGGTGGAGCAGTGGTGGTTGTAGTTGGAGCAGCTGTAGTCGCATTTGGAGCAGCTGTAGTCGTATTTGGAGCAGCTGCAGTCGTATTTGGAGCAGCTGTAGTCGCATTTGGAGCAGCTGTAGTCGTATTTGGAGCATCTGTAGTCGCATTTGGAGCAGCTGTAGTCGTATTTGGAGCAGCTGTAGTCGTATTTGGAGCAGCTGTAGTCGCATTTGGAGCAGCTGTAGTCGTATTTGGAGCATCTGTAGTCGCATTTGGAGCAGCTGTAGTCGTATTTGGAGCAGCTGTAGTCGTATTTGGAGCAGCTGTAGTCGCATTTGGAGCAGCTGTAGTCACATTTGGAGCAGCTGTAGTCGTATTTGGAGCAGCTGTAGTCGTATTTGGAGCAGCTGTAGTCGTATTTGGAGCATCTGTAGTCGCATTTGGAGCAGCTGTAGTCGTATTTGGAGCAGCTGCAGTCGTATTTGGAGCAGCTGTAGTCGCATTTGGAGCAGCTGTAGTCGTATTTGGAGCATCTGTAGTCGCATTTGGAGCAGCTGTAGTCGTATTTGGAGCAGCTGTAGTCGTATTTGGAGCAGCTGTAGTCGCATTTGGAGCAGCTGTAGTCGTATTTGGAGCAGCTGTAGTCGCATTTGGAGCAGCTGTAGTCGTATTTGGAGCATCTGTAGTCGCATTTGGAGCAGCTGTAGTCGTATTTGGAGCAGCTGTAGTCGTATTTGGAGCAGCTGTAG
The DNA here is from genome assembly GCA_024416835.2 of Perccottus glenii. Classification (NCBI taxonomy): domain Eukaryota; kingdom Metazoa; phylum Chordata; class Actinopteri; order Gobiiformes; family Odontobutidae; genus Perccottus; species Perccottus glenii. The sequence goes on along the minus strand of CM044546.2, from coordinate 16,232,109 downwards.
TCGCATTTGGAGCAGCTGTAGTCACATTTGGAGCAGCTGTAGTCGTATTTGGAGCAGCTGTAGTCGTATTTGGAGCAGCTGTAGTCGTATTTGGAGCATCTGTAGTCGCATTTGGAGCAGCTGTGAGTCGTATTTGGAGCAGCTGTAGTCGTATTTGGAGCAGCTGTAGTCGCATTTGGAGCAGCTGTAGTCGCATTTGGAGCAGCTGTAGTCGTATTTGGAGCAGCTGTAGTCGTATTTGGAGCAGCTGTAGTCGCATTTGGAGCATCTGTAGTCGCATTTGGAGCAGCTGTAGTCGTATTTGGAGCAGCTGCAGTCGTATTTGGAGCAGCTGTAGTCGCATTTTGGAGCAGCTGTAGTCGTATTTGGAGCATCTGTAGTCGCATTTGGAGCAGCTGTAGTCGTATTTGGAGCAGCTGTAGTCGTATTTGGAGCAGCTGTAGTCGCATTTGGAGCAGCTGTAGTCGTATTTGGAGCAGCTGTAGTCGCATTTGGAGCAGCTGTAGTCGTATTTGGAGCATCTGTAGTCGCATTTGGAGCAGCTGTAGTCGTATTTGGAGCAGCTGTAGTCGTATTTGGAGCAGCTGTAGTCGCATTTGGAGCAGCTGTAGTCACATTTGGAGCAGCTGTAGTCGTATTTGGAGCAGCTGTAGTCGTATTTGGAGCAGCTGTAGTCGTATTTGGAGCATCTGTAGTCGCATTTGGAGCAGCTGTAGTCGTATTTGGAGCAGCTGTAGTCGTATTTGGAGCAGTAGTTGTTGTAGGAATTGCTGTTGGAATTTCTGAAACCAAAAAATACTGTTTAGTCATAATTCAGCTCCTAAAATGGGAATATATTACAGGTATTTTTTTTGGTTTTAAATTATGAATGCTTACCGGTTACTGCAACATTGCTTAAAGTGCCATTTGTAGTCTGTGCAGCTGTGACAATTTCTGCAGCTGATGGAAGTGTAGCATTAGGTTCAAAAATGATTCCAACGTCTGTGTCAGTAGCATTGGCTTTGGTTTGTTGTTGGGATGGTCTATATTCAAAAACACAAAAAGAGTTGATCTATCTTATTTATATCCAAACATAGGTAAGGTAAGCATTTGAGCACTTGAGACAGGCATGTCGAAAACTGATCTTTACATACATAGTAACAAATCTCAATACAATTGTAAAACTAAACTAAAGTATTTACCTAAAAGCTTTGACAAAGCAGTTGAGAAACCGACTGCCAAACTTGCTTTGAAATCCGGGGTTTAACTAAATAAAACAAAACAAAAAAAAAAACAGTTATCACTTTTAATAAAACAATCAATAATCATAAGATAAAAAAAACCCTTTGCTACATACATCGTCAACTATTTGTTTGCTGAGACTCTTGAAGCGTTCACTGGTTTGGTTATTAAGGTCAGGAGAAAATGGCACACTTTGCAAAGTTCCGCTTATTGTAAAGATTTGTGGTGGAACAGTGGTGGTTGTATTTGTGGCAGCGGTAGTTGTTGTAGTTGTGGCAGTTGTAGTTGTATTTGTGGCAGCTGTGTCAGTTCCAGTTTGACCAGCTGTAGTCTTGATGCTTACTAGAACAGCTATTGTGACAATAAACATTATTTATTACAAAAATATTTGTATATATTTTTTTTCTAAACTAGCAATAACTAATTTCCACAGGGTTTGCTTTTTATTTTTAATTAAAATCTTAGCTACTAATTCTTTAAAATTAGAAACAATTAAAAATTATATTTGGAATTGTAAAACAAAGATTTTAAAAGTGGTACAAAATGATTGTTATGTTATTATATACAAATAACAAATTTAGTGGGTTCTATTTCTTTTATTACACATTTCTTTTTTTAAATATATTTAATTAACATGATAACTTACCCACTACAATTAGAAGCACTGATAAGGCAGGTCCAGGTCCCATCTTGTCGTTCTGAAACCTTTTTTTAAATACATCAAAAGTGAAAAAGACTACAGTTGAATATGACATTCTGAAATTTCTTGGAAGAAAGTAAATTGAGAAATAAAGCAAACATCTGTTTAACTGCCTGACAGTCAAACACAAGCAAATTATTTAGTATATTAAGAGTTAAATATCAACTGTTAATGTTACTTACAAAAATAGAGCAAGAAAACCAGGTGTAATTTTCTTCTTAATGTTTCTTGCTTAATCCAGAATCCTTTGCCAACCTATCACCTTTGGTGGTTATCAAAGTCTACCAGGCCTTATATATTGCGGTGGCATAAAGGGCGTATGACATGCACTTGATTTTTTGGAAATGTCACACAGTTAGTTGGAATAAGCTTTGTAATTTTAGTTAATCTCGGCTTGGTGTCATTATGGCACTCCTCCAAAACATCTTTGGTATTACTGGCAACATTAAAATGGATGTCTACCACTGTAACAATCAGTAAATGCAGATTTGTAGCTATGATAGTAAACTGCAGTACCAAATAATGATTTATCTTGTTTTTTAATGGAAATGTGAATTCTTGTGTTTTAATGCAAGGTGTCCTTGTTCGTTACACTTGCTGGGTGAGTTACAACAACACAGACTGATGCTATGGAAACACAATAATTATGCAATGACATTTTAATTCTTTTAAAATGCCTTATTTTTACTTATAGATAATGATTTACTTAAACATGACATGTAAAATCTTAGGCACAGTCAGTTACTAATTTTAGGGTTTAAAATTGAAATTAAACTGTAGCCTTCAAATCAAATGAACAATGGTACTTACACATTTAACCTATTTTTGCCTACTGCAGGCACTTCATTACATCACAGTGTGTACATAAACTATTTAGTACTCCTACAGTTTAATATAATAAATAATATTATAATATATTATAAATAAATAAGAATATAAAATTAAAGCCGCAAGCGGCGATAAAGGCCCTCGCCTCCCTTGAGACCGCGGGGACACATGCACTCGGAGGAGTGCATTTCGTGCTTTAAAGCGTAAACTTCACGGTAAAAGGATTCTGAGGAGTTTTCTAAGACTCTAGCCATGGCTCTGGGGGGCCTCCTCTAAAGGAAGGATCCTGGCAATTGGGAAATGGCATTTATTTCCCAAAGGTTGCCTCTTCACAGACTCATTACGACCACAGCCACAAATGTATCAAAAAACAAATTGATAACTTTTTTTTGGCACATGTGTCTAGATGATACTCACCAAATTTAGAGCTGTTTAGATGAAAAGCCTTTAGACACAAGTGCGGTTTAGGTAGTCACGCATTCCACCCAACATAGTAGATTTTCTGTTGAGTTTACGGTATGGCTGTAATAAACTTTTCTGTTTGCCCTGAGGTGTCCTATGGATGTACCAAGTTTTGTATTTCTACATTGGAAAATTTTACTTTCATTTTCCATAGAACCAATGTATTTTGACTTTTCTAGGGGTGCCACTGAGTCATTTTTCGTATTTTTTTCGGGACTTCAAATACATAAATTTTTCGCTGGGTTTGAAGTCTGGGACCAATAAAAATGACTTTTAGTTGTTGGTTTACTGGGTCAAATTTAGGATCATTTTGCAGAAAAATATGATAAAAAATATATACCGAATTATAATAAAAATATAACTCGAGCAAAAAGTCTAGAAAAACGCTTGTCTATTTTACATACATGTGTTTAGCTCATTTTGCCAAGTTTGGTGTCTGTGGAATGAAGCAGCTATTGTCTGTGTACTTTTAAAAAGAGGTGTATTTTAAGTCGGTTCACATTTTTAATTCAAAATGGCCTTCCCGTGTGTGATAGTGTGGTCCCCATTGGCTTTTTTGTTCATAAGCCCATGTTGGATGTGTGTACCAAGTTTCATTTTTCTACGTTGGAAAAAAGTTACTTTCACTTTCCATAGGCCCAATGTATTTTGATTTTGTAGGTCGCCACTGAGTCATTTTTCGTATTTTTTTGGTGACTTCAAATACATAAATTTTTCGCCGAGCTTAAAAAATTGGACCAATAAAAATGACTTTTCGTTCATGTTCACTGGGTCAAATTTAGGATCATAGGTCGACAATAAAAAATAAAAAATAAAAAAATAAAAAATAAAATAATAATCCGAGCAAAAACAATAGGCCCTCCCGGCCATCACCGGCTCGGGCCTAAAAATAGACAAAATAGACAAAAAGCCCCCAACACAATATCCTATTTGACAGCAGATTTCTAAAAGAAAGAAACGGTTCCAAAACATGTGTTTCTACAGTTGTCATGGCAGCTGGCTCCTGTCTTCCTATCTGCTGTGTCCACCTGGTTTACACCTGCACTCTTATCACTGGCCACACCTCCTTCAAAGCTGTAAGGCATTGCAGACAGCTCTCCCTCCTGCCACCTGTGACTCATTGTCATCTAGCATGGTGCAAAAGCCCTTCAGTCTTTCTCAGATTCTTGTTAACTTCAGACAAAGATCCAGACAGCTAACAAAGAAAGAGATTCAACAGGGTTAGGGTCAGTGATGTAACATATGGCCACCATCTTGGCTCCATTGGTAGGCCATTAACCACCCCATATCATCACAGGACTTTGCTAACAAAATCAAACATCTACAGCTAGACACAGATGAGACTATTGTCTCCTTTAAAGTCACATTCCTCTTTACCTGCATACCCACCAATGAAGCACTCGTGCAGTGGTGGACGAAGAACACAAACCAAGTACTTGAGTTAAAGTACAGATACACTAGGTAAAATATTACTTCAGTAAAATCCAAAGTACTCCCTTTTAACTTTCACTTGAGTAAAAGCAAAAGTATTTGCCTTCAAATGTACTTAAGTATCCAAGTACTATCATTTATTTTGGCTATAATGCCCTTTATAATTTCAGTCAGTCTCTTGCTTAAAATAATTGAATATGCTTTTTGCATGTCATAGATGTAATTGATTTCAATAAATCTACTGATATATTTAAAAATTATTCTTAAAGTAGATCACTACGGAGCCTCAGACATGAGCCTCATGACATGCAGGAAAAAAATAAGCTAAATTGTGCGCACGATTTACTAATTCTTTCCCTCGAGTTTCAAAATCATGCACATAATTTATAAATCGAGGAAGCGAAATAGTAAATTGTGCGCACGTTTTAGTAAATCAATCTGGGGTAAAACACAGTAATGTTAAATCTGCACAATATATTTTTTCTTGCATGCCATGTGCAGGGCTCTGTACATCACAGTCTTTGGAAGCTGAACTTTTGAAAAGAACAATCTCGGTTTATAAGCAGCACTCCACTCCACCTTTCAACTGTTTAGCATCATAAGCTGCATATAAAACTAGTCAAAATTTAATTTATATTCTACCAAAAGTGTTAACATCAATCGACTGTCATTTCAAAATATAGAATCACTCAGTTTAAAATAAATACTACAAACGTTGGTGAAACAGCTAACTAACGTTAACTTAAACACAATGGTGCGAGCTACTGTTAGATTACTCAATAAAAAATGACCACCAGAATGAAAATGGCTTACCTCAATGTGTTTCCTAAGATTGGATTCCAGTACGAAGAAATTTTACAGTTCAGGCAGGCAAAGAAGGCAGTTAAAAATGAAGGACTCGTTTTTCTTTTCAACGACTTCAAAATAACACCGTCAATAAGGCCACGGATGTTGTGGCACTGGCTCTTTAGATTCAGGAGTTTGTGATTCTTCCATCCTAATGAAGAGTGAAGACAATCGGCACTCTCAGAATGATATGCTGTTGCACTGACGCACTAAAGAAGCGGTAACCAGAGTTACCAGACCAAGTTCAAAACAGAGCGTGCGCTGTATCCTGATTGGTGGTTTGCCGCGTGATTGCCCTCTTCAGTTTTTTTCCATCCACTCATAAATAAAAAAGGAACGACTAATTTTGCAAAATGTAAATGAGTAAAAAGTAAGATATTTGACTTTGAAATGTAGTGAAGGTAAAGTAAAAAGTATCCCCAAATGGAAATACTTCAGTAAAGTACAGATACTGGAAAAAACTACTTAAGTACAGTACTGCACTCGTGTAAGGAAAATAACACTACAGGACACATCTCAACAGGACAGGACAAACCTCACCCCTGACCACATCTGCAGTTTATTCTGAGGTATGTTTAAACAGTACATATTTCCAGTTCAGAGGTAACTTCTACAGACACCCGTCTCTCTGATTGTGGCTAACCTGTACATGGAGGAAGTGGAGAACAGAGCTCTGGTCTCTTTCCCAGGTACAGTGAGTACAATGGGTTAAAATCAGAACCCAGAAAGTAGAAACTATCATTTAGCACATCAACGCAGTAGACAAGAACATCAAGTTCACCCGTGAAGATGCCATAGATAACCGCCTGGCGTTCTTAGACTGTGCAGTGGTTATTTGGGAGGACAGGACTCTCCAAGTAGAAGTTTATAAGAAGCCAACACACACGGATCAATATTTGCCGTTTGATTCCCACCACCCTCTGCAGCACAAGCTGGGAGTCATCAGGACTCTCCAGCACAGAGCACAAGAGGTGCCCACAACCTCAGAAGGTAAACGGAAAGAAGAACAACACCTCCGTAAAGATCTGAGAGACTCTGGATGCCTCAAATGGACACCATCGAGAGAGGTGGCTTCTCTCTCAATGAGGTGGCTCGGGCATCTGTTTCGAGTTGCCTTCTGGACGCCTCCCTAGGGAGGTTTTCTGGGCATGTCCCACTGGGAGAAGACCCCGGGGGAAGACCTAGGACACGCTGGAGGGACTATGTCTCTTGGTTGGCCTGGGAAAGCCTTGGTGTCCCCCCGGAAGAGCTGGAGGAAGTGTCTGGGGAGGGAGAAGTCTGCGCATTTCTGCTTAGACTGGTGCCCCCGCGACCCGGCCCCAGATAAGCGGTAGAAGATGGATGGATGAATGGATAATTTAAACAATATATTTCATACAGTGCAAGTAAGAAGAAGACCCCAGAGAAGACACAGTTCAGAAGCTCTTCAAACACGTCCTGTAGCTCCAGCTCCATGTTCAGAGGATGAGCTCAGTCTGGTCCCACAGTATACTATACAGTATACTATATACTATATAGTATACTGTATAGTACTATATACTATATAGTACTATACAAAATACTATAAACAGGCAGCTGTCACTGCCTGTTTATAGTATACTGTTTTTTTGTGTATAGTTATATATTTGTATATCCATATATATATTTGAATTAAATGTTGTATATTATGACCAAAGGTTTGGATGTTACTATGTGCACAACATTGTATTGTAAAACATTAAAATTTTTCAGACTGATTTATTAGTTTAAATGTCATGTTATTTGTTCAGTATTTAAGTCTAGAATAGTTATGGCTAACATTTTATTACATCCTATTGCAAACACACCCTCAATACATAGTAAGAAAACAAATAGTTATTTGTGATTGGACCCATGTTGTGGTATTAATGAGAAACAAGACATGAGACAGGAATTCCTTTTGGAGGCCAGCTCCATTTATTAAAGAAATAAACACAAAAACTGGTACAACACAAGGTTATAAAAACAGATTGTAGTTCCATTTGAGCAATTTTACAATGACAATATGTGTGGCCTCTTCATTTCTCTTTAGTTCTTTACAGTAAAACAATTACATTTAACTTAACACATGCTTCAATGCTTTACCTTCACTTTAACATTTGCTTGCTAGACAAGAAGGCCTAAATCTAAAACAACAGGATATAGGTGGTAGGCATATAGCCATAACGCTATTAAATATTGATTTTTACTGATAACTGTGTGTTCATAAGACATATCATTATTTACTTTTAATCACACTGAATATTTAATGATTTATTGACTGGAGACAGATGAACAGACTTAAATAGAGTGTCGGTCAGACGCAGCTCCTGGAGGAAATGGTGAAACTCACTGACCTGGGTCCGCCTCTGAAGCATCCGATGGACCCCTGCACAGCACCGAATGGGTTCACGCCGTTTTTCAGCCTTAAGTAAATAGAGCGTGGCGACTCTCTTGACAAAATACATCTCAACCATTTTGCAACGAGACTCGAAGACAAGTCACCTGGCAGAAGCCCCTCCCATGACGCAAATTTTCTTTCTCAAGTTTGTGTATAGGGCTAGTTAAAACAATAACATTTTAATTTTATGGCATTTACATGTGAATCTTTGTCTATCCTGGAAAGGAACAATTTTTTTTCAGGACAGATATATGAGATACTTAAGTAGAATGACATGTCTAGACATAAAAATCCACCTGCAAATAATTGTGGTTAGTTATGGTTTTTAAGGGTTTTAGACACTACTATAATCTATTTCTTTAGGTTTTCAGTGTCAAAATAAATGTTTTTACAATTTCAAGCTATTTTTGTGTAAGTTAAACAAAGTTAAACTTAAAAGATTTTATTATTTGATTTGTTCACATGATTTTGACTCTATTGGATTAAAAAGATTAAGCTAAAATTAAAAAAAATCATTCCATCAGATTGCCTAAGTTGTGCTGAAAAAAGGATTTAATACACTCAATATGGCCTTATAGCCTTTGTGTATACATTTTAACACAATAAAGGAAAATAGCTGCTGTAATACTGTGAGTTCTAAGGGTTAGTATGAAGGGGTACTTTAAATTGTGGGCGAAATTTGTTATATTTTACATCTGTTGAGGGCCGGAGGGAGGCGGCGTAAATTGCCCAGCGGGCTGGTAGGACCCTTGCTCTAGAAGGACAACACCTGAATGGAACAGTGAAACAAACAACTCACTTGAGCCTTAACCTCATGAGTCACACTTTCAAAATGAACTATAAGACCAGAACAGCCTGGTCCAATCAGAGTTGGTTTAAGGTCAAACCTGTCCCTCTAGAGATAAAAGCTCAGCTCTTACCAGTTGATCTCCAAATTAAGAGACAAAAATTCTTAACCTTTGCTTTAACCTTATCTTTGAGGAGTTCAGATTTGACAAAAAGGACACTTGTAAACCATTTCAAAGTTTAGTTTTCTGAACACACAAGGAGTTGCAACAAACGTCTTCCCCTAACTATTTCATCTTTGGTGTGCATTTAAACAACGGCATACAAACAAGCTAAGATAACTCCGTGTTGCACAGAGTCAACTATTTTCCGCAAGGACAAAACTCCCTCCATCCTCCAGCATCTCTTCAATATCTTGGGTCCATTAAGCAAGCCTTTGCCAGACGTTCCTGTAAGGCAGCTTTCTTATACTTCTCCTGGAGAATAATGTACATCCTCTCTTTGTCTGATGTCAAGGCGGTGCCCTCATTGGATGGTTTCAAAACATTTTCAGTTAAAAGTTTCAGGATGGGTCTAATTGATGAAACTGTAATGTACGTAGTTCAAGGCAATGTGATTTCAAGGTCCAGTCTGTGTTCAGATAATGCACCGTCAGGAGTCATATTGACACTTGACCACATATCTGTGGTGGCAGAAAAGTAGTGCACTTTCATGAGCTCTTTTTTCACCAATGCTTTTGCAGAGTAGTGCATTTTCGGGTCAAGATATTTAGCCACAGTGGATGGAAGGTATTTATGCTGATCACTGTCACAGCTGTACGTGGTAGCCCTTGCAAAAGCCTCTGCTAATCCTAACTGTCGGCTGGCACCAGCCATACCTATCATTCCGTGGGCTGTGCTGCAACTTTGACCAGGCGGGGGTAGTTGAGCCTCCACTGCTGGATGGTTGGTAGTAAGGTGAGACCTTAGTTTTGACTTTAGGTGTTCCCACCTTGTATCGAAACCTTTGCAGAGCAGATTTTACATTATGCCTCATCTAAATTGGTTGGTTGTCCCTTTTTGTTTGATAAGAAGCTAAAATGTTCCCAAACAGTGGAGGTTACATTTGGTTTTGTTATCAGAGTAACTGCTGCCATTTTTGTTTTAAAAAGGCCACTAACCAAAACAAAGAATAGCGGTGCTGCTGTTTATCTGCATCATGCTCAAAAGTAGTGGAAAAAAGAAGGGCTATATTGGGACATACTACTGGCAGATGAAAGGAAATGGTACCTTGAAAATAACGTGTATCAGAAATGTCCATCCGTGTCATAGCCACAAGTAGGGAAGAGATCCTGGCAATTTACTTCAAGTAACGTTTCCGGACATTGTCTCTTATCTTGTCTGTGGTCAGTTTTGTAATTACAAGTTGTTGGAGGTTTTATTAACAACTGCTAGTAACAAGCTCCGATACTTGGGCTTCCTTCCGTTACTTCCAGGTAGGAAAACTAAAAAACAAGAGCCGTCTACAATCTTCCTACCTTGTCATACGTGCGACCTGACATTACACCCAATGACACATAGTTTCGCCCCATTGCCAAAACACACACACACATGTAACCCACTTTGTCTTATGTGAACAAAAATGACAAGTACCACAGTGATATATTGGTTAAATAACTGTATTCAGATCATTGTTTTCACAAACCTCACAAAATACAATTATATATATCTTATTATATACTAACCATATGCCCAGGTAATGGCTTACAATTAAAAAGCTTTAAAATCTTTTCAGTAAAATGAAGAGTATACATAGTCACCTTTATAATGTTAAGAAAATACTGTTCATTTAAAATTACTGCAAAGTATATTATTATTATTATTATGTAAAGTACTACATTACATGAAATACATAGTCCTGCTATTGAATTTGTGTGTACCTGATATAAATATAGTTTCTTTCTTCACAAAAAATATCTAACATCTAGCCAACTACATGACCACAATCATAATTATATATACAATAGGTCATTATTGATCCCACAGAGGAGAAATTTACTTGTACAGTCAGGTAAAGTGCAAAAAGTAAAAGAAAGGTGTGCATACAATCAAAATTAAATAGTAGTGAGGTTTTTCTGACAGATGCCAGACATTTTGGATATCAAACCAGAATCTATTGCAGGCGTGACAGTAGCCATGACAACATCACCAGGAAGAACGTGTTGAGAAGACTGTTCTTGAGGCCTACTCCACTTGATGCTGTAATAAAGTACATCATATATCAGGGAGAGCTATATTTATGAAATGTTTGTAGTTTGGAGTCACAGTCATTGTTTTCAGCTTATGTTTTTTGGTTTCACATTTTAGTGTAATTACATGTTTACTTACCAGTAACAACTGCAACACTGCTTAAAGTGCCAGTTGACTGCGCAGCTGCGACAATGTCTGCATTTGATGGGAGTGTAGCCTTAGGATCAAAATTGAGTCCAATGACTGCGTCAGTAGCACTGACTTTGGTTTGTTGTTGGCTTTGACTAAATTCAAAAACATAAAAAAGTCTGTTTTAAATCCAAACAAAAGTTGGTGCTGGTGCATAAGACACTTGAGATGGCATTTAGAGAACGTATCTTTACATAATACTTGTAAAACTCAATTAAAATGTAATTTAGGAATTGTTCCTACATATAAATCTGGAGTATTTACCTAAAACTTTGAACAAAGCAGCTGCGATACCCACTGCCAAATTTGCTTTGAAATGCGTTGTTTAACTGCAAAAAAAATTAAAGTTATCACTTTTAATGAACAATTGATAATCATTGGAAAAGCAAAACACTTTTCTACTTACCTCGACAACTATTTTGTCGCGAAGATTCTTGAAGTTGTCGCTAGTTTGGATAAGGAAGCCAGTATTAAATGGCACACTTAGCAAACTTCCTGTTATCGTAACAATTTGTGGTGGAGCAGTGGTGGTTGTAGTTGGAGCAGCTGTAGTCGCATTTGGACCAGCTGTAGTAGTTGTAGGAATTGGTGTTGGAATTTCTGTAACCACAAAATTCTATTTATTCATAATTCAGCTTTTATATATATATATATATATATATATATATATATATATATATATATATATATATATATATATATATATATAATATGGTATGTTTTTTTTTGTTTTAAATTATAAATGCTTACCGGTTACTGCAACATTGCTTAAAGTGTTATTTGTAGTCTGTACAGTTGTAAGAATTTCTGCAGTTGATGGAAGTGTAGCCTTAGGTTCAAAAATGATTCCAATGTCTGTGTCAGTAGCATTGCCTTTGGTTTGTTGTTGGGATGGCCTATATTCAAAAAGAAGAGTTGATCTATCTTATTTATATCCAAACATAGCACTTGAGAAAGGCATGTAGAGAACTGATTATTACATACAAAACACATAACAATACGTAACAATTTTGAATACAATTCAAATTCAGATAAAATATAATTTAGAAAATGTTTCTTAAGTATTTACCTAAAAGCTTTGACAAAGCAGCTGCGAAACTGACTGCCAAACTTGCTTTGAAATCCGGGATTTAACTAAAAAAAAGTAAAAAAAATATAAAATAATTTGTTAACACTTTTTAATAAACAATAATAAGGTAAGGAAAACACTTTTCTACATACGTCGTCAACTATTTTTGCTGAGACTCTTGAAGCGGTCACTGGTTTGGTCATTAAGGTCAGGAGAAAATGGCTCACTTTGCAAAGTTCCGCTTATTATAAAGATTTGTGGTGGAACAGTGGTGGTTGTAGTTGTGGCAGTTGTAGTTGTTGTAGTTGTGGCAGTTGTAGTTGTTGTAGTTGGGGCAGTTGTAGTTGTTGTAGTTGGGGCAGTTGTAGTTGTTGTAGTTGGGGCAGTTGTAGTTGTTGTAGATGGGGCAGTTGTAGTTGTTGTAGTTGGGGCAGTTGTAGTTGTTGTAGTTGGGGCAGTTGTAGTTGTTGTAGTTGGGGCAGTTGTAGTTGTTGTAGCTGGAACAGCTGTAGTTGTTGTAGTTGTGGCAGCTGTGGTAGTTGTAGTTGGGGCAGTTGTAGTTGTTGTAGTTGGGGCAGTTGTAGTTGTTGTAGTTGGGGCAGTTGTAGTTGTTGTAGTTGGGGCAGTTGTAGTTGTTGTAGATGGGGCAGTTGTAGTTGTTGTAGTTGGGGCAGTTGTAGTTGTTGTAGTTGGGGCAGTTGTAGTTGTTGTAGTTGGGGCAGTTGTAGTTGTTGTAGCTGGAACAGCTGTAGTTGTTGTAGTTGTGGCAGCTGTGTTGTAGTTGGGGCAGTTGTAGTTGTTGTAGTTGGGGCAGTTGTAGTTGTTGTAGTTGGGGCAGTTGTAGTTGTTGTAGTTGGGGCAGTTGTAGTTGTTGTAGTTGGGGCAGTTGTAGTTGTTGTAGATGGGGCAGTTGTAGTTGTTGTAGTTGGGGCAGTTGTAGTTGTTGTAGTTGGGGCAGTTGTAGTTGTTGTAGTTGGGGCAGTTGTTGTAGTTGGGGCAGTTGTAGTTGTTGTAGTTGGGGCAGTTGTAGTTGTTGTAGTTGGGGCAGTTGTAGTTGTTGTAGCTGGAACAGCTGTAGTTGTAGTTGTGGCAGCTGTGGTAGTTGTAGTTGGGGCAGTTGTAGTTGTTGTAGTTGGGGCAGTTGTAGTTGTTGTAGCTGGAACAGCTGTAGTTGTTGTAGTTGTGGCAGCTGTGGTAGTTGTAGTTGGGGCAGTTGTAGTTGTTGTAGTTGGGGCAGTTGTAGTTGTTGTAGCTGGAACAGCTGTAGTTGTTGTAGTTGTGGCAGCTGTGGTGGTTGTAGTTGGGGCAGCAGTGGTAGTTGTAATTTGAGCAACTGTGGTGGTTGTTGTTAAACCAGCTGTAGTAGTTGTAGTTGGACCAGCTGTGGTAGTTGTAGTTGGGGCAGCTGTAGTAGTTGTAGTTGGAGCAGCTGTGGTGGTTGTAGTTGGGACAGCTGTAGTTGTTGTAGTTGGGGCAGCTGTGGTGGTTGTAGTTTGGACAGCTGTAGTAGCTGTAGTTGGGGCAGCTGTGGTTGTTGTAGTTGGACCAGCTGTGGTAGTTGTAGTTGGACCAGCTGTGGTGGTTGTAGTTTGGACAGCTGTAGTAGTTGTAGTTGGACCAGCTGTGGTAGTTGTAGTTGGGGCAGCTGTGGTGGTTGTAGTCGGTGCAGCTGTAGTTATTGTAGTTGGGGCAGCTGTGGTGGTTGTAGTTGTGGCAGCTGTAGTTGTTGTAGTTGGACCAGCTGTGGTAGTTGTACTTGGACCAGCTGTGGTGGTTGTAGTTTGGACAGCTGTAGTAGTTGTAGTTGGACCAGCTGTGGTAGTTGTAGTTGGGGCAGCTGTGGTGGTTGTAGTGGTGCAGCTGTAGTTATTGTAGTTGGGGCAGCTGTGGTGGTTGTAGTTGTGGCAGCTGTAGTTGTTGTTGTTAGGGCAGCTGTAATTGTTGTAGTTGGGGCAGCTGTGGTAGTTGTAGTTGGACCAGCTGTGGTAGTTGTAGTTGGGGCAACTGTAGTAGTTGTAGGTGGGATACCTGTGGTAGTTGTTGTAGTTGGGGCAGCTGTAGTTGTTGTAGTTGGGGCAGCTGTGGTAGTTGGGGCGGCTGTAGTTGTTGTTGTTGGGGCAGCTGTCGTAGTTGTTGTTGGGACAGCTGTAGTCGTTGTAGTTGGGGCAGCTGTAGTAGTTGTAGTTGGGGCAGCTGTAGTTGTTGTAGTTGGGGCAGCTGTAGTTGTTGTAGTTGGGGCAGCTGTGGTAGTTGTAGTTGGGGCAGCTGTAGTTGTTGTAGTTAGGGCAGCTGTGGTAGTTGGGGCAGCAGTAGTTGTTGTAGTTGGGGCAGCTGTAGTAGTTGTAGTTGGGGCAGCTGTAGTTGTTGTAGTTGGGGCAACTGTCGTAGTTGTAGTTGGCGCAGCTGTAGTAGTTGTAGTTGGGGCAGCTGTAGTTGTTGTAGTTGAGGCAGCTGTGGTAGTTGTAGTTGGCGCAGCTGTGGTAGTTGTAGTTGGGGCAGCTGTAGTTGTTGTAGATGGAGCAGCTGTTGTAGTTGTTGTTGGGGCAGCTGTGGTCGTTGTAGTTGGGACAGCTGTGGTAGTTGTAGTTGGGGCAGCTGTGGTAGTTGGGGCAGCAGTAGTTGTTGTAGTTGGGGCAGCTGTAGTCGTTGTAGTTGGCGCAGCTGTAGTTGTTGTAGTTGGGGCAGCTGTCGTAGTTGTAGTTGGCACAGCTGTGGTAGTTGTAGTTGGGGCAGCTGTAGTAGTTGTAGTTGGGGCAGTTGTAGTTGTTGTAGTTGAGGCTGCTGTAGTAGTTGGGGCAGCTGTAGTTGTTGTAGTTGGGGCAGCTGTCGTAGTTGTTGTTGGGTCAGCTGTGGTGGTTGTGGTTGGGACAGCTGTGGTAGTTGTAGTTGGGGCAGCTGTAGTAGTTGTAGTTGGGGCACCAGTGGTAGTTGGGGCAGCAGTAGTTGTTGTAGTTGGGGCACTTGTGGTAGTTGGGGCACCAGTAGTTGTTGTAGTTGGGGCACCTGTGGTAGTTGTTGTTGGGGCATCAGTAGTTGTTGTAGTTGGGGCAGCTGTAGTTGTTGTTGTTGGGGCAGCTGTGGTAGTTGGGGCAGCTGTAGTTGTTGTAGTTGGGGCAGCTGTCGTAGTTGTTGTTGGGGCAACTGTGGTGGTTGTAGTTGGGGCAGCTGTAGTAGTTGTAGTTGGGGCACCAGTGGTAGTTGGGGCAGCAGTAGTTGTTGTAGTTGGGGCACTTGTGGTAGTTGGGGCACCAGTAGTTGTTGTAGTTGGGGCACCTGTGGTAGTTGTCGATGGGGCATCAGTAGTTGTTGTAGTTGGGGCAGCTGTAGTTGTTGGCACAGCTGTGGTAGTTGTAGTTGGGGCAGCTGTAGTTGTTGTAGTTGGGGCAGCTGTGGTAGTTGGGGCAGCTGTAGTTGTTGTAGTTGGGGCAGCTGTAGTAGTTGTAGTTGGGGCAGCTGTAGTTGTTGTAGTTGGGGCAGCTGTGGTAGTTGGGGCAGCTGTAGTTGTTGTAGTTGTGTCAGCTGTAGTAGTTGTAGTTGGCTCAGCTGTGGTAGTTGTAGTTGGGGCAGCTGTAGTTGTTGTAGTTGGGGCATCTGTGGTGGTTGTTGCAGGGGCAGCTGTTGTTGTAGTTGGGGCAGCTGTCGTAGTTGTTGTTGGGGCAGCTGTAGTAGTGGCAGCTGTGGTAGTTGTTGTTGTTGGGGCAGCTGTAGTAGTGGCAGCTGTGGTAGTTGTTGTTGTTGGGGCAGCTGTAGTAGTGGCAGCTGTGGCAGTTGTAGTTGGGGCAACTGTTGTTGTAGTTGGGGCAGCTGTCGTAGTTGTTGTTGGGGCAGCTGTAGTAGTGGCAGCTGTGGTTGTTGTTGTTGGGGCAGCTGTAGTAGTGGCAGCTGTGGTAGTTGTTGTTGGATCAGCTGTTGTTGTAGTTGGAGCAGCTGTGGTAATTGTAGTTGGGGCAGCTGTCGTAGTTGTTGTTGGGGCAGCTGTAGTAGTGGCAGCTGTGGTAGTTGTTGTTGGATCAGCTGTAGTAGTTGTAGTTGGGGCAGCTGTCGTAGTTGTTGTTGGGGCAGCTGTAGTAGTGGCAGCTGTGGTAGTTGTTGTTGGATCAGCTGTAGTAGTTGTAGTTGGGGCAGCTGTCGTAGTTGTTGGGGCATCAGCTGTAGTAGTTGTAGTTGGGGCAGCTGTGGTTGTTGTTGGGGCAGCTGTAGTAGTGGCAGCTGTGGTAGTTGTTGTTGGATCAGCTGTGGTGATTGTAGTTGGGGCAGCTGTGGTGGTAGTTGGGACAGCTGTGGTAGTGTCAGTTGTATTAGCTGCGATGCTTACTAGAGCAGCTGTTGTGACAATAACATTATTCATTACAAAAAATATTTACATATATTTATATTTAAATTTTTTCCTAATCTAGTAACTAACTAATTTTCACTAAGTAAAGTCTTAGCTACTGATTTTGTAAAAAAAAAAAAAAAAAAAAGAATTGTAAAACTAAGATTTTAGAAGTGGTACAAAATGTATTATCTTATTTTAATATAGAAATAACAAATTTAGTTGTGTCTATTTCTTTTAATTCACATTTATTGTTATAAATATATTTAATTAACATGAGTACCTACCTATTACAAATAGGAGCGCTGATAAGGCAGGTCCAGTTCCCATCTTGTCTTTCTGGAAACCTTGTTTTTAAAGTTGATATGATTGTTTATTCAAATAATTGATACAAATATATTTTTGTGCATTTTTGTGGTATGTATTGTTTGTATGCATGTTCAAATTAAATAATGTAAAAAAATAAAAATAAATACAGTTTTAAATTCTTTAAAAAAAAATTTTGCGTTCAGTTCCTTCTGTAAGAATCTTTGTAAATACATGTAATGTAAATGTAAATACATCAAAAGTGAAAAAGACTCTCCTACAGTTGAATATGACATTCTGAAATCTCTTGGAAAAATGTTAAATGATAAATAAAGCTAAAAACAAGCAAACATCTGATTAAAATTCTAACAGTGAAACTCAAGCAATATATTTAGTGTATTTGAGTTAAATATAAAATGTTAATGTTACTTACAAAAAGCAGTAAACCAGGTGTATTTTTCTTCCTAATGTTTCTTGCTTAATCCAGCCTCCTATGTCAACCTATTACCTTTGGTGTCTATCAAAGTCTACCAGGCCTTATATACTGCAGTGGCATAAGGGCGTATGACGTGCACTTGATGATACATTTATTGGAAATGTCACACAGTCACTTGGAATAAGCTTTGTAATTTTTGTCACTCATTCTTGGCTTGGTGTCATCATGGCACTCCCTCCAAAACATTCTTGGTATTTCTGTCAACATAAAATAGATGTCTATGACTGTGACAGTATAGGCAGGAATGTTTGATTTGTATTTAACATGTTAGTTATAACTCACCTAGATAATAGATATTAGTGTCATGTAAGCTCATATGGGTGCATTTGTGTATGACACTAAAATATTAATTCATTCATTTATTTAACAACTCAGACTGATGCTATGGAAA